>JAJJWW010004267.1:0-381684 GCA_023531295.1 Papaver armeniacum
AGATGGAGAAATCAACCAATTGGAGTAAAAGGGCAAAGTTGTCATTTCATGACAATCACTACCGGAGCCGAGCCAAGGTTAAGGGGCAACTTTAGGAGGAGTATTAAATGCAGCCGATTGTGGTTAAGGGGTGACCACATGTTATGGGGCATCCACTGGGGTATCCCTTATCTCGATGCCAAGGGGTGTCATTATCCAAAGATTGTACCCAAAACTTAAATCGAGAGAAATGTTCCTCTCAATTATTACTTATCCACCCGAAATGAGAGGCGAAATGTTGTCCGAAACCCTACTTCTCCGTATGGAGTGATGTTAATGGCTATGATCGAGAGAAGGAGAAGAGGGGTTCGATTTGAGCGTCTCCGCTTAGGCTCAGAACGATGGGTATTTGATGGAATCGGAGATGAAGACCTAATGATGCTGCCGCTGATGAATCTGAGAAGATGGGTTGTTTCTGCATCATGAATTCAGAGTCGATACATGAAGACTTAGGGTTCTGGAAGTGCTATTTTGGCTAACTGCTCGAAAATGAGAGTTAAGCAACAGAGCGCTTTGTGATTGCCGAGACCAAATCGAGGGGTTAAAGGATGAATTGAATCGAGATTAGAGTTTGGGGTTTTGGTCACAATGAAGCTAGTGGGTGAAATGGGTTCCTAGATGTTTGTTAGGTCGGGGTGGTTGAAGTTGCATCACGCAGAATGAGTGGTAGAAGGCGTTGAGTTGAGTTGTGGGTTTGTGGAGTACCGGTGTTGGATTGAAGATTGCACAAGGGATAGAATTCAAGTTGGATGCAATCTTGTGGAATTGCTGTAATGAACCGATGATTGTTGTCATTGAAATTGGAGCAAATGAAGAAACAGAGAAGATGGCTAGGCAACTCTGGTGGGTTATTGTGAATGAAGTAATGGCGTGGTCGAGCTTATGCAGTTTGGCATTAATTTTGTGGTGTTATGAGACAGCAAAGAAATGGTGGTGCTGGCCTGATGCAGACTAGAATGGCCTGGAAATGGCATTGCAGGAGAGAGTTTCAATTGAGAGAATGGGCACTGTATGATGCAATTGCA
The DNA here is from genome assembly GCA_023531295.1 of Papaver armeniacum. NCBI lineage: Eukaryota > Viridiplantae > Streptophyta > Magnoliopsida > Ranunculales > Papaveraceae > Papaver > Papaver armeniacum. The sequence goes on from JAJJWW010004267.1 coordinate 1,065, forward strand.
GATGCTTCAATTTGAGTTGGTGATGCTGTGGATGCGTTCAGGGTTGAGCTGTGTGCAACCAATTTGGTTAGGATCTGGGGGCTTTGTGTGATGTAATTGCAGGAAGAGCGAAGGATGAAGTGATGTAGCTCTAGTTGAGGCTACTCAGCTGAGAGGCAGAGTGAAGCCAAGGATGAAACACAAAGAGAGGCAAGCTGGTGTTCAGGCAGGCTATGGACTGGTGTTGCAGTGCTGGGAGCTGAAACCTTGGTACTGTGCTGTAGCAGGTGGAGTTGTGTTGCAGGTGGTGTTGATAGGTGCAATGGAACTTGAGGATGCCTGTTTGTGACATAACATTGCGACAGGGAAGTTTGAGTCAGGGGGATCTGTGTGGAACTTTGGTTGGTGGTGACTGATGTTGCAGTGGCTAGGCAGGCAGCAGGTGGAGGTTATGGATCTAAATGACAATGAGGTCTGCCTCAAATGGGATTGTGTTGAAGCAGCAGCAGGGAATTGCAGAGAGGTTGAAGTTGAGCTGAAATTTCAGGTGGAACTAGGTGTTGATGCTTGTCTGAGGGAAGTGGTGGATGTGACTGAGATTGCAGGTGAAAGGAGCAGCAGATATGGCTGCCAATGATTGCAGGTTAAGAACTGTAAAGGGATGTGAAGCTGAGGCTGTTGAGTTGTTATAGGATGGAGTTGCAGAGGTGGCTAGGGCTCAATCTACAGGTTGAAATTGCACTTTGCTGCAATGGGTTTCTAGTTGTGTGGGTGGTCACTGCCATGGGAAGATGGTGGATGTATTGTTGCTGCAAGAGGGATTGGCTGGGATGTATGAGGCTACAGGGAGTGATTTGAAATCCTGTGACAGTGAAGGTATGGTTAAGAATGCAGGGCCATCATGGATGGAGAAATTGCTGAAGCACAATCATGGTGCACTAGCCTGTGCACTGGCCAAGAAGGTGAGCCAAGTATGCTGAGTTAGCATCTGACTCAGGTCTAATTTGGCTACCTGACTCATCTGACAAGTGACCCGGTTTGACTCTCCCTGACTCGGTATGACCGAGTTGAATCGAGCTGACCCGTTGACCCGGCCGTTCTGACCCGGTTGACCGGTGACCGGGCGGACTTTGCCGGTCACCTGAAATAGTTTCCGGCGACTATTCCGGTCGGATTCCGGCCATAATACCAGTTTTCCGGCGAGCAAAAATTCCAGAATTTTCTATGGATTTCTCTCATAGGTATGAAGACTTGGACTAGGAATTGGATGGAGAATTGGACTCAAATTTGGAAAGAGAAGATGGAAGGAGAGAAAGACTTGAATTTGGAAATTGAATTGCAAAAGGAAAAGGATTCTATTCCTTGGAAGATTTGGAGAATATTGAAGCCTATAAATAGAGAAGTTTTCTACATCTTTTACACACCTCTCTACACACACAACACTTGTGTTTTTGTTTTCAAAAATTCTTCTTCTTAATTATTTGTGTGAACTTAAAAATTCTCCTTTTAATTATTATTATTTGTGTGAATTTCAAAAACATGAGTAGCTAATTTTATTATTGATTGAGGATGAATTCCTAGTTCTTAATACATGATTTGAGTTTTGTTTCAATTCTATCTTGAGATTTTTCACATGATTATCGATTGTTTTTACTAATAGGAATGTTTATTCATTCATGATTGATTGATAGATTGTTTAGAGTGCACGCTAAATTGATTTGTTAGTTTAATCTAATTCTAGTATAAGTTAGGGAATACGTAATCGTTCTCGACACTTTACACAAGTAGAAAACACGAGACCTCATGAGAGGGATTCCGTGGAGCGATTGTGTGTAAAAACAACGCTAGAAAGTGGACCAAGCGAACCGAGTTTAACTACTAGTACTAAACCTAAATTCATAGATCTTAATGCATTCGGGGAATTACATCTTGTGCGAACCTCAAGGTGGTTCTTTTGAATAGAATCGATAACTAAGCGGACACATTACTCGGTGAAATAAGGGATTTTGGGGCTAGCTAAGCGGACCTGCTATCCTACGGTTGGTGATAATCATGACTAATAACAAGTAGAAAAGAACATAACTTTAATCATTGTTTTGCAAACGAAGAAGGATTCCTTGATCTTGTCTCTCTTATTGCTTTCAACTTTCGATTTTAATTGCTTTGTTTATTTTCTTTTGCTTTTTACACCCCCTTTTGTGACAATTTTTACAACTAGAATCTCTTGCTCCTCGTGGGAACGAACTTGACTTCCATTATATTATTTTTAATTGAATGGAAATATTGATTAATTTGATTGCACCTACGACACGCATCAGGTGTATTCTCTACGGGTTCAAAACTGCACACGCAGTATCTTCTTCAGGGTTCAAAATTATACGCAGTATTTTATACGGGCTCAAGTGCGTCTGCAGTATCCTTCTTCGGGTTCAAAATTATATATAGAGCATTTTTCTACGGGTTCAAAACTGCACGCGCATGTGAGATTTCCTTCAGACCGAAATTCATATATGCAATATTTCCTATGGGTTCGAAGTCATATGAAGCACATATACAGTATTCTTCTTCGGGATTCATATACGGTATTCTCTACGGGTTCAAAAATGCACACGCATTATTTTCTTCAGGGTTCAAAATTATATATACAATATTTTATACGGGCTCAAGTGCGTCTCATAGTATCCTTCTTCGGGTTCAAAGTTATATATGGAGCACTTTCCTACGGGTTCGAATAATATATGCAGTATTTCCCTTGGGTGCATATATACAATATTTTCTACAAGAAGCACGCCAAGAAATTATATGCGCAATATCATTGCAAGGATTATAAAGAAAACGCCTACTCTTAGGGTTTGCACCTACATGAAAAGGGAAACAAGGGAAGTCTTGGAAGACATACCCGGGAAGTGGTTTTTCTTTGTAACTCGCCGCTAGTAGGAAAGGATGAAAGGAATAAGGTGCAAGATGAGAGAAAGGGGTTTTTATATATATGGGCGTGAAGATTCTGAAATAGGGAAGGATTTCCCTTTACCAAAAATCGTGCGAGATCACAAGGACGCCCAACTTCCCAATGCCGCCCAAGTTGCACCGGTCCCACCAGTCGCGCCCAACTTCCCAATGCCGCCCAAGTTGCACAGACTTCCCAATGCCGCCCAAGTTGCACCGGTCCCACCAGTTGCGCCCAACTTCCCAATGCCGCCCAAGTTGCACCGGTCCCACCAATTGCTCCAACTTCCCAAAGACCGCCCAAGTCGCGCCAGCAAGCACGTTCAGCTTCCCCACCTTGCGCCGGTCCCACCAGCGAGCACGCTCAGTTTCCCAACTCTCAACAACTTCTCAATGCCGCCCAGCTTCCTGTCTCTCACGACGACGCTAACTTCACAATTGTGCCAGCCTCCCGATTTGCGCAAAACTGCCAGAGGCAAGGATTCCAAATCCTATTTATAAAAAGGTCAGACGAGCCTCCTCAATTCTCTTTACAAGTTTGTTGTTGATAGTTTGTCACCATCTTATGCTTACCTCGCAACAAAGCTCCTGTTCCGAGCTAAGCAGGGGACTTAATGTTGATGGTGGTTTTTAAACGAAGGGTAAAGTCGTAAAACCCCAAATAACCTAATGTCACCAGTGACACATTTATTAGGACATTTAATGAATGTAGTCAGTAATTAATAGGGGGTATTTTTTCAAATTAGGGTTACAACGAACGAAACCCTAACTCACCTCCGTGCCGATGGCAAATCATGCCAGCCACACTTAGCCCGAGCTAGCCGTGTCGTGCCAAATGCACTCTGCCTTGGCCCTAGCTACACTAATCACGCCACGCCAAGCCAAACACCCTTACAGCCGCGCCATGCCAAAGTAGAGCCCACACCTAGGCTTGCAAACCATGCAACCTAGGCCAAATTGGCCACGCATGCCATTGGCACATGCCAACACGCTCGCTGGTAGCTTTCCTACCAAGGCACGACCCAAGTTGGCCACGCATGCCATTGGCACATGCCAACACGCTCGCTGGTAGCTTTTTCTACCAAGGCGCGACCCAAATTGGCCACGCATGCCATTGGCACATGCCAACACGCCGCCGGTAGCTTTTTCTACCAAGGCGCGCCCAAATTAGCCACGCATGCCATTGGCACATGCCAACACGCTCGCCGGTAGCCTTTTCTACTGGGCGCAACCCAAGTTGGCCACGCATGCCATTGGCACATGCCAACACGCACCGCTGGTAGCTTTTCCTACCAGGGCGCAACCCAAGTTGGCCACGCATGCCATTGGCACATGCCAACACGCATCGCTGGTAGATTTTCTTATCAGGCCACAGCCCTAATGGCCAAACGCGCCATTGGCACTTGCCGCACACGTCACTAGCAGGCATTGCCACTTACACTCAACGTACAACCTACCACCAAGGCATTCCGCACATGCCATTGGCACATGCCACACACGCCACTAGCAGCTCTGGCATTGCCACTTGCACTCAAGATGCAACCCGCAACAAAGGTATTCCGCACATGCCAATGCACATGCCACACGCCACTAGCAGCGCCACTTGCACTCAAGGTGCAACCAACACTCGAGATATCAACACAAACTGGGGGATGCTTTCCAGGGTTTTGGTTTGGCGGTCACAGCTTGCAGCGTACACTACGCTCACATTAAGAAAGCGTGAAAAGGAATAAAGCGGTCAAATAAATGAGGAAATAATGGTGAAATTGTTTTCACCCATAAACACCATGCGGTTACCACCTCCTCCCATTATTTCACCCTTTACTCTCTTCCTTCATGAGGCCAGGGTACGTTTCAATCTCGACTTGTATAAATAGGTCTTACCTATTTCCACCAGACAACAAGTCTCGGTCAGGAGAAAAATACAACACTCTCAGAAAAGGCAACTTTGCAAGCTATCCAAAAGCTTTCATCTCTTGCAAGCTTCCTAAGCTTTCACTTTCCGATACAAGTCGAGACACTACTCTCCTGCACTATTCGGCCTCAACACCTTTCTTTGCTTCCTCCCCAAATCAACCCTTCTCCTCCACTTTGTGACCGAAGCAAGTCTGGAACGGCCATTTCTTGGTTTAGGCCGGACTTGTACAGATTGATCTCTCGAATCTATAAAGTGCTCACGTGCAGCACATTTGTTTAGGGTTTAAACCAGTTTCTCACTCACCTACCGAATTACCGAAATCGGCAGAAACGATTTTCACCTATAAACATCAGTGCATATTGCTATAAATCCCAACACTCTCGTAGCAGTAACCTGCATTGTATCTTAAACTGGGATAGTTATTCATTCAGCGTGAAAAGTCACCTGTCACCTAATCCCATCTTCATATCGGAATCAATTGACCTTCCCATGCCGGTAGGATACAATATTCAACCCGTAAGATGAACTGCAGAAAGGGAAACACATCTAAACATTTTTTTTTAAATAAAAAAAAAAGAACCACCAAGTATTACTCATAGGTTGGAGGACACCATTATAATCGTGTTGATTTCTCCTTCCTCAAACTGCATCAATGCGGACCACAGTACAGTTGCACCTGGATAGAGCGTAACTTAATTAGATATCACCTCCAAGATCGACGTGGATTTAATTATATACCTTTTATCTCGGCCTTCGACCTAGTCTTGTAAACATTTTGGTTCAGGAGCATATTCAAAACACTAAGCCTAAAGTAATATGGTCATACAAACCCATGCTCAGCAATTCCAAGCCAATAAAATAAAATAATAAAATAATTGTACTTTATAATTGGATCATTATTATGTTTAGAGTTAATTAGTGTTTGTGTCGTTGATTTTGGTATGGTAGATGATTTGGGTCCTAAGTTTGTCCAATTTAGTATTTGGGTCGTTGACCCGTTAGTCAACAAAGTCAAGCTTCCAACCTGTTTAGGAGTTAACGTTGGTTAACATTTCTTTCCCTCTCAATTAATTACTTGATGAATATCTTTAACTGCTCTAGATGGAGAAGCTTGCCAATAAATTCGTTTTCTTTTGAGATTAAGCATTAAAGGGTGCCACTGACAGGTTCATAACTCATAAGAATTTTAGCTCACAGTAGAGGAGAAGGACGGAGAGGAAGTTTGAGGTCACTCACATCCATTGAAATTTTAGCTCATCCGTTCTTTTCACTAATTGGATTTGAGGAGTTGTCTAGTTTTAACGTCTCTGCCTTTACAGTTAAGGACTACTCTTCGTAAATTAACCATAAGTATGAGAAATTGAAGATTTCTATAGTCAATAATCTCGAGAAAACCCTAATCTTTCGTGAATCACTCAAAGTTGATTATATTCAAGGCAACGAGCAGGGAGGACTTCCATCTTATTCATGGGATTTACCTAATTTGATGTCGGAGGTGAAGAAGCAGTAATTCTTCTACCACTAGCAGGTCATCTATTTCAGTACTCATATGGAGTATTTTATTAATGTGAGATTTGTTATATGAATAATGGACAGTTCTCACATGAAGCATCGTTTTTACTTTACTCGCTATTGTATTGCAAATACTTCTGTTGCATTGCATCTATGTGTTACAAATACTTGATATCTTTGAATTCTTATTCTACTCTCGAGATTCTCTTTAATTCAAGTACTGGGTTTGTTTTGAATGCTGCATTACTAAGTATGAATGATGAATTGACGAAGCTAAGTATGAATTGACGAATTCAGTTAGGCGTATAAACTGTTTGTGTTATTTCATGAACCACAAAAGATATGGACATAACTGAGTGGCAAACTTCGTAATTATATTAACTGTATAACTAACAGTTTGACCAAAATGGTTAGTTGACTGGTTTGACTAACGGGTTGACGACCCAAACACTAAATTGGACAAACTTACGACCCAAATGCAAAGGGGTACCAAAATCTAGGACCCAAACACTAATTTACTCTTATGTTTATCCTCAATGCAAGAATTAAACATGCACGTTGAAAATCAAACCATATATGACGCAATAATTGTCTGAGGCAGGTAGGGTTTGAAAACTAACCTTTGTGGACTAAAACCATCGTTGGAGTTAGGATCTCCCTTTTGCAACATCTTCTGCATAAATATGAGCCTGTTCCAGGTAACTATATATGAACACCACAAAAGAAGAAAGAATACTTAACAGAGGAACCTGAATAGTGGTGTAACCCAAAACAAGGAGTTGACGTATTAGTCGTTGCAACCACTAAGCATTGATGTTTATTGTCATACATTCGAAGTTAGTGAACAAATGGTAAGACTATACCACCAAAAATAGTTGTTGTTAAGTGCAAATTTTGCATATATTTTGTATCGAATCCATGCTAGTAATTGCTTAGTTTCTTGCAAATATATTGTATATTACGTTTTTCTAGGTGAATCATCCAAAAGAAGCGAATCGACACTTAATTGTGCAAAGAAAAAAGTTAGCTACAATTGGAGAAGGGCCAAAGACCAAGTGGAACTCATCCAAACCTAGGAGTGCTTGCTATCACCTTGAAGAGGATGAAAATACGAAGCAAACGGTGAAACAATGGAGTTATTCCGACGTCGTATGAAGAAGTTATTGGCGAGACAAGAAGTTGAGCTTGTCGGTTCCCCGGAACTGACAGTTCAAGAAGAATGATGCAGAAAACTGAACTGTCAGTCTTGTAAGACTGACAGTTGAAAGGCTATTGTTAAAGGCACCTACAGGGTTTGATCAGGGCACACCACCTTCTTCTTCAACACGTTTCACGACCAGCAGAAACAGAGAAGATGAAACTGCTGGCGATTCTCGGTGGTTGCATGGAGCTGTAGAAAGTGACTTCTGAAGACGATAATGAAGCTTGGTATTACTGTCATTGGCATGAGAGGGTGAAAGGACTGCCGAGTGTTGCTAGGCAATGAAGGAGAAGAACTAGGCAGTTGAAAGAATGGAGATCATGGCGATAGATAGGAGTTGGTTCCTGCCATTGGGGATGTCGTTGTTATGGTGATCGAGCTTGGGAGAATGATACGAATGGACAGAGAGTGAAACTCGTGTTGGCAGTGGTGTATGTAATGATGGGAAGCGGCTGCCATTGACGCTATGAACAATGGAACTGGGAAGAGTTGGGACTGAGCTCGAGAAGAATAGGAAAATCAATAGAATGGTATTGCTGCTGCCAAGAACAGTGACAAGAAGGAGCTGTGATTCTTACAGTGTTACTGCCAGTGGTATTGGCTTGCTGCCATTTTTACTGCCAGCGATTGATTTCAACGGGATATGAAGAGAGTAGCTTGCTGCTCGAATAAGCTGAAATCTGATGAGGATAGAAGATGAGGATGATGATCGTGATAACCGATATTAACTGCTGGTAGTTGATTCTGCCATTGATGGCAGTGATGGAGATGGAAGAGGATTCGAACAAGGAGATGTATTCACTGTCACTGATTGCTGCCAGTTCGAGATGGCATCATTGATAATGCTCAAGAAGGAGTCTGTGATGGAGAATATGATGTTGCGAGAACAAGGTAGTGCTGATGGTGCTTGAGCTGGAGGTTCTGCGGATTATTAATGGTGTTGCTGTAGAAGTTTTGGAGTTGAACTCGAGAGGGAAGTTGCCTGACCTAGTTAAGAAAACTCAGGGAGTTGTATTTTTCACGGAGTTGGAGTTAAGGAATTTCACGAATACCCTCGTATACGTGAGTTACTGCCAGAGAAGTAGAAAAACTCAGGAACTTTGTAAAGTCACGTATAGTCTGGTATACGCGGAAGTTATTTGTTGGAGCTGAAAATCCAGGGAGATTTATTTCTCTCGGAGGCGAGAGTTACCGTGAAAAGAAGAAGGGAAGAATGAGAATCCAGGTAAAAATAATTTTCACAGCCATGTATCTGTCTGTGATTCTGACGGGAGAAATTACAGAATCCATGGGAAAATAAAACTCACGGACACATGACTATCCGCGGGTTGGAAGAAGAAGTAAGGTGTACTGTCAGATTCAAGGAACTGACAGTTGAGCTTGTAAGCTTTTTTGGAATTGGGATGGGCTTTACTATTCATGACTGAGCCCATGAAAACTGTTTGGACGTGGGTTGTGACTTCACACGAGTTTTACATGATTTTAGTGTTGGTCTGGCTAGTTTCTGGCAACCAGCTGTTGATGGTGGTTTTTAGCTTAGGGTTAAAATTGTAAAACCTTGCATCTGATGTGACGTCACTCTGCGAGGAAACGGAGCCGTGAGTGTTAACCTCTCCACTGGCATATTTATTAAGCCATTCAATATATTTACTTGAAATTTATCCAGGCTGGCGCATGTAGCAACCATCCCAGATGTTCTGTAAATTTCGGCGCCTTGCCTATACTCACTAAATATAAGTTTCTTTGAATACTTTCTATGCTATGTTCCCCGGCTGAACCCTTAAGGTTGGTATGGCATGACAATTTCACTCGCAGCAGAGTAGCACGAATTTCCAAATATCAAGGATAAGGTCTTTACATAAGGTATTCAATCAAAAAGCATGTTGCTCTCTGGCAATGAACTTAAAGGAACTCTGTGTCAACACATAGAATTCAATCGATTACCCTGGCTAACTTGCAAAAGTTAGGGTTTTGCGCCTTGCGCAGTATATCAGACCTTGCTTGTCGAAATTTAAGCCTAGGCAAACTAGGTAATTAATCCACCATGGATTAGTAGATGCAAAATCTTGCCCAGAATCAGAAAACATGGAGCCGCAGGATAGGAGCAGCAGAAAGGGAGGCGTGGCCATGCCTTAGGCCAGCCGGCGCCATTTTCCATTGGCCACGCCCCATCCTAAACCGGCCCTATTTCCCTCGACCAATCAGGTCGCCTTAAACTCGCCACGCGCACATAAGTTGTGGTTGGGCCCATACTTGCCGCCCCCTTTTTCCATCGACCAATCAGGTCGCTCTAAAGCCGCCACACTCACACCAGAAGTGTAGCCACGCCCATGCTTGGCCGGCCCCTCTCCTTCCTACCGACCAATTAGGTCACTTTAAATGCGCCACGAGCACTAGAGGTGCGGCCGCGCCTCATGTTTGGCCGGCCCCTTTTCTTGACCAATCAAGTCGCTCTAAACTCACCACCATACATTAAAGGCTAAACGCACCCTGTCGCGCCACCATACTAACTGGCAAGCCAAGCGCGCCCTGCCACAACAACATATTAATTAACGTGCCAATATGCCACTATGCCGCAGTAACATACCACGAGCCACTTTAGCCTTGGCCACGCCGCCAAGCCCTAACTTTGTCCACGGCGCCAAAACCTAGCCTTGGCCACGCCGCCAAGCCCTAGCTTTGGCCACGGCGCCAAATCCAATCCTTGGTCGCGCCGCCAAACCCTAACTTGGGTCACGGCGCCAAATCCTAGCCTTGGCCACGCCGCCAAGCCCTAACTTTAGCCACGGCGTCAAATCCTAGCCTTGGCACGCCGCCAAGCCCTCACTTTGGCCACGACGCCAAATCCTAGCCTTGGCCACGCCGCCAATCCCTAACTTTGGCCACGGCGCCAAATCCTAGCCTTGGCCAAGGCGCCAAATCCTAGCCCTGACCACGCCGCCAAACCCTAGCTTTGGCCACGGAGTCAAGTCCTAGCTTTGGCCATGCCACAACGCCACCATGCCGCAGCCATGCCACACGCATTAATTAGGGTTTCGACATGCCAAACCCTAATTTGGGAAAAATTACAACGCCAACCAAGCCAAATAACGTTTCCCAGAGCATTTGGATCGATGCCAATGTTGCCAGAGCCATATTTGGGTCCAACACCAATATACCAAAACAACTGCCACGGCTACGCCGGGCGCTACTATGCTAATGGCGCCACTTTGCTACACAACAAAGATATAGCCATAATCAATGGCTACCCTTCTTCATGAGATGCAATCTCAGCCATTCAAGTTCGCCACCAAACTGACGGACTTGTGGCAAGTTTTAGGCGGCCGGCCAAGGCAAGCCTAATAGCATCACATGCTATTTTCCTATGGCAAGTCTCTTGACTTTGACTTGCCACACATAGCAACCTGCTACACGTTTTCCACAAAAACACTCGAGACATCAAACATGTCACAAACCGGGGATACTCATCAGGGTATTGGTCTGGCGGTTTACAGCGTGCGGCGTGCAATATGCCCGTTATAAGAAAGTGTCATGAAGTGGGACAATTAGTGGTGATGAAAGTAACGGTGTAAACTAATTCACTTCCTTCATCATGGAAACATAATGCATGACGGTTACACGTTACTCTATTCTTCCACCACTCAATTGTTTCCATTTCCTACGAGACCATGGTACGTTTCAATAAGACTTGCATAAATAGGTTTCACCTATTTACCACGAAACAACAAGTTTTTGGTCGACAACAACATAGTATCCAGAAATCACCAAGAACTGATAGCTTTTCACTTTGCAAGCCAGTTCCACTTTCTGATACAAGTCATAAAACAATCCACATCATCAGAATTAACCATTCTGATCTCAACACTCTCTTCGCTTACCTCCCTAAGACCAACCCTTCTCCTTCACTTTGTGACCGAAGCAAGCCTGGAACGGCCATTTCTTGGTTTAGGCCAGGATTGTACAGATTGATCTCTCAAATCAAAAGTACTCTCGTGCAGTGCATTGTTTAGGGTTTAGATTCGTTTCTCATCCACTCATCCGAAATTACCAAAATCAGCAGAAACGGTTTTCACCCACAAACAATTGGCGACCACAGTGGGAGATTAATCTCTCGGTTGCAATACTAATTTCCAATTTCATTTTTCAATCCCAATTTCAAGATGGTAGAGCTCGGGTCCGGGTCAGCAACAAAACCTGATGCCACCAGCGCTGAAAACGCCCTTGATATCAACGTTCCTTCCAGGGACATCAATGTACCACCTGTCAGCATGATCAACACCCGCGGTGCCGCAGACTCTACCACTAACACCAACAACGTAGGAAACATTCCCTCGGGTGTTACACCTCCGATCACCATAGCCATAGCCGCTGCCGCCACCTCTATTGTTTCTTCAAGTGTGACGCTCCCAGTCTTCACCAGAGATGCCGTCACTCCACCATCAGGACGAGGAGCCAGAGGAAGCCAACCCCCTATTACCATTGCTGATTTGATGGAAATACAAAAAGTTTTTTTGCTAAGGCTCAGACGGACATGGCCACAACTCAAAAGGAGCGAAACAATGAACATCCGAATGATTAGTCTAGGGATCCAGAATTCGGGCGTTAGATTGTTATAAACAAAATATGACCGAACATCAATTGGTGGAGTTGTGCATTAATGCTTTCTGGGGACCCTGTTCACAAAACCATGAGCCGCTTCAACGTTCTCTCCAGAAGCTGCTCCTCTTCAACTTTTCGCTCCGCTTCCACGTTTCTCTCCAAGAGCCGCTTCAACGTTCTCCCCAGAAGCCGCTCCGCTTCAATGTTTCGCTCTAGGAGCCGCTTCAACGTCTCACCTCCAGAAGCCTCTCCTCTTCAACGTTTCGCTACAGAAGCCGCTCCGCTTCAACGTTTCGCTCTAGGAGCCGCTTCAACGTCTCACCTACAGAAGCCGCTCCTCTTCAACGTTTCGCTCCAGAAGCCACTCCGCTTCCACGTTTCACTCCAGGAGCCGCTTCAACATTCTCCCCAGAAGCCACTCCGCTTCAACATTTCGCTCCAGGAGACGCTTCAATTCCTCACCTCCAGAAGCCGCTCCTCTTCAACGTTTCGCTCCAGAAGCCGCTTCAACGTTCTCTCCAGAAGCCGCCACTCCTTCCTACCAAGGTTCGTTCCCGTAGCTTCCACTCCTCCCTGTCAAGGATTGTGATCGCAGCCAGCCAAATCTCTTCTGATCACAGCTGCTGCCGAGAACCGCTGCTGCTCATTTGAGCTTCACCATAGCAGGAACCACTACAAAGAATATTTCGTCCATGTGATGTTCCAAGCATCCCATCCAGGAGAGTATGATAAACTTGTATCAAATCACAGAGGAGTGTATTCAAGGTGGTACAATCAAAGTAAGCTACACTTGGGGACTGAAGCCTCCTTCAGGTTTAGAAGTTTAAACACAGTCACCGCCTTACCAGCGAATGCAATGGAAGCACATCTTCCACGAGGAAATAAGCTCAGGATAATTACACATGGGGACTTTTGTCACGCTGCTTACTCACGTGAGAGCCTGATACATCTAAAGCCCAGTCATGCGCGAAGGACATGCCTAGCGGAGACAGTGCTAAGTAACTATCCTTAAACTAATGTTTTATATCTATTAGGCATGTCAAATAAGTTTTAAATCTCTTAGTGTTGAGACGTGTAAATTCCTTAACACTCACTACTGTGTTGCTAGGCATGCTTCCTCAACACATCCTTCCTCTTACTGTTGAGACGTGTAAATTCCTCAACACTAACTACTGTGTTGCCAGGCATGCTGCCACAACACACCTTTCCTCTTAGTGTTGAGACGTGTAAATTCCTTAACACTCACACTGTGTTGCTAGGCATGCTTCCTCAACACGTCCTTTTCTCTTAGTGTTGAGACGTGCAAATTACTCAACACTCACCACTGTGTTGCCGGGCATCAACACATCCTTTTCTCTTAGTGTTGAGATGTGCAAATTCCTCAACACTCACCACTGTGTTGCTAGGCGTGCTTCCTCAACACATCCTTTTATTTTAATATTGAGACGTGCAAATTCCTCAACACTCACCACTGTGTTGCTAGGCGTGCTTCCTCAACACTCACCACTGTGTTGCTAGGCGTGCTTCCTCAACACATCCTTTTCTCTTAGTATTGAGACGTACAAATTCCTCAACACTCACCACTGCGTTGCAGAGCATCAACACATCCTTTTCTCTTAGTGTTGAGACGTACAAATTCCTCAGCACTCACCGTTGTGTTGCCGAGCATCAACACATCCTTTTCTCTTAGTGTTGAGACGTGCAAATTCCTCAACACTCACCACTGTGTTGCTAGGCGTGCTTCCTCAACACATCATTTTCTCTTAGTGTTGAGACGTGCAAATTCTTCAACACTCACCACTGTGTTGCTAGGCGTGCTTCCTCAACACATCATTTTCTATTAGTGTTGAGGCGTATAAATTCCTCAACGCTCACCACTGTGTTGTCGAGCATCAACACATCCTATTCTCTTAGTGTTGAGACGTACAAATTCCTCAACACTCACCACTGTGTTTCCGAGCATCAACACATCCTTTTCTCTTAGTGTTGGGACGTACAAATTCCTCAACACTCACCACTGTGTTGTCGAGCATCAACACATCCTTTTCTCTTAGTGTTGATACGTACAAATTCCTCAACACTCACCACTGTGTTGTCGGGCATCAACACATCCTTTTCTCTTAGTGTTGAGACGTGAAAAATTCCTCAACACTCACTACTGTATTGCCAGGCAAACTACCTCAACAAATTTTTCCTCTTAGTGTTGAGACGTTCAAATTCCACAACACTCATCACTGTGTTGCCAGGAAAACTGCCTCAACACTTCTCTCATTTTAGTGTTGAGACGTACAAATTCCTCAACACTCACTATTATGTTGTCATGCATACTGCCTCAATACATTATAGTGTTGACGGCTCCACCACCTCAACACTCATCTTTGTATTCAAGGCTCGCTGCACAAACAATACATGGCACTAGTACTCCGTGGCGAAGACAGAAGTGCGCCAACACAAAGATGGCAGACTACTCATGCCTCATGCCAAAGGTCAATCGAATTTTCCTGGTAATCTTCTCATGTCTTTCCCTTTCAATTTTTTATCCTTTTTTGTCACCATCTCATGCTTACCCCGCAACAATGTTACTGTTACGTGCTAAGCAGGGGACTTAATGTTGATGGTGGTTTTTAGCTTAGGGTTAAAATTGTAAAACCTTGCATCTGATATGACGTCACTCTGCGAGGAAACGGAGCCGTGAGTGTTAACCTCTCCACTGGCATATTTATTGAGCCATTCAATATATTTACATGAAATTTATCCAGGCTGGCGCATGTAGAAACCATCCCAGATGTTCTGTAAATTTCGGCGCCTTGCCTATACTCACTCAATATAAGTTTCTTTGAATACTTTCTATGCTATGCTCCCCAGCTGAACCCTTAAGGTTGGTATGGCATGACAATTTGTGTTCACTCGCAGCAGAGTAGCACGAATTTCCAAATATCAAGGATAAGGTCTTTACATAAGGTATTCAATCAGAAAGCATGTTGCTCTTTGGCAATGAACTTAAAGGAACTTTGTGTCAACATATAGAATTCAATCGATTACCCTGGCTAACTTGCAAAAGTTAGGGTTTTGCGCCTTGCGCAGTATATCAGACCTTGCTTATCGAAATTTAAGCCTAGGCAAACTAGGTAATTAATCCACCATGGATTAGTAGAAGCAAAATCTTGCCCGGAATCAGAAAACAGGGAGCCGCAAGATAGGAGCAGCAGAAAGGGAGGCGTGGCAATGTCTTAGGCCAGCCGGCGCCATTTGGCATTGGCCACGCCCTCGACCAATCAGGTCGCCTTAAACTCGCCATGCGCACATTGATAGACGCATTTATGTGTCTATTTTGATCTCAATTATCTATTTTGTTAGTGCTCATTTTGTACTTATTTTGGTGTTTTATGTGTTTGTAGGTATTTTTGGGCAATAAACGTTTTTGGAGAAATCGGCTCGAAAAGTTGCTAAAGGCACCCCCGGAGGACACCTGCTATTCGGACCCCCCATTTTGGATAAGGGGTAACCACTTGCTATTCGCACCCCTATTCCGGATAAGGGGCACTCATCCTCTTTGTTTGAAATTTCACTTTTGGCGGGAAACTGAACCAGTCGCCTGTATTGTTTTCTACACGAATTTTGGAAGAGTTTTATTGAGATTCAATCTCAGATTTTGATTAGGCTGGACTCTAACGGGATAAACAGGGCTGATAGACGTTGTTTGATGGCATAGATTTGGCTGGGTAATTAGTTCTCGACAACACAGGTGATGAAGTTTTCTCGGGTTCGTTTGGGTCCCTGGATTGTATTTGGTAGAGAGATTTTATCTCGATTTGGACACGTAACAACCTGTTTAGATAAAAGAGGGAAGATATTGCGAAGAAATTGGATATGTTCTCCGATTAAACAAAACAGAGAGAAAGAGAGTTCATCGGGACTTTATTGGGAAGTTGCGGAGATCTGGTCGGACTATTCTCACGGGTATGTATTGGGCTTGGCCTTTTAACGTAAAACAGGGCTAGTAACTGGTTGGAATTCTATTAAAAAGGAAGTTTATTCTCTCTATCTCGACCACACAGTTGCAGTGAGAGTATCTCGGGATGCTGTTGATTTTTAAGATGGAAGTTACGTAAGAGAGATGAGAGTATATTCTGTTATGACTCATGACTCATATTTATCAAGTTTGGACGAGTTTAGGAAAGTCAGAAGACGCGTAAAGAAGCTAGAAGAGAGTTATTCTCGTGACTTGGCCGTGAAGAAGAGAAAACAAATATTGGAAGATTTTGGGAGATTAAATCAAACTGTGGTCTATATAAAGGCTTGTACGAGTCCCAGGGGGAGGGGTCGAGAGTTAGGGGTACGCTGCAGAGCTAGGAATCAAGCTGCAGGAGAAGTTACAGCAGAAGCAGGAAGAAAACGAAGCTGAAGAACTTAAGGCTGTACAAGACTGTCGTTTGTAGGGTCTTAAATTTCAGAATCTTGTAACAGTCCCATTAGTAACTATTATCTTCAGTTTGCAACAATTTTTGAAACAGTCTATTCTGTAACAATTATATTTGTTACAGATTCGGCTGTAATACTATTTTTCTCCAATAAAACACCTATTCAACCATGAGTTATTATTTTGAGCGTGTTTTTACCATGAGGAGCTAAACCCCATCACTGGGACGACGGAGGACGCCTAACATCATACGTGGGTAATTATATTTAATTCTTATATGACTTTTGCACTAATTAAAATTGAATTATGATTTTGATTAATTAGTTGTCATCTCGTTTGATGGGTCATGCTTGCTTAGATGTATTGATGTCCCATGCTTAGGATTTACAACTAATATTTTGAGAATCTTCCTTGGCAAAAATAAGTCCATGTCTCTATTTATTGAGCTATAATTGTTAAAAGAATTAATATTTGAACCTTATGTTATGAGTTTGGTGGAATCTTGAGTCTCAGTACCTCTCGATATTGTGACAACCATTTGTATATATTTTTTAGTATTAAGTCTGAAATCGAGTCTTTACAAGCCCGAGTTGAACGGACTTTTTCTACCATTTTCTACAACAACATAAAAATCCCATCAATTTTTGGCGCCGCCGACGCGGACTTGTATTTAGATTTGTTTTAGGTTTATTTTATTATTTTTTTGTTCTTTTTTACGCCTTTGGTATTTTTTTGATTCTTTTCAGATTTGGAGCGAAGCTACAAGGAAAGAAAAAGTTCTATAAAAGGAAAGCATCGCCAAAGAAGGAAGGAAAAGAGGAGTCCAAGGAGTGAAGAAGAATTTGTATATATTTATTTTATTTAGACTTTATTTCTTTTTATTTTAAGAAACTGTAAATAGGGTTTCATTGTTGTAATTATTCTTTTTATTTTTTGGACACTTTTTGGACTTTATTTTTGGACTTGGACATTATTTTTTAAACCCTAAGGAAAGGTTAAAAATTAAATATAAACTGTTTATGGGAAGGACGACGATTTACGACATCTGTCTCGGCCCCTCGGGTTCGTACAATCGACATAGGAGTCGGTGGCCCGAGTCGACTTCAACGGTTCATCGCCCCGTGCAGTACGGGAGGTAAGACTCTATCCACCCACGAATCCCCTGTCAGTGGGTTTTATTTTGTGTGACAACTCACACCCCTGCAATAGAATGTCGAA
This sequence comes from Papaver armeniacum, assembly GCA_023531295.1. Taxonomy (NCBI): domain Eukaryota; kingdom Viridiplantae; phylum Streptophyta; class Magnoliopsida; order Ranunculales; family Papaveraceae; genus Papaver; species Papaver armeniacum. The sequence continues at coordinate 18,858 of JAJJWW010004267.1, forward strand.
TTGGTATTACAATAGCCAATACAACGAATATCCGACTGAGTTTCAAAATGGACGTTACTACTTTGACCATAATGTGAATAGTGGTTGGGAACATCAGCCTTTTGAAGGTTATGGTCCATACGATGGTGAGCCCAATTACTATCCATACGCCCACCGGTCATACGAGCAAAATTCTTCTCTACTAGAGTCCGCACGTAAGTTAGCTAAGTCAACACAAAAGTTACTTGAGTCGACACGTAGTTCAGCTGAGATAAATAACTTAGTTATGGACGAAAGCAATGCAACGTGTGAACCTTCTTTCCTAGATAAAATCAGGAAGTCATGTGAGTCGACTCAGAAAATGTTGTTAGAGGCCCTAAAAAGAACTGCTCAAGATAGTCATAATTTCCAATATAGTGTTTCCAATAGTACCCTTGAAAATGAGGATAGTTATCTGCATAATCAAGATGACGAGGATAAAATTGGAAACACTACTTGTTTAGATGAGGTTCAACCATTTTCATGTTATTATAATGATGATTATGATGAGGATAGTGTTGATGAAGAATTTGAAATAAGTAGGCATAGTGATCAGGAATTTGTTACTCCAATTGAGTTTTACAATGATAATATTATTTCTAGTTCAATTCCAAATAATTTTAATAATTATTCACCTATTCAAAAGGACGAGGATTTGACTAGAGATACCACCGTTTTAGACGATGTAGTATTCCCTTATGATTACGAAGTCGATGATAGTTTAAACGAGCGGGTTTATCCTGAGAATATTGTTTTCGAGTCTAGCGATTTAGAAACATTAGTCTTAGATAAAGAAGATGAACTCGTCGAGCTTTTAAATATGAATGAGGATGCATCACCTGAGTATAACCTAGAAGAAGCAATTGACCATTTTCAGGATTCCGATGATCTATAAATTAGGGAAATTGTAGCTAGTCTATCTAGAGACACCCAAAACTTTAAGTTTGGGGGTGATTATCATTCTCCATGTGCCTTACCTTTAGCTCTTAAAGAAACCCCAACACTGGGACGACGGAGGAAGCCATTCTTCACGCGTGTGGTAATTATATTATTTCTTTTATGACTTATTAAATTGATTTTTAATTGATATATGATTTTTATTGAGTGATTGTGATTTCAATTGATGGGTCATGCTTTCTTAAGTGTTTTGATGTCTCATACTTTAGATATACAATCACTACTTTCAAAATCTACTTTCGGCAATAAATTAGAGTCAATTACTTGAGCTATGAATGTCTAGAATTATTAGTTGAACCACATGAATATAAGAATTGGTGGAATCCTGAGTCTCAGTACCTCTCGATACCGTGACAACCTTTTGTATATATATATTCTATTATTAAGTCTGAAATCAATCTCTACAAGTCTTTGAATGAACTTTTACTTATCACTCGAAAAACTACATCAGTTTTTGGCGCCGCTGCCGGGGAATTTTACCCAAAACTCTAAGCTTGGGGGTGACTATCATTCTCCTTGTGCCTTACCTTTAGCTCTTACAGAGATCCCTCACTTGGGAATTGACATATGTACCTCTACCATTTTAAAAGATCATCTTCAGACACATTTTCCCGAACCTAGTGATGTCCATAGGGAAGTTCAGTTGTTAGAAACCCATCCTCTGGTTGATGTGGTTAGCCCAGGCTATGATACCCAGATTGACTTTGTTTTCCCACCAAATACTTTTCAACCAATTGTGGGAATGTTTGAGTTCAAAATGTGTCATTTATTAAGTTCTGGGACCAAACCTAATTATTTTAGGAGAATAGAAACGACACATTTGCTTAAGAATGACCACCACTCTCATTATGGTCAACTTTGTGAGTCAAATCTGATTGACTTAGAGGATCCTCAATTATTCAGGTTATTATTGTGTGCTTCTAAATTTTTCCAGACCTTAGAACCTGATCTTTCGGATCTTATTTATGAGGAAATGCTTCCCAAAGAAATTTATTTAGATCCTTTCATAGAGCCTGAACCTGAACCACAACTAGATGTAGTTGTCTTAAACAGGAAACTAGACAAGGGTATGCTTTATTTGTTCATTTTCTTGGCATGTTGCAGATTCCTTTTATTTGTGGTAGCTTTATTTGGTTTTGATGACCCACAGAAATTCCGGCTATTACTTTATGATTTTATAAGGTGACTAATCCTTTCTTAATCTGGCTGAAGACGTTAAATTAAGCACTTCTTGGGAGGTAACCCATGCTCATGCAACACGGTAATATCTTTCTTTAACTCTTTTTGCTTCAAATGGTAACAGTTTCTCCTTGTTCATGCTTTTAATTTTATCTTTAGAACATTGAGGACAATGTTAGATTTAAGTTTGGGGGTATGCGAGAAACTTTTAGTTGCATTATTAAACTCCAGAGCTTAGAAATTTATGCTTATTAAGGATGGCACTAATCAATCTAAGTGGATGGAAGCATTTTGGTTGTAGGAGTTGAGGAACCAATCTGATTAGATGGAAACATCTAAAGAGTCTATTCATAAAAGCACGGAGCTCGGGTGTTAGAATTAAAGAAAAACATGGTAGTTTCGCCATATCTCGTTGAATCCTTTTCACTTCTATTTTTATTTTGTTTTCTTTAAAATATGTTTCTCTAAGTGATTAGGTGGGGCTCACGAATCAAGTTGTTACCACTTCTAGGGTGAAATGGAGTGATTGAGATACAAAAAAAAAAAAAAAAAAAAAAAGATAAATTGAGACCAGACCATCAGACCAACCGGAATAAATTCAATAAAGTCGACCACTAGAACCCTTGTATATGCCAGTTGTGTTGACCTAGAGTTAGGATTATCGACCACTGGTACCCTTGTATATGCCAGTGTGTTGATATTAGTCCGGACCAGTATCTCAGTCCATTAGGATAGGTTTATTTTGACAGTGGCCTTCAGACAGATATGAGAAACACCGTTCACCTTAGTCAACATCAAAACCATCTATGTTTTTTCTATATCCATCTTCTTAATCTATCCATGTGATTGGTTGACTCCGGTTATGATGTCTAGAAACTATATGAGTAGAGCTCTGTCACTTATATATGAATTTTAGTATGCTTGAGTGCAAACTCGTGTACATCAATTGGAATTTCGCATCAGGGTACTTCCTCCTGTAGTCAATAATTATGCCAACCAAGGAGATTCTTTAGTGCCTTCCAAGGTTCTGCGTAGATAGCTAGAGTTTGGAGTGTAAAGTTTTTGTGGGTATATCTCTTGTAAACCCTCCCGAGACTATAACTCGGCCACTAGGGCCACCTATGGGTTTAAAGGCTTATTGCATACGCTAAATGCAATCGACGTTGCCTGCGACAGTGAGTTAGAATTTTATTTTGTAAATTTGATTTGCTCGAGGATAGAAAATAATAAGTTTGGGGGTATTTGATAGACGCATTTATGTGTCTATTTTGATCTCAATTATCTATTTTGTTAGTGCTCATTTTGTACTTATTTTGGTGTTTTATGTGTTTGTGGTATTTTTGGGCAATAAAAGTTTTTGGAGAAATCGGCTCGAAAAGTTGCTAAAGGCACCCCGGTGGACACCTGCTATTCGGACCCCCATTTTGGATAAGGGGTACCCAGTTGATAAGGGGTAACCACTTGCTATTCGCACCCCTATTCCGGATAAGGGGCACTCATCCTCTTTGTTTGAAATTTCACTTTTGGTGGGAAACTGAACCAGTCGCCTGTATTGTTTTCTACACGAATTTTGGAAGAGTTTTATTGAGATTCAATCTCAGATTTTGATTAGGCTGGACTCTAACGGGATAAACAGGGCTGATAGACGTTGTTTGATGGCATAAATTTGGCTGGGTAATCAGTTCTCGACAACACAGGTGATGAAGTTTTATCGGGTTCGTTTGGGTTCCTGGATTGTATTTGGTAGAGAGATTTTATCTCGGTTTGGACACGTAACAACCTGTTTAGATAAAAGAGGGAAGATATTGCGAAGAAATGGGATATGTTTTCCGATTAAACAAAACAGAGAGAAAGAGAGTTCATCGGGACTTTGTTGGGAAGTTGCGGAGATCTGGTCGGACTATTCTCACGGGTATGTATTGGGCTTGGCCTTTTAACGTAAAACAGGGCTGGTAACTGGTTGGAATTCTATTAAAAAGGAAGTTTATTCTCTCTATCTCGACCACACAGTTGCAGTGAGAGTATCTCGGGATGCTGTTGATTTTTAAGATGGAAGTTACGTAAGAGAGATGAGAGTATATTCTGTTATGACTCATGACTCATATTTATCAAGTTTGGACGAGTTTAGGAAAGTCAGAAGACGCGTAAAGAAGCTAGAAGAGAGTTATTCTCGTGACTTGGCCGTGAAGAAGAGAAAACAAATATTGGAAGATTTTGGGAGATTAAATCGAACTGTGGTCTATATAAAGGCTTGTACGAGTCCCAGGGGGAGGGGTCGAGAGTTAGGGGTACGCTGCAGAGCTAAGAATCAAGCTGCAGGAGAAGTTGCAGTAGCAGCAGGAAGAAGACGAAGCTGAAGAACATAAGGCTGTACAGGACTGTCGTTTGTAGGGTCTTAAATTTCAGAATCTTGTAACAGTCCCATTAGTAACAATTATCTTCAGTTTGCAACAATTTTTGAAACAGTCTATTCTGTAACAATTATATTTGTTACAGATTCGGCTGTAATACTATTTTTCTCCAATAAAACACCTATTCAACCATGAGTTATTATTTTGAGCGTGTTTTTACCATGAGGAGATAAACCCCATCATTGGGACGACGGAGGACGCCTAACATCATACGTGGGTAATTATATTTAATTCTTATATGACTTTTGCACTAATTAAAATTGAATTATGATTTTGATTAATTAGTTGTCATCTCGTTTGATGGGTCATGCTTGCTTAGATGTATTGATGTCCCATGCTTAGGATTTACAACTAATATTTTGAGAATCTTCCTTGGCAAAAATAAGAGTCCGTGTCTCTATTTATTAAGCTATAATTGTTAAAAGAATTAATATTTGAACCTTATGTTATGAGTTTGGTGGAATCCTGAGTCTCAGTACCTCTCGATATTGTGACAACCATTTGTATATATTTTTTAGTATTAAGTCTGAAATCGCGTCTTTACAAGCCCGAGTTGAACGAACTTTTTCTACCATTTTCTACAACAACATAAAAATCACATCACACATAAGTTGTGGCTGGGCCCATACTTGCCGCACCCTTTTTCCATCGACCAATCAGGTCGCTCTAAAGCCGCCACACTCACACCAGAAGTGTAGCCACGCCCATGCTTGGCCGGCCCCTCTCCTTCTTACCGACCAATTAGTTCACTTTAAATGCGGCACGAGCACTAGAGGTGCGGCCGCGCCTCATGTTTGGCCGACCCCTTTTCTTGACCAATCAAGTCGCTCTAAACTCACCACCATACATTAAATGCCAAACGCACCCTTCCGCGCCACCATACTAACTGGCAAGCCAAACGCGCCCTGCCACAACAACATATTAATTGACGTGCCAACATGCCACTCTGCCGCAGTAACATACCACGAGCCACTTTAGCCTTGGCCACGCCGACAAGCCCTAACTTTGGCCACGACGCCAAAACCTAGCCTTGGCCACGCCGCCAAGCCCTAGCTTTGGCCACGGCGCCAAATCCAAGCCTTGGCCGCGTCGCCAAACCCTAACTTGGGCCACGACGCCAAATCCTAGCCTTGGCCACTCCGCCAAGCCCTAGATTTAGCCACGGCATCAAATCCTAGCCTTGGCCACGCCTCCAAGCCCTCACTTTGGCCACGGCGCCAAATCCTAGTCTTGGCCACGCCGCTAAGCCCTAACTTTGGACACTACGCCAAATCCTAGCCTTGGCCACGCCGCCAAGCCCTAAATTTGGCCACGGCGCCAAATCCTAGCCCTGGCCATGGCGCCAAACCCTAACTTTGGCCACAGAGTCAAGTCCTAGCTTTGGCTATGCCACAACGCCACAGGTGTGGCCATGCCACAACGCCACCGTGCCGCAGCCATACCACACGCACTAATTACGGTTTCGACATGCCAAACCCTAATTTGGGAAAAATTGCAACGCCAACCAAGCCAAATAACGTTTCCCAGAGCGTTTGGGATCGATGCCAATGTTTTCAGAGCCATATTTGGGTCTAACACCAATATACCAAAACAGCTGCCACGGCTACGCCACTGGGATGCCGCTATGCCACGGCTACGCCAGGCGCCACTATGCTAATGGCGCCACTTTGCTACACAACAAAGATATAGCCATAATCAACGGCCACCCTTCTTCATGAGATGCAATCTCTGCCATTCAAGTTCGCCACCAAATTGACGGACTTGTGGCAAGTTTTAGGAGGTCGGCCAAGGCAAGCCTAATAGCATCACATGTTATTTTCCTATGGCAAGTCTCTTGACTTTGACTTGCCACACATAGCAACATGCTACACGTTTTCCACGAAAACACTCGAGACATCAAACATGTCACAAACTGGGGGATACTCATCAGGGTATTGGTCTGGCGGTTTACAGTGTGCGGCGTGCAATACGCCCGTTATAAGAAAGTTTCATGAAGTGGGACAATTAATGGTGATGAAAGTAACGGTGTAAACTAATTCACTTCATTCATCATGGAAACATAATGCATGACGGTTACACGTTACTCTATTCTTCCACCACTCAATTGTTTCCATTTCCTACGAGACCATGGTACGTTTCAATATGACTTGCATAAATAGGTTTCACCTATTTACCACGAAACAACAAGTTATTGGTCGGCAACAACATAGTATCCAGAAATCACCAAGAACTGATAGCTTTTCACTCTGCAAGCCAGTTCCACTTTCTGATACAAGTCATAAAACAAGACACATCTTCAGAATTAACCATTCTGGTCTCAACACTCTCTTCGCTTCCCTCCCTAAGACCAACCCTTCTCCTTCACTTTGTGACCGAAGCAAGCCTGGAACGGCCATTTCTTGGTTTAGGCCAGGATTGTATAGATTAATCTCTCGAATCAAAAGTACTCCCGTGCAGTGCATTGTTTAGGGTTTAGATTCGTTTCTCATCCACACACCCGAAATTACCAAAATCAACAGAAACGGTTTTCACCCACAAACACCAGCTTACACGGGATTTGAGCACGGGCGCGGCTACAACTTGGGTACTATATAAGAAACTCTTCTAATATTTTTGGGGATATCTTTTAATTTTTAATCACGCCTTTGTAGAGAAGAACACAAGGAAGAAAGCTAGGGTTTTGGAGCGATTTCACAATCGTAACAATTTCTCTTTCATTTTCTTATATATTTAACATGGGTGTTTCTACATCCATGAGTAGCTAAACCCATAATTGATTGAGGATGAATTCTAAGTTCTAGACTTGATTTGGATTAATATATGCATCTATTTTGAGTTCTTCATATGATTATTGTTTGCTTCTACTTTAATGAATGTCTATGATTTATTAATTGATTGCTCTAGGTGGCCAATTATAATAGTTTATTGATTGATTCATTGCTAGTAAAGGGTTAGGATATCCGTGTAATTGTTGAATAACCCATACACAAGTATAAAACGTGAGACCTTGCAAAGGGATTCTGTGGAGCAATCGCGTGTAGAACAACATTAGAAAGTGGACCTTGCGCTAAGAGTATAACTACTAAGATTAACCTAAGTCATAAAAAATAAACCATTCGACCAAGTTACACCTTGAGTGCGCTACTACTTGGTGGCTTGGACGAATAGAATCTGATATTCGAGCGCTTCGGTATCCAGTGACCAAAGGACTTTAGGGGATAACAGTGCACTAGTTGTTATTCCATGGTTGATAATAATTTATGATTAATGATGAATTGATGAATATATTAACTCATTGACGGTTTAGTAACGAAGAAGGATTCCTCGATCATCTCTCTCCATATTGCTTACAACTTAATCTTTTAATTACTTTGTTTATTTACTTTTAAATCTAAAACAACCCCCCCCCCCCCATTGTGACCTTTTGAACAACTAAATCTCACTGCTCTTCGTGGGAACGAACTTGACTTTCATTATATTACTTGTTAATTGAGTGAAATTAAGATCACTAATTTATTGCACCCACGACACGCATCAAATTTTGGCGTCGCTGCCAGGGAGCAGTTGGTAGCTTTAGTTGTTTTTTTTTTTGTTTTTTTAGACTTTCTTTTTAGTTTTTGATTTAGCTTTTGAGAATTATTTCAGGTACTTAATCTCTGGCACCGAAATAGTGGGATTACCCAAGGTGCAGAATTCAAACTCGCAAGGGAAGGGTACAACAAGCACGTCCACAGTCGCAACGAGAACCCTCTACAGAAGAGATGGTTAATACAGACGACGAGAGAGATCCTCCACCTCCGGAGAGGAATTAAGAGAGTTGACATCTCCATGCTTAGATTCGCAACCACTGTGCATTACAATCGCTAACCCAGTGGAGCTGAAGTCGAATGTACTTCATCATATACCAAATTTCAAGGGACATCCAGGTGAAAATCCAAATCGACACCTTCAACAGTTCCAGATCACAATGACAAGTCTGAGGCATGCAACCACAGATAGAGATATGGCGATGCTACAAGCCTTCCCGTTCTCATTAACAGACTTAGCAGAAGAATGGTTGTATTTTCTTACTTCAAGGAGTGTTACAACATGGACTGAGATAAAAAAGCTATATCTGGAGAAATATTTTCCTGCTTCCAAAGCGGCATCCGTTCGTAAGGAGATTAGTGGCATTATACAGATGTCTGGAGAGTCTCTATATGAATATTGGGAGAGGTATAAGAGGTTGTTGGCAAGCTGCCCACACCATAATATATCCTCAACACTTATCATTCAATACTTCTACGAAGGATTACTTCCAGAACAGAGGAATTTGATTGATGCGGTTGCCGGTGGTTCACTTACTGAGAAGACAATCTCGCAAGCAACCAGTTTGATTGAGAGTATGGCTTTCAATGCTCAAAAATTCTACACCAGAAAAAACTCTAATGTCAGAAGAGTTAGCGAAATGGGAGAGTCTGCACACTCAGAGCAACAGATGAACAACATAGAGAAGGTAGTACAATGAATGGCAGCAGTGATTATTCCTACTTATGAAGAAGAGTCTGAACAGGTGAATGTTGTGTTCCCTAATCAGAGGACAAGGTATGATCCTTACTCTAATACTTATAATCCAGGTTGGAAAGATCACCCAAATTTCAGTTATGCAAATCAGCAAGCTGCAGCTCCTAATCCTTATGGGCGACAAAGTGGTTTTCAACAACCACAGTTCCGACCACAACCTCCACCTCAGCCTCAACAACAGACCCAAATTTCTAATTTTGAGGAGATGATGAAGATTATGATGCAAAAGCAAGATACAAATGCTCAAGAACAGAAAACAAACTGTCAGCGTCAAGATGCAATTCTGCAGAAACAAGATATGGCTATAAAAGACTTGCAACTTCAAATGGGACAATTGGCTACAGATATGAATGAAATAAAAGCACAGAATTCGGGAAAGTAGCCATCACAGCCTTTTGTGAATCCAAGAGCGAATGTCAATGTAGTGCTTTTGAGGAGTGGGAAGCAAACAGAAAGCCAAAGCAACAAGAAAGGGTTATTCACGACTCAGAAAAGGAAGTAGAGGTGGAAACCATTCCAAAGGAAAAGCCAAATTCAACCGGCCAACCTAAGGATTCGGTTCCTACTTTTACCACACCACCTCCTTTTCCTAGTCGTTTTGCCAAGTCAAAGAAGCAAGCTCTAGACAAGGAGATTATGGATATTTTCAGCAAGGTGCATATCAACATTCCATTTATTGAGGCCATTAGAACGGTACCCAGGTATGCCAAGGTTTTGAAGGATTTGTGCACAAGGAATGAGAGGTTGATTGCTAACGAGATCACTCGGGTAGGAGAAAGTGCTTCATCTATGTTGCTAAAGAATATGCCTACAAAGTATAAAGATCCTGGTGGTTTTACAGTGCCAATTACTATTGGAGACAAACGGTTTGAGCATGCTTTGCTTGATTTGGGAGCTTCCATAAGTGTGATGTCAGTCGATGTTTATGATTCATTGAATCTTGGACCTTTAAAGGAGACAGGGATTATCATTCAATTAGCTAATAAGTCTAACATATATCCTAAGGGACTCGTGGAAGACGTGTTGGTGCAAGTGAATGAACTAATCTTTAGGTTGATTTCTTTGTTGTGGATATGCGAGAATGGGGACAATTGTTCGTTTACTTCATTACTTCTTGGGAGACCATTTATGAAGACCGCTAAGACGAATATTGATTGTGATCTTTGGGACACTCACTATGGAGTTTGACAAAGAGGTTATACGCTTCAATATTTTTGAAGCTATGCGTTATCCAAGTGATATCCATTCCGCATTTTATGTTGATGTTATTGGTTCGTTGGCACAACAGATGTTTGAGTTGAACAACGAAAATGAACTTGAATCTGTGCTACAAAATATCATTAATTTGGAAATCCATGGCATACCTAACTTGGACGTTGATATTCCCAAGGAGTTTGTCGAGACATGTGGTGCTTTAATGGCATCACAAGATGTTAGAACAAGTAATATTTCATATATCTCTTTACCTGTAACTGATGAAGTTCCTTTACCTTCTATTGTGCAGGCACCTAAACTAGAGCTGAAACCTCTACCTGATCACTTAAAGTACGCTTACTTGGGTGATGGGGAAGAGCTTCCAGTCATTATTGCAAATAATCTCACAGCAATACAAGAAGAACGCCTCCTTAGGGTTCTGAAAGAGCACGGCTATTGGTTGGACAATCGCTGACATCAAAGGCATTAGTCCAGCCATGTGCATGCATAGAATCCTTATGGAAGATGATATCAAGCCAGTACGTGATGCTCAACGTAGGCTTAACCCCCCAATGATGGAGGTTGTGAAGAAAGAGATCCTCAAATTACTAAGTGTGGGGGTGATTTACCCAATTTCTGAAAGCAAATGGGTTAGTCCGGTGCAAGTGGTGCCTAAGAAATCAGGTGTCACTGTTGTTAGAAATCAAGATGATGAACTTGTTCCTACAAGAGTTCAAACAGGATGGAGAGTGTGCATAGACTACAGAAAGCTCAATTCGGTTATCCACAAGGATCACTTTCCTTTGCCTTTCATTGATCATATGTTAGAGAGGTTAGCGGGACATTCACATTATTGCTTTTTGGATGGTTATTCGGGATACAACCAAATTGTTATTGCACCATAGGATCAAGAGAAGACTACCTTTACCTGTCCTTTCGGTACATTTGCATACAGAAGAATGCCGTTTGGTCTTTGCAATGCGCCTGCCACTTTTCAGAGATGTATGGTCAGTATATTTTCTGATTATGTGGAAAACATCATTGAGGTATTTATGGACGACTTTAGTGTTTATGGCAATTCATTTGATATTTGTTTAAATAATCTTGAACTTGTGCTTAAAAGATGCATAGACACTAATTTGGTTTTAAACTGAGAGAAATGTCACTTTATGGTAAACCATGGAATTGTACTTGGCCACATCATGTCCTCTCAAGGGCTCGAGGTATACAAGGCAAAGATAGACTTGATTAGGAACTTACAATACCCCACTTCGGTGAGGGAATTTCGCTCGTTTCTTGGTCATGCAGGTTTTTATAGGAGGTGTATCAAAGATTTCTCCAAAATCTCAATGCCGATGTGCAAATTGTTGCAAAAGGAGGTTGCCTTTAACTTTGACCAGGAGTGCAAGGATGCCTTTAATAAATTGAAGGAATTGTTGACTACTGCACCAATTATCAAGTCACCTGACTGGAGTTTGTCGTTCGAGTTAATGTGTGATGCAAGTGATTATGCAATCGGAGCTGTTTTGGGTCAAAAAGTAGACAAGAGGTCACATGTGATTTATTATGCATCAAGGACCCTAAATGATGCTCAAATCAACTATTCCACTACTGAGAAAGAGTTGCTGGCTATAGTATTTGCATTAGAAAAATTTAGAGCTTATTTGGTGGGTACCAATGTGATTGTATATTCTGATCATGCAGCACTACGATACCTATTAAAAAAGAAGGAAGCTAAGCCAAGACTCATACGCTGGATTCTTTTGCTGCAAGAATTCAATATGGAAATCAGATATAAGAAAGGTGTTGAAAATACAGTTGCCGATCATCTTAGTATACTTGTTGTTTCCAAAGAAGAACTCCCTTTACAGAATCGTTTTCCAGACGAACAACTTTTCTCGATTGAAGAATCAACACCTTGGTACGCTGATATATGAACTATTTGGTACAAGGCAAGTACCTAGTACAATGCCTACTTTTCAAAAGCTAAAGCTTAAGAAAATATCCAAGCAATATGTGTGGGATGATCCATACTTGTGGAAATATGGTGCTGATCAAATTATCCATGGAGTGCGTACCAAACTCGAATTTCGAGTCAATTCTATCTTTTTGTCATTCTTATGCTTGTGGTGGTCACTTTGGTGCAAAACGTACCGCTCTCAAAGTCCTTGAGAGTGGCTTTATTGGCCTACCCTATTTGAGGATGCATATGCTTTTTGCAAATCTTGTGATAGATGTCAACGAACGGGCAATCTAGGTGCTCGAAATCAAATGCCACTCAATCCTATTCTCACTGTCGAGATTTTTTATGTGTGGTGATAGATACATTTTTGTGTCTATTTTGTTCTCAATGCTCTGTATTGTTAGTGCTCGATATTGTACTAATTATGGTTTTTTGTGTGTTTGTAGGTATTTTTGGGCAATAAACATTTTTGGAAAATTCGGCTCGAAAAGTTGTCTAAAGCACCCCGGAGGACATTTGCTATTCGGACTCTGAATGTTGGTTAAGGGACACCTCAATTACTAGGGGGCATATCAGTTGGACACTGCTATTTACACTCCACAGACGGATAAGGGGCAACCCTTTCTTCTTCATTTGAATTTTCTGTTGGCGGGAAAATTTGCAGCACACGGCCAGGTTTAGGGTTCGAGTTTAAATCATACTCTAGGGAGATTCAAGGGCTGAAATTAAATGGGTTTGTTCTAATTGACCTAACAGGGCTGGTATATGGGTCTTCCTTTCGGTTAGAATTGGCTAGATTGTCGAGATAAAGCAAAACAGGGGAGCACGTTTAAAAGAGAAATAAACTCGGGATTTCATGTGGTTTGGCGTGTGTCTGCACGATCTAAATTCATCATAGCCGTGAACTGAACGTGTTTGGATATAGTTGAGTCTCTGAAGATGCGTGAGAAGATAAAAAAGGGGAGTTATTCCCATGACAGACCGAGGAGAATAAAAGAGAATAATAGAGAATATGTGGTAATTAACTAGAAGATTTGATACTTCTGTGGGTTTAAATAGGATCTAAAGGACTTAGAGAGGGGTATCGAGAGTTGGGGGGAGGCTATAGAGTGGAGAAAATTGCTGCAGAAAAATTATGAAGAACACAAAGAACAGACAGACAAAGACAGTCGTAAAAAGTCATCGTATATGCTTAAGAGATAAGATGTCAATCTGCTACTGACGTTTACGATTGTTCTTTGTTAGAGTGGGTTTGCAACAACTATAAATGTTGCAAATTCCCAATTTTATTTGATTTTCTCCTTTTCTCTTCTTTGTAAACACCAATTGAGCTATAAAAATTTACTTTGAGCATGTTTTTCACTATGTGGAGCTGAACCTTTCTCTTGGACGACGGAGGAAACCAAAATTCATCATGTGGTAAATTCATTTAATTCTTTACATGACTATTTGCATTGAATTAAAATTAGACAAAGATTTTTCTTAATTAATTGTCATTTCATTTGATGGTTTATGCTTAGGATTAATTCTTTTGATATGCCATGCTTAAGATTTACAATTAATATTTTAAGAATCTACATTAGGCAAAGAAATAGAGTCAAAATTCTTATTGAATGAGCTATAATGGTTTAGAATAAATATGTGAATTGCATGAATTTGAATATTTGGTGGAATCCTAGTCCTAGAACCTCTCGAAACATTGTTATTATTTTGTATATATTTGCTAGTTTTATAATTTAAGTCTAAAAAATCGAACCTTCACAAGTCTTGAACGAACCTTTTACTACAACATCATTGAAAATAACCATCAATTTTTGGCGCCGCCGACGCGGACTTGTCTTTAGGCTAGAGTTTTTAGATTTATTTTTTTTCTTTTTTTTTGGTTTTTATTTGTTTTTGTTCTTCTTTACGTTTTTGGGTTTTTGTCTTTTCCTTGCAGAATTTGGAATTTGGAGCGAAAGAAAATTTTGCCAAAGCTTTTGGTGAATACTTAAATACTTGGAGTAAAAGGCAAAGCGAAAGGAGCGAAAGAAGAAGATTTCAAAAAAAAAAAAAAAAAAAAAAAGAGACATTTTTATTTATTTTTAGATATTATTATTTTATATTTTTTTAGATTTTCCTTTTCTTTTGCACTTTATTTTTGGACTTTGGACTTTAAACTTTGGGACATTATTTTTAAACCCTACGGAAGGGTAGTTTTAAATATAAACTGTTTGCAGACAAGGACGGCGATTATGATATCGTCTCGGCCCCTTGGGTTCGTACATGACATAGGAGTCGTGGCCCGAGTCGACTACAACGGTTCATCCCCCGTCTGGAACGGGAGGTTAGTTTGTCGAAACACTCGCGAATCTCCTGCAAGAGAGTTACTGTCTTCCTTCGTTTGCATATATGCTGAGGAATTGAAAACGACTGCTTTAATTTCCTAGTAAAGGGCAAGGACTGGCCATACAAGATAAGAGTTCAGATTTCATCACCGTTCTCTTCTTGCCCGTCTTAGGAAAACGAAGCCCAACGCGAACCCAAGATTAAAATACTGACTAGAACGAGACCGATAGGGTAACGAGCTTAATAGGAAAGTCATTCGAAAAATATTGGTTACTCTTTTAAGCATACTTCGAAGTTCATGATGGTTTCTGTGAGTTGAATGCGTGACTGCGCCGCCTTGTAATGCGGTGAGGCCTTGGCTATCAAAGCTCCACGCAGCTTCCCTCGTCTCAATTCAACTTCCTTTAACTCAGATTGATTCCAGAGGGGTCTGCTTAAATTGTAACGAATTCCCTTTCGAATGATTAGAGGCTGGTCTAGAAACAATCTAAGTGGAGCCATCATGCTTTTTGTTTGCTAGAAATCAGTAGGTTTTTTGTGGTCGAGTCAGCCTTATTTGTGTTTGTGTAGAATTCCCTTGCAGTTAGGATGTCAAACTGGTATTATAATAGCCATCACAATGAATATGAATATCCAACTGAACAATATGGACATCACTCTTTTTATGACCAGAGTGTGAATAGTGGTTGGGAACGCCAACCTTTTGAAGGTTATGGGTCATACCATGGTGAGACCAATGACTATTCGCACACCCATCAATCATATGAGCAAAACAATTCATCTATTTCTCTAGAAGAGGCTTTCAAGAATCATTCCTTATTTATGAAGGAAACCTTTAATATTACGGACGAGTCCCCAGAGCAGTCAACTAGGATGTCTCTAGAAGAGTCTCTCAAGCAATTTACTGAGAATACAAATAGGATTGTGCAAAAACTTGCTCAAGATAGTCTTAATTTCCAATATAGTGTTTCCAATAATACCCTTGAAAATAAGGATAGTCATTTGCATAATCAGGATAACGAGGTTAGAATTGGTAACACTACATGTTTAGATGGGGTTCAACCATTTTCATGCTATTATGATTATTATGATGAGGATAGTGCTGATGAAGAATCTGAAATATGTAGGCATAATGATCAGGAATTTGTTACTCCTATTGAGCTTTATAATGATAATATTATTTCCAGTTCAAATCCAAATAATTTTAATAATTATTCACCTATTCAAAAGGACGAGGATTTGAATAGAGATACTGTTTTATACGATGTAGAATTTCCTTTTTACGAAGCCGGTGATACTTTTGAGGAACGAGTTTATTCTGAGAATATTGTTTTAGAGTCTAACGATTTAGAAACATTAGTCTTAGACAAAGAAGATGAACTCATAGAGCTTTTAAATTTGAGTGAGGATGCATCACCTGAGTACAACCTAAAAGAAGCAATTCACCATTTTCAGGATTCTGATGATCTAGAAATTAGGGAAATTGTAGCTAATCTTTCTAGAGACACCCAAAACTCTAAGTTTGGGGGTGACTATCATTCTCCTTATGCCTTACCTTTAGCTCTTACAGAGATCCCTCACTTGGGACTTGACATATGTGCCTCAACCATTTTAAAATATTATCTTCATACACTTTTTCATGAACCTAGTTGTGTCCATAAAGAAGTTCAGTTGTTAGAAACCCATCCTCTGGTTGATGTGGTTAGCCCAGGCTACGATACGTCGATTGACTTTGTTTTCCCACCAAAAACTTTTTCTTCAATTGTGGGAACTTATGAAATTCAAATGTGTCAAATATTAAGTTTTAAGACTAAACCTAATTACTTTAGGATATTAGGGTCGACACATTTGTTTAAGGAAGACCACCACTCTCTTTGTGGTCAGGTGTGTGTGAGTCAAATCGATTGACTTAGAGGATCCCCAATTATTCGGGTTATTGTTATGTGCTTCTAAGTTCCTACTTGAGTATTTCCAGACTCTACAACCTGATCTTAAGAATCCTTCTTTTGAGAAAGTCCATCCCATGAAAACATTTTATTTAGACCCGTTTATAGAGCCATAACCTGAGCCACAACTAGATATAGTTGTCTTAAACAAAAAGTTAAATAAGGGTATGTTCGATATCTTCATGGTCTGTTGCAATTTTCTCTTCTTTTGGGTAATACTTTTTGATCCAGATGACCGACAGTTATTCCGGTTACTGCTATATGATTCTTCGAGGTGACTAGTTCTTTCTTAGTCTGGCTCAAGACTTTAAACTTAGCACTTCTCGGGAGGTAACCCATACTCATGCAACACGGTAATATCTTTCCTTACTCTTTATTCAAGTGGTAACAGTTTCTCATTGTTCATGCTTTTAATTTCATCTTTAGAACATTGAGGACAATGTTAGATTTAAGTTTGGAGGTATGGGAGAAACTTTTTAGTTGCAATAAATAAACTCCAGATACTAGAACTTTATGCTTATTAAGGTTGGCACTAACTAATCTAAGTGGATGGGAACATCTTGGTTGTAGGAGTTGAGGAACCAATCTGATTAGATGGAAACATCTAGAAGAGTCTATTCATAAAAGCACATAGCTCAGGTGTTAGAAAGAAAACATGGTAGTTTCGCCATATCCTCGTGATGGAAACATCGAAAGAATCCTGATCACTTCTTTTTTCTTTTTACCATTGCTAGGGTGAAATAGAATGGCTGAGATAAAAAAAAAAAAAAAAAAAAAAATTGAGACCATACCACCAGACCAACCGGAATAAATACAATAAATTCGACCACTGGTACCCTTGTATATGCCAGCTGAGTTTACCTAGAGTTAGGATTATCGACCACTGGTTTCCTTGTATATGCCAGTGTATTGATATTAGTCCAGACCAGTATCTCAGTCCATTAGGATAGGTTCACCTTAGTCAACATCATCTACGTTTTTCTCTACATCCATCTTCTTAATCTATCCATGTGATTGGTTGACTCCGGTTTATGATATCCAGAAACTATCTGAGTAGAGCTCTGTCACTTTATATGAATTTTAGTATGATTGAGTGCAAACTCGTGTACAACAATTGGAATTTCGCATCAGGGTACTTCCTCCTATAGTCAATGATTGTATGCCAACCAAGGAGATTCTTTAGTGCCTTCCAAGGTTCTGCGTAGATAGCTAGGGTCTGGAGTAAAGGTTTTGTGGGTACACCTCGGTAAACCCTCAGGAGACAACACTCCGCCTCTAGGGCCACCTAGGGGTTCAAATGATTTTTATTTTCTAGAATAAATTTGCTCGAGGACTAGCAAATAATAAGTTTGGGGGTATTTGATAGATACATTTTTGTGTCTATTTTGTTCTCAATGCTCTGTATTGTTAGTGCTCGATATTGTACTAATTATGGTTTTTGTGTGTTTGTAGGTATTTTTGGGCAATAAACATTTTTGGAAAATTCGGCTCGAAAAGTTGTCTAAAGCACCCCCGGAGGACATTTGCTATTCGGACTCTGAATGTTGGTTAAGGGACACCTAAATTACTAGGGGCATATCAGTTGGACACCTGCTATTTACACTCCACAGACGGATAAGGGGCAACCCTTTCTTCTTCATTTGAATTTTCTTTTGGCGGGAAAATGTTGTAGCACACGGCCAGGTTTAGGGTTCGAGTTTAAATCATGCTCTAGGGAGATTCAAGGGCTGAAATTAAATGGGTTTGTTCTAATTGACCTAACAGGGCTGGTATGGGTCTTCCTTTCGGTTAGAATTGGCTAGATTGTCGAGATAAAGCAAAACAGGGGAGCACGTTTAAAAGAGAAATAAACTCGGGATTTCATGTGGTTTGGCGTGTGTCTGCACGATATAAATTCATCATAGCCGTGAACTGAACGTGTTTGGATATAGTTGAGTCTCTGAAGATGCGTGAGAAGATAAAAAAGGGAAGTTATTCTCGTGACAGACCGAGGAGAATAATAGAGAATATGTGGTAATTAACTAGAAGATTTGATACTTCTATGGGTTTAAATAGGATCTAAAGGACTCAGAGAGGGGTATCGAGAGTTGGGGGGAGGCTATAGAGTGGAGAAAATTGCTGCAGAGAAATCTGCAGCAGCAGCAGAAAAATTATGAAGAACACGAAGAACAGACAGACAAAGACAGTCGTAAAAAGTTGTCGTATATGCTTAAGAGATAAGACTGTCAACTGCGACAATTTACAGTTGTTCTTTGTTAGAGTGGGTTTGAAACAACTATAAATGTTGCAAATTCCCAGTTTTATTTGATTTTCTCCTTTTCTCTTCTTTGTAAACACCAATTGAGCTATAAAAATTTACTTTGAGCATGTTTTTCACTATGTGGAGCTGAACCTTTCTCTTGGACGACGGAGGAAACCAAAATTCATCATGTGGTAAATTCATTTAATTCTTTACATGACTATTTGCATTGAATTAAAATTAGACAAAGATTTTTCTTAATTAATTGTCATTTCATTTGATGGTTTATGCTTAGGATTAATTCTTTTGATATGCCATGCTTAAGATTTACAATTAATATTTTAAGAATCTACATTAGGCAAAGAAATAGAGTCAAAATTCTTATTGAATGAGCTATAATGGTTTAGAATAAATATGTGAATTGCATGAATTTGAATATTTGGTGGAATCCTTGTCCTAGAACCTCTCGAAACATTGTTATTATTTTGTATATATTTGCTAGTTTTATAATTTAAGTCTAAAAAATCGAACCTTCACAAGTCTTGAACGAACCTTTTACTACAACATCATTGAAAATAACCATCATGTGGGGCATTGATTTTATGGATCCTTTTGTTAATTCGAATGGAAAATTTTATATACTTCTTGCTGTGGATTATGTTTCTAAATTGGTGGAAGCTAAAGCCACCCCTACTAATGATTCTCAAGTTGTTTGTGAGTTTGTGAAGGAATATATTTTCTCTAGACATGGTACACCAAGAGTGGTTATCAGTGATGGAGGCTCGCACTTCAAGAAATCCTTCCATGCTCTCCTCAAGAAGTACAACATCACACACAAGTTTGGTACGCCTTATCACCCACAAACTAGTGGGCAAGCTGAAATTTCAAATCGTGAGATTAAGTCCATCCTTGAGAAAAACGTTAACGCTACACGGAAGGATTGGAGTTATAGACTCAACGATGCACTTTGGGCGTATAAAACAGCATACAAGACACCGATGGGTATGTCTCCATATCGGTTGGTTTATGGCAAAGCATGTCACATCCCAGTTGAACTTGAGCATAAGGCTTATTGGGCGATTAAGATGTGCAACGTGGAGTATGACAAAGCGGGGAAACAAAGGCAGCTACAAATTAATGAGCTAGAGGAGATACGTAACGATGCTTACGAGAGTGCTCGTATATACAAGGAGAAGACTAAACTTTTCCATGACAAGATGATTTCTCGAAAGAGTTTTGTTGTGGTTCAAAAAGTTCTTCTATTTAATTCTCGTCTTAAGTTATTTCCTGCTAAGCTAAGGTCCCGCTGGAGTGGACCGTTTGTTGTTACTAATGTTTTTCCTCATGGTGCAGTTGAGGTTACTAGTCTCGCAACAGGAACAACTTTCAAAATCAACGACCATAGATTGAAGCCATATTACGAAAACTTCCCAACGAAGAATGTGGATGTGATTGAACTTCAGGATTTACTCCCTCTGGAGGAGTAGTAAGGAGAATACAAAGTCGGGCTGACGACTTTAAACCAAGCGCTAAATGGGAGGCAACCCATAGGTTTTGTATCTTAAACCCTTTTATTTTTTTGTTTTTATTATTTTCATATCATATTTACATCCCCATGTTTAATTTCATTGAGTCCGGAATCTATTTTAGAAGAAATTATTGATGAACACCTTTTCGTCAGAAAAATGCAGATTGCGCGTAGTTCAGTCCAGAGACCATAACTGTCAGACCGTTTATCGAAACACTGTGCCCTTTTTAAACTATGTAGAAAACACGTAGATGAACAACTTTTGTGAAATGGAGTTTTTCCAAATTCCTTACCAATTTGCACAGTTTTTGCGTTTTATCTGCTGTTACGTCAGAATTCAGAATTTTCGGTTTTACACATTGAGGACAATGTGAAGTTTAAGTGTGGGGGGGTATTTTGCGTATAGATTTTTCAAATTTTTTTTTTTTGTACATATTTGCATAAAAAAAAACAAACTCCAACTTGTAGTTAGTTTAGAATCACATAGTATACATGTCGCTAAGATTACATCGAAATTCTCACAAGAGTGACTGAAATAAAGATGACAGAGAACTTGATCGGGTTTCTTGCTTGTTTGAGAGTTAAAGTTGGATTTAACCATGCCAGTGGAAAATGAGGTGCAGAATGAATTCGGTAGTAGAATTGTGATCCCCTATAGTGGAGACTACCTATTGTTACATCATGTGAGGCACCGACCTTCAATTTTTTTGGACGTGTCTAAATATGTGCTTTTAGAGTGTGTGTCACCGTACATTAATTCCGGGTAGAATGGTGAGCTACCCAACCTCCCACCAATAGAAGCACTACTTTGATCTCTTGAGTGCTATTTTATCAATCATGATGGTGACATCGAATTGCTAACTTACATACCACTTGTAATCTTGTTCGCAGTTAGCACCATCCACTTTATCTCTCTCTACACCAACAGGTCCATAGAAACACATCATCATCAACAAGTGGAGTGACATCAAAATCTACAAGGAAAGTTGAAGACGTTCAAGGTTTACAGGCAACGGTACATAAATGAGCATATTTCAGATTCAAGTAAAGCAACAAGACAAGGAGCAGAATTTCTACATGTTGAAGACTTATGTACAAGAGCGAAAATTATCAAGATTAGAGTTCAAGAAGTTTATGATATCAAGACATACGAGTTGTGAAGAATCAAGCGTTTTTTTCTTTCAATAAATCCAATGGAAGAAGAAATATTTATAATGAAGTTTCAAGCAACAAGGATTTGAAGAAAAGGAGTTACATTGTCAAGATTCTACAAAGTTCAAGAGTTATCATCAAGAGTTGAAGATCGAAGACGAAGATGAAGACAAAGATTGAAGAATGAAGACGTTTCTATGGATGTTGTGAGAGTGGTGCTAACTGCACGTCGAACGGATAACGAGGTAAGTAAGCATATTCCCACCTTCGTTAAGTGGTTGATTTCCTTTCTTAGAGATCGTCGGAAAAAAAGGGTTTTCAAAATGAATAAAAGATGTGGGTTTTCAAAACAATTCGGAGGGTTTTACCTTCCTACTATCCAACGTGTCGCAGGATTCTCTCTTCATTCCTACCTGGACACATGTGTGACCCATAAATAGTTGTTTATTATTAAGAGCAACTTCATAAAACCCTTTCTGGTGACGCAGAGTTGAGACTTTTGATTATTCTCGAACCCGGATTCTTTCGATAAGGGATGGTTATTTCTCTCTCAACTTTTAAGGATGAGATTGTGTTCATATATATGTCTAACTTCTTATGACTAGTGTGCAGAATATCTATGTCTTCTTAGCACATTGGATGCTATCATTTCGGGTAAGTTGGAAAAGTAGGTTTTGTGGGTATATCTCTAGTAAACCCTCACGAGACTATAACTCGTCCACTAGGGACACCTAGGGGTTTAAAGGCATGTTGCATTAGCTAAGTGCATCCATTTTCTCAACGATATGGAGTTGTTGTATTTTAGATAGTTTGCTCGAGGACTAGCAAAAGCCAAGTGTGGGGGAATTTGTTAAGTGTATATTTTGCATATATTTTGTGTCGAATCCATGCTAGTAATTACTTAGTTTCTTGCAAATTTATTGTATATTACGTTTGTTTTGTTTTATTT
This sequence comes from Papaver armeniacum, assembly GCA_023531295.1. Classification (NCBI taxonomy): domain Eukaryota; kingdom Viridiplantae; phylum Streptophyta; class Magnoliopsida; order Ranunculales; family Papaveraceae; genus Papaver; species Papaver armeniacum. The sequence continues at coordinate 41,285 of JAJJWW010004267.1, forward strand.
ACGTTTTTCTAAATGAATCATCCAAAAGAAGCGAATCGGCACTTAATTGTGCAAAGAAAAAAGTGAGCTACAATTGGAGAAGAGCCAAAGATCAAGTGGAACTCATCCAAACCTATGAGTCCTTGCTATCACCTTGAAGAGGACGAAAATACGAAGCAAACGGTGAAATAATGGAGTCATTCCGACGTCGTATGAAGAAGTTATTGGCGAGACGATAAGTTGAGCTTGTCGGTTCCCCGGAATTGATAGTTAAAGAAGAATGATGCAGACAGTTGAAAGGATATTATTAAAGGCACCTGCAGGGTTTGATCAGGGCAAACCACCTTCTTCTTCAACACGTTTCACGACCAGCAGAAACAGATAAGATGAAACTACTGGCGATTCTCGGTGGTTGCATGGAGCTGTAGAAAGTGACTTCTGAAGACGATAATGAAGCTGTGAAAGGACTGCCGAGTGTTGCTAGGCGATGAAGAAGCAGAACTAGGCAGTTGAAAGAATGGAGATCATGGCGATAGATAGGAGCTGGATCCTGCCATTGGGGATGTCGTTGTTATGGTGATCGAGCTTGGGAGAATGATATGAACGGATAGAGAGTGAAACTCGTGTCGGCAGTGGTGTATGTAATGATGGGAAGCGGCTGCCATTGACGCTGTGAACAATGGAACTGGGAAGAGTTGGGACTGAGCTCGAGAAGAATAGGAAAATCAATAGAATGGTATTGCTGCTACCAAGAACAGTGACAAGAATGAGTTGTGATTCTTACAGTGTTACTGCTAGTGGTATTGGCTTGCTGCCATTTTTAGTGCCAGCGATTGATTTCAACGGGATATGAAGAGAGTAGCTTGCTACTCGAATAAGCTGAAATATGATGAGGATAGAAGATGAGGCTGATGATCGTGATAACCGATATTAACTGATGGTAGTTGATTTTGCCATTGATGGCAGTGATGGAGATGGCAGCATTGATAATTCTCAAGAAGGAGTCTGTGATGGAGAATATGATATTGCGAGAAGAAGGCAGTGCTGATGGTGCTTGAGCTGGAGGTTCTGCTGATTATTAATGGTGTTGCTGTAGAAGTTTTGGAGTTGAACTCGAGAGGGAAGTTGCCTGACCTAGTTAAGAAAACTCAGGGAGTTGTATTTTTCACGGAGTTGGAGTTAAGGAATTTCACGAATACCCTGGTATACGTGAGTTACTGCCAGAGAAGTAGAAAAACTCAGGAACTTTGTAAAGTCACGTAGTCTGGTATACGCGGAAGTTATTTGTTGGAGCTGAAAATCCAGGGAGATTTATTTCTCTTAGAGGCGAGAGTTACCGTGAAAAGAAGAAGGGAAGAATGAGAATCCAGGTAAAAATAATTTTCACATCCATGTATCTGTCCGTGATTCTGGCGAGAGAAATTACAGAATCCAGGGGAAAATAAAGGTTTTCCCTATTTACCACCCACGTTTTTCCTATTTGCCACTCACATAAATTGCCACCCTCAGTTATCCTATTTATCACCCAAATTTTTTCTAAAATATCCTAAATACTACCTCTTTGACTTTTTGTTTACACCCAACAATAATACAATAACTACTGCACAGAAAACAAACCCTAAATTACAAATTATTTCTTCTTCTTTATCATCACCCACTAACCATTAATTGGAAACAAGGTACTGAGGAACGCAAACATCAATTTTGAAGTTGAAAGGGTGGACAAGGCCAAATGATATATTCGGCCATTCGCATAAACATATGCAAAAGCCTCCTGATTTCCTGTACCAACAATCCACTCTGTTCCGCCATTCATGAACTACAGTAACTAGTGGTAAAACCAAGTTTCCCATTTGTTTAAATAAATTAGAACCTTTTACTTGTCGGATACCCAACTGCCCAAATTGATGAAGTGGGAAGCTTTTCAAAATGCAAGCATCCAATTTGACAAACCATTAACTATTCTTCCCGATGATTTTCAACAACAGAATCTTTCGTACTAATAAATTTTTGGTGTGCCCTATCTGAGATATTAGTTTCTTAGTGAAAAGGGGGTTAATGAAGAAGAAGAACAAGATGGTTTTCAACGAAGAAAGGGATTGATTAATGAAGAAGAATGAAAATAAGAGTGGTCAAATTTAATTTGACTTTTATAGGTGGTAAATAGGAAAATGTAAAATTGAAAAATAGAATTATTTTTAATATTTTGACGCGGTGGTAAATAGGGAAACCGTGGGTGACAAATAGGTGAAACCAAAATAAAAGTGAAAACTACTATAACCCCCTACTATATGGGTTCAATATATAGAAACCCCATAAAATGGATCCTTCACTATCAACTCCATTCTTTCACATTTTGATATTTCTAGGCCCAAAACTTTTAATTTTGGGGCCAGATTTTGATTTTCCCCGGATTGCTGACGTCATCAACTTTTTAAATAAATTTTTTAATACCAAAAATAACCTCCACTATTTATAGTTGTTTTATACAGTAACAGAAACAAAAAATCAAATCAGATTTCTTATTTCTTTTTCTCTTTTCAGAGCTCTGAGATTATGTTACGGTTCTTCAATCAATTGAATTCATTTCTTCTATTTGTTTGATCTGTTTCATCCCGAGAAGAATCATAATTACAGTGTTTTTGTTGTTCTACAACATTTGTTTGATTCAAGGTATTAAACTAGAGCTAAGTTGCAGATTGTTGATTTTGAGAAGATTTTTGCAGATCTGAGAAGATGAAGACAATAATCTAGGTATGTTTTTGCTGTTTTTGTTGTTTTTTCTTTTTGATTTTGGTTTTTTTATTTTCGATCTACTGATTTTGATTTTTCTGTTGTTTTTAATTCGTTGATAATGAGAAGAAGAAGCTTAAACAACATCATTTTAGAAGAAGAAATACAAATCTAGGTACGAATCTATTGTTGTTTGAGTTTTTGATTTCAATTTTATGATTTTTTATTTTTTTTTTGATTTGGAATTTGTTGATCCGAAGAACAGGAAGAAGAAACCACATTGTTTCAGAAGAATAACAGTAGAATTTGGTACGAATTCTGTTGTTGTTATTTGATTTCAAGTTTATTTTATTACGATTTTTGATTTTGTTTTTTGGATTATTTGCATCTTGATTTGAGATGATATATAACACTAGATGATTTTCGTTTATAATTCTTGTTAGTATTTGTTAACATTGAGAAGAAAAAGAAGAAACAACATTGTTTCTGAAGTAGAACAACAAATCTAGGTATAAATGACGTTTTATAAAATGTGTAACTTCAAGTTACACATATTGTCCTGTAGCAGGTGTAATTGTTGTGTTATTGCATGTTTTTGGATTATTTCGCATGTGCGATCTGAGAAGAGATTTACTAGTTGAATTCCGTTTATTATTGTTGTTAATATTTGTTGATACAAGAAGAAAACAACAAATCTAGATGAATTCCGTTCAATTTGGATGTTAAGGTTCACTTCAATTGTTTAAACTTTGTATTGGTTTGAATGTATCATATTAAAATTGTATAAACTTTATGATGTGAGTTTACTGTTCTTTTGTTTAGAATTTGATCAATATTTCAACGTGATTGAGTTTCTCATTTTGATGATGATGCACAACATGTGTAACTTTCGTCTACACATCCAAATTGCATGTGTAACTTGCGTCTACACATCCGAATTGCATGTGTAACTTTCCTCTACACATCCAAATTGCATGTGTAACTTGCGTCTACACATCCGAATTGCTTGTGTAACTTTAATCTACACATCCAATATATATTTTGTTAGTTAGATTCGATCGTGTTTGATTTGTTTGGTTCTCTGTTTTTGATCATCAATTGTTGTTGTTTAATTTGTTTGAACAGATCTGAAGCTGAAACAATTTCAAAACCATATGAAATTGTGAATGAGAATCACAAATCAAAGAATATAAATGTAGTTGGGAATGTTTTTAGTACATAGGTTGTGGTCATTCCTCCATTTGTGTTTCTTACCTCAGCTAGAAGTTCGTTGCATCCTGAGATCAAGTGGCCGCACAATCGATTACTATAGTTGATAAACATAGAAATTATTGTAAATGAATATTAAAGCAATACATGTATTTTTTATATGTTTCTTTCTGATGTGTAACTTCTAGATACACATGTAATATAAATGTGTAACTTTTGGATACGCATGTGATATTCATTTGTAACTTCCCTCATTAATGAAATTATACAACTTTTTTTTGCATGTCACGTTTGAAAGTACTTTGGAAATACCTGACTTCGGACTTTAGGATGTGTATCAGCGATTACACATGCATTTTAAGGATTTGCACCAACCATAAGCATGTGTAATTTCAAATTACACATGTAATTATGTACATTTGGTTTTCGCACCAACATAGAATGCATTTGTAACTCTTAGTTACACATCATATATGCGTATATTATTTCTAGTTACACGAGTCAGATGCATGTGTAACTTCTGGTTACACATGCTAAAATTAACAAGTAAACTCGATATAAAGATATGTAACTCTTACTAGCTGATATACACATGGTATACAAAAATCAGCAAATTGAGAAAGCTTAACAAACAAAATATAATATCAAAATCATACTCGATCTTTTCATTGTACACAACACATCAATAAAAGTACATACATATATAAAAATACTTACTCAATTTATAAAAGTACTTAACAAAAAAAAAAAAAACCATAAAAGTAGTAGTTTTATCAATCTGCTGCAAACTCCAAATACATAATTCTTAGGTGTTTTGGGTTTCAAAATTGTCAAATGCTTCTTTTGAAACACACATATAGCTAGCATAGTCATGTGTTTTTGGACATGAGCCAAGTTTCTCCCAACTGGCAAAAGGACGCTGAAACAAAGAGAAAACAGTCACAAATTAGTAAGAAAACAACTACAATTGAAAGAAGAAAAAAAAAACTAAATAATCAATTCAGCTTAATACACAAGCAAATATGATGAAAGTTAAAAAAAAAAAAAAAAAAAACTCAAACTGGAAAAATTCATAATGCTAAGCAATATGGATGTATTGATGAAAGTTACACATGCTAATTGGATGTGTAGCTGCAAGTTACACATGCTATCTGAAGAAAAAAACATACTCGGACCTGGAAAAACCTGGAATGAAGTACACAAGCTATAAGAATGTGTAACTGTGAGTCACACATGTTAATTGGATGTGTAAATGAAAGTTATAAATGCTAATTAGATGTGCAGGCCAAAGTTACACATGCTAATTGAATGGAAAAAAATAGAAATGCAAGCTAATTAATATAAAACTTATCATATAACAATCACCAGCATAACCACTACATCAATATCATGTCTGCTACATACTTTTAGTGCCATCCAAGATCATATATACCTACTCTCAGTATCATGCATATGTAATCTGAATAATTTAAGTACAAACACAGTTTTATGAGTATAACCTACAGATCAAGGCATTTCAATACAACTTTGTAAGAGAAACTCATATTCATTTGTATGAATGTGTAACTTCGAGTTACACATGCTTATTGAATGTGTAAACGGAAGTTACACAAGCTAATTGGATGTGTAGAGGGAAGTTACACAAGCTAATTGGATGTGTAGACGTAAGTTACACATGCAAATTGGATGTGTAGACGTCAGTTACACATGTTACAAGCATAGCATGAGATCAAATTTAGTTCATGACATCATCACAAGCAAAACTCAGAAGCAAAAATCACAAAAGAACACTAACATTATATCATCACAAACGATTGAAAGATTAATACATGTTAATGTAGGATCTTCTTCAGGTTTTCTCTTTCTTCCTTTCACCATCGTAGATAAATAATAGTTCGAAACTGAATCTGTAGTTGTTCTTCTTCTCCGATCTAGTTTGAAACTGAATCTGCGGTTGCTCTTTCTTCTCCGATCTGTAAAAATAATATTATCAGTAACAAATTTGATCAACATGAATTAAACAGTAACAATAGGAATCAAAATCGAATTAATCAACAACAACATGAATCAAAATCGAATTAATCAGTAAGAACAAGAATCAGAATCGAATTAATCAGTAACAACAGCAATCAAGCAAGACAGAAATTTTTGAATCAACACGAATTAATCAGTAACAACAGGAATCAAAATCGAGGAAGAAGAAGTTAAGATTAAACAGGAAGAAGAAGTAAAGATTAAACAGGAAGAAGAAGAAGATTGATCGAAAACCTACCTCAATTTTCTTCTTCCGATGCTTGTTTTGAGTATGATAGATCGATTATTTGATGATTCTGATTCTGAATGTGAATTTGGTTTTCGGTTCGATCTAGAAAAAAAATTCTCTGCAATTCTCGATCGGAAGGTTTCTTAGGTGAGATCCGGTTTCTCTCTCTTCAAATGAAAATAAACGTGTCTGTTTGAGAGAAAACCTATGTTAGATACTTAATTATATAGTGAAGGTCAATCTGGTCATTTCAATCTCTATTAAAATATTTTTAATTAGGGGCCTGGTTTTAAAACTCTTTTAATTAGGGGCCTCATATTATGGGTTATCCATGGGTGGGGCCTAGGCCTAATTTTCCCCCGTGAGACTCACGGACACATGACTATCCGCGGGTTGGAAGAAGAAGTAAGGTGTACTGTCAGATTCAAGGAACTAACAGTTGAGCTTGTAAGCTTCGTTGGAATTGGGCTGGGCTTTACTATTCACGACTGAGCCCATGAAAACTGTTTGGACGTAAGTTGTGACTTCACACGAGTTTTACATGATTTTAGTGTTGGTCTGGCTAGTTTCTAGCAACCAGCTTACACGGGATTTGAGCACGGGCGCGGCTACAACTTGGGTACTATATAAGAAACTCTTCTAATATTTTTGGGGATATCTTTTAATTTTTAATCACGCCTTTGGAGAGAAGAACACAAGGAAGAAAGCTAGGGTTTTGGAACGATTTCACCATCGTAACAATTTCTCTTTCATTTTCTTATATATATAACATGGGTGTTTCTACATCCATGAGTAGCTAAACCCATAATTGATTGAGGATGAATTCTAAGTTCTAGACTTGATTTGGATTAATATATGCATCTATTTTGAGTTCTTCATATGATTATTGTTTGCTTCTACTTTAATGAATGTCTATGATTGATTAATTGATTGCTCTAGGTGGCCAACTATAGTAGTTTATTGATTGATTCATTGCTAGTAAAGTATATTGTTGTACCCCCGCTTTTTTTAATTGGTATCAGAGAAGGCAAACAAGTTTAAAGACCTTACAAGTCTGTGTTTGTGGTAATCTGAGTCTGAGGACATGATCTCTTCTCTGGCATATACGCATACCAAGATGTCTTCTAAAGCTTTTAACTATCCCAAATGTCTTGGGAACAACTCAATGGATTACTCCTTAGTTGATTCTTCTGAATCCCGAGGTAGGATGGTTGTTCCATTAATTGTTGACATCTCTCCCTCCAATGAGACATTTGACACAATGGCAAAAGCTGAAATGGAGCTCACCAGAATCTCAAAAAATTCTACTGAGGCTATTGATTTTCAGGATCATGCTCAGCTTATTGATGAATTTGAAAAGTCTCTCGGTCGAGAACATGAACTCTATAACATCATTGAGTCATTCTATAACAATATTGAAAAACTTCTCTAAGAAACTACTCTACAGCGTGAAAAGATTAGTGTTCTTGATGATATTGTTAAGGAAGACTCAATTAGAGAAAAACGTTTGATCGAGACACATTCATCAGATCTAAACAGACTTCGTGTCGAAAAAGAGAAACTAAGTGCATCTCTTATTCTAGCCCATGAACAGTGCAGATCCTTGGAAAAGGAAAACTCTGTCTTAAAGAGAAATTCTTTTGTACCAACCAATTCTCATGAATTACAACACATAAAGAAATGTTCTCCAGAAGAAGGTTGTGTCAAGAAGGATTTACGTGACTTACAATCCTCTCAGATGGCTATGAAGTTAAAACAGGTGCCAGTTATTGCTTCTCCTCCACGAACATGTACATTCTGTGGGAAAAAGAATCACTATGCTATTCATTGTTTTGCCAGGCGGAAACAAATCTCGAATCTTCATAATTTGCTTCTTTCTACTATCAATGGAGTAAATAGTCTGTCGACTTCTGCAATGAATCTCGTGCCCATAGAAAACCAGAAATCTTATAAAAATGATCTCTTTTCTAGAAATCATCACAGGGTACAAGTTCATCCCAATGGCATAAATTCGTGTGCCACAAATGAACACATTCCCTGTGTTTATAAGAATGAATCTGGTAAATCTAAGTCTAGAAAATGAATTCCTCTTTATCCCGATCCTCTTGAACCAATCTCAAGAGGTCCTAGATTTAGTCCTCAGAGAAAACCTTCTGACGGATATGTTAAACAAGTTGTGTCTTACTCTTCTGAGATGAAAGTCAACCGAAGAAAGACGAAGAACACAAAGATAAAACGGTCATATAATATGTACAACTTCTCTCTCAATGATCATAGTGAAATTAATTCTCACTCTACCACCTGATTCCAGGTATTCTGTTCCTTGTTTCTAACTTGAGAGGTGCAAGGACAGTTATTGAGAAATGCTCAAGTATGTTGTATATTATTTTTTCTGTTTGAGTTTTTTTTTTTTTGTGTGTGTGTTGATGGTGGATTTTAGTTTAGGGCTAAAATTGTAAAATGCGCTGACGTCCTGCAAAGGATAAAGCCACTGATAAGTGATGAAAGCCATCTTCACTTTACTAATTCACCTAAACTGGAGCATATAGCAACAATCCCATGAATTTATAGCATTATCAATTAATGTATGACCAGCCTTGTATTTCCGGTGTTGTTCTCGCTGAACTCTCATTATTGGTGCGGCATGACGACTGAGTGTTGCTCCCAGCAGAGTAACACGAATCTCCGAGTGTCACTAATGAGGCATGCACGAAATACCCGTACAGGATATAACTCTCGGTGTGTTATACTAGCCCGATTGAGCATACATATCTCGGTGTGTTATACTAGCCCGATTGAGCATACATCTCTCGGTGTGTTATACTAGCCCGATTGAGCATACATCTCTCGGCGTGTTAATACTAGCCCGATTGAGCATACATCTCTCGGTGTGTTATACTAGCCCGATCGAGCATCTGGACTGTCCATGTCAGTCTCAGAAATAATCACGACCACGCAAGTTGCATGATTTAACCAACCTAGACGATCCTCAGCAGGAGCAGGCTACCATCTTAATGACCACCAGCGGGCCCGTTTTATGCCCTGGTCGGTCGAATACATGCCACGCCTCCCAAAAAACCACCGAACACCAGCCTAGGTAGGATGGTTGGGCTGGTATGGAGCAGCTTGGAAAACATGTACGCACAAGACTACCAATGACGGTCTCAAACAGATCGCGGCCGTCTAACTTCACCGGCATGGTTGGACGGCATAGATCGTCCCATGGCCGGTTAGACAAGCGTTGTCCTGCACACCGGAGGGCCCCCTTCATGCCTGCATAATCGACCACCTCACGATCCAGCCAGGGAGGAGCAAACGCTCGCCCAAAGTTCGGCCGGCGTGATGCTTTAAGGGATCGCAGGAAATTCCACTAAAGGTCTTAAATTGATCACGACCATCCAACTTCACCAGCATGTTTGGATGGCTTGGATCAGACCCATAGCCGTCAGGCAGTTATTGGCATGTTCACCACCGGCCCAATGTGGGCCCCACATGGTCGGCCTCCCCCAAAAGAGGAGCGTAGCTTGCCAATTTGTCCAGCCAAAGTAGCGTGGACATGAAACCCTAATTAGGGTTTGAGGCATATCACATGTGTCGCAAATCAGTCGCGACCATCCATCTTCGCAGGCATAGATGGAGGGTGTAGATGTAGACTCAAAAGGTCCCAAGCATGTCAGCACAATCACCGTGGGCCCGTCTACATGCGTGACCAATCGGCCAAGTCCGACCATGGCTAGATGCCTCGATTCGTGCGCCCAAACTAGGCATGATCGCGCGGTTCCAATTGCAAACCGATCTCGACCACTCAACTTTGCCGGACAAATCGAGTGGCTTAGATCACATCTCCATGGGACAGTGAGGTACGGAAATGTACACCGGCAAGCCGTCTACACGCATGCCCGGTCGGTCTTGTCAAAAACGTCTCCCATGCTTGGATTCGACCAAGATGAAGAGTGATGCTTGCACACCTCTTCAAAACCCTACCAGTCGCAGATGAGCGTCACAGATCATCTCGTCCGTCCAACTCTACCAGCTTGGTTAAGCAGCCCTGGTTAGGAGTTAAGAGACCAGCAAGGCATCACCACGATCACCGTCCACCACTCTTCCACATGAAGTGATCGTCCAAATCAGGGCTTGCCTGTATAGCCTCCAAACTATCACTCGAAGATGGATGGACATGATGCTATTTTAAGACACTTAAATTCGTGACTTACTCCGTTAAGCCTTAAAACAGCGATGCTTCACACATGCTGAATATATTCGATGCGTTACCTGCATAGAATACACATGATATCTCATGAATATCGACCTCCTAAATAACTTAGTTATTTAATCCAGCATTACATGATACTTCCTGTGGGTCCCACGATCCACACGATCGAGACATCAATCATGTCACAAACTGGGGGATACTTACTGGGGTATTGGTCTGGTGGTTTACAGCGTGCAGCGCACAACGCGCCATCACAAGAACGTGTCAGGAAGTCATGGACGGTTAGTGATGACGGGAGAAGTGGGCAAGACTGGTCGTGTAATACTAACACACAACTCCGCTACTCCATCACTCCACTTCCTCCACTTCCCATGAGAGACTTGGGTTAGGATTAATGACTTGTATAAATAGGTACTCCTCCTTATTTCCACGAGACAGGACAAGACAGAGAAAACCAAGTGTTGATACAATCGTATTCAAACACCAGAACTGATAGCTTACATCTTGCAAGCCGGTTCGACTTTCTCGATACAAGTCATAAAACAGCCAACACCTCCACAATCTCAACACCTTCTTCGCTTCCCTCCCTAAGAACAACCCCATCTCCTTCACTTTGTGACCGAAGCAAGTCTGGAAAGGCCATTTCTTGGTTTGGGCCAGAGTTGTACACATTGATTTCTCGAATCACAAGCACTCCCATGCAGTGCATTTGTTTAGGGTTTAGATTCATTTCTCATCCACACACCCCAAATTACCAAAACCGGAAGAAATAGTTTTCACCCATAAACAATTGGCGACCACAGTGGGAGATTAATCTCTCGGTTGTGAAGTCAATTTCCTCAATACCAATTCAATTTTACTGATTTCGAAAATGGTGGATCTTAAGTCTGGATCAGCAACCAATCCTGACGAGACTAGCGCTGGTAACACTCTCGGTGTTGATATCCCAGGTGCCACCGTGCAGCCAGTCAATACCATCAATGTATCTCGTGGAATTACTTCCAATGGGCGTGACACCTCCTATCACCAGAGCCAGAGCAGACACAAACCCTGACATCTCTTCAAGTGTAACGCCTCCAGCCATCACCAGAGCAACAGCCTCTCCTCCGTCATGACGAGGGGCTGGAGGAGCCAGAGGAGGGCAACCCCCTATTACCATGGTGGATTTGATGGAGAGACAAAAAGTTCTCGCAAGGGCACAAACGTACATGGCTACAACTCAGAAAGAGGTACTCACTTTTCTTAAGGCATTAAATGATCGATTGCCACAAGAGCCACGACAGCCCCTGGAGCCAACAAGGAACGCATTCAACGCACCCGGAGCAGGTACTATAGCGGCGCGGGCCTACATGGACCTGATCAAAGAAGCGACAAACGACATACTCGATCTCCTCATACGAGCAGTTCTCCTGTCACATATATTTCTACACTGGGACTGATCCTCGCAGCGATCCTCCTCAAGTCAATAGTTTCACTATGAACCCGAGGCCGGTGGATCGGGAAACAACTTCTCTATTGGAAAGTTTATGCAAACTTTTACACCTCTCGAAGAATCAGCAGGCGGAGACGTTTGCTGCAATTAACCAGATAGCCCTGGACGTGCACCTGGCTCCTTCACGCCTAGAAGTCACGAACGCATCAGAAACATCTGTGAATAATGTTACATTTACAGAGGACCACATGATGGCGGAGGAAGGTCATAACCGGGCCCTACATGTTACTGCACGCATCAAGGATTCAGAGTTCAAGAAGACCCTCATCGACACGGGAGCATCTTCGAATGTGATTACTCTCAAGACTCTCAGGAAAGCCAAGGTTTGCCCATGAAAGATCGTACGGCAGCCTACCACAATGACAATCTTTGAAGGAAGCCAGACCAGCACATATGAGTATGTCAACCTGAATTTATCTGTATGGCCCGTCCAGTCAAAGGTGAAATTCGAAGTCATAGAAAAGGAGCCAGACTACCACATGATATTGGGGAGAGTGGCTTTATGATGATAGGATTGTCCCTTCGACATATCACCGCAGTGCATGAAGACTATCTTTGAATAAAGAAGTCGTTCGTATCCCTGCATCGTTGTCTCCCTATGCACCGATATGTGGAGTGGAATTGTTTGAACCAAGAGAAGCTCCGCAGGAAGGATCGGACAAAGTTCATTGCATCCCACTCCCCACGTGGACGTCAATTCAGGAGGAGGACCGACTCGCATCATTGAGGGCTAAGCCCCACGATGCATCTTTGCTGGCAAGGCGTTCTTCTTCATCCAGTGAAGCCGCAACCCACGCTCACGCTAAGAGGGAGCCAACTTTTGTGGCAAGCCCTGACCAGAAAGGGAAGACCGTATACCGACGCTGCTGTTAGCAATTAGCAGGGGAGACTGTTACCCAGTCTCTCCGCCCAGCGGAACACAACTACAACGACGAGCCACAAGAAGAAGTGCTAGACTCTCCACGACAGCTGCAAGATGGAACCAACTCCACAACTGATGAGCTCGATGATGAGGAATCTCCTAGGCCTATCTCTATCAACTCGACCTTGTGTAAGCATTCATATAATTTCCGATCCAAGTCGGTCAAACAATCTCCGAGGAAATTCAGGCGCGAGATCAGGTGTTGCATGGATTCCAGAGACTTGAACGAATGCTTCCCCAAAGACGATTTTCATCTACCTAACATCGACATGTTGGTAGATGCTACCAGTGGACACGGCATGTTATCCTCCATTGATGGATGTAGCGGCTACAACCAGATAAGGATGTATGAGCATGATGCAATCAAGTCCAAGACTCAAGTTATCCTCACAATGTCGCTGCCGCGTACCGTGAAGGAGATCCAAAGCTTCAAGGGCAAGGTGAACTACATTCGACGTTTTATACCTGGTCTAGCCTAGGTCGTTGCTTCATTCACTCCCTTGCTGAAGAAAGGAGCAAGTTTCGCCTGGACCGCACTACGGCGGGAAGCGTTTCTGAAGATTCAACGAATATTGTCATCTTCAAATCATCACAAAGGGTTTGCTTATTATGTCAGCCCGGACGAGAGCGGGCCCGGGACATCTTCAGATCTACTGGAGCCGACACCTCAAGGTGTAATTGCGCATTAATAGGGCGGTACTTGTCAATCATGCTTTGTTGAAAAACCAGCGCTTTCAGACATCCTCTGAACTCCGTGAAGCTGCTAAACGCTCGTTGCACAAAGATGCCTCGCTAGAAAACAAAAGCTGCAAGTAATGAAGAGCCTCACGATGTTCGTGGAAGCATATATTTCACCAACGGTCAATACAACCTTGACCTTTTGTAGCGGTTCCTGTAGGAGGAAAACCACCGAGATACAACATCCTGCGTGTCAAATCCAACTCTAGTACCGCATGCACGACTGCCACAATGATGAAACAACGTCCAAGATATTCCATGTCTGGTTCGACGGCAGCAACATCAATGAGAGATGCTTTCATAATTTCGTCTCCCGTAGAAGAAGTAGTTGTGTTACCAAAGGAGATTGCACCTGGGTCCTAAGAGGTACATACAGATTCTCCATGTCAATAGCTTCATCATTAGTTAAGTCATTCGCATGAAGGAACTTCCCTACTCCTCAAAGACACCATCCAAAGATGATAATTGCAAAGGAGTGTGACGCTTAGCACTGCCCATCTCAAAGATGGTGAATTTAGAGAGATGCAAGCACGCTATCATTCCAAAATGTCCAAAGACGAGGATATACTCAAGAGTGCAGACGTACTGTCAAAGGCCGGTGTTATTCCTGGACGTCTATGAAGCGCAACGCAGACGAAAAGACGGACTCATGAACCCAGCGTGACAACATCTATCAAGTCGAAAGCTCAGTGGATACTCGTGGGCAGGGGACCGTCTCCCTCTTCTCTATTCCATGAAGAAACATCAAGAAAGCCATCGGTTCCAGCTTCTCCCTCTAATAACGAGACGATCTCTACCATTGTATGAAGGGTGCCAAGTTCGTGCAAGTTGCCACCACGCCTCTCCCTGCCAGTCTCTTCTGATCACATCTGTTGCCAAGAACCGTTGTTGCTCATCGATTGATGCCATCCAGAGCTTCACCATATCAACGACCACTACGTACAAAAGACCCATCGGGCATACAAGATAGAGCCACGTAGACCACGCTTGGGGACTGAGGCTCAGCATGAAATTCCTTCGTCGTCAATCAAGAACTTCTTCAGCACAAGAGAGATGGTCAATCAAGAAGCATGTAATTCGCAAGGGGAAACCAAACAGAAGAAGAAGCCGCTTCAACGCTCCCTCCAGCAGAAGCCGCTTCAATGCTCTCTCTCCAGAAGAAGGCGTTTCAGCTCTCTCCAGAAGAAGTCGCTTCAACACTTCAACGCTCTCCGGGACCTGCTTGCTCCATAAGCTGCTTCGACGCTCTCTGTAGGACCCACATTCACATTTGAGCACACAAGGTTCATTTTTTAGGAAAGCAAGCACGCGGTGGGTCCCACGTTCGAGCAAAGCAGGCAAGGCCGGTGTTTGGTCAAGCTAGCTGGGTCGGTGTTTGGTCGAAGTAGCAAGGATGACACTCGAGCAAGCACATAAACTGTACGGGCAAAGCAAGCAAGGCTGGTATTGGGCCAAACGAGGCCGGTGTTGCTCAAGTCCGCGAAGCCGGTATTGGTCGAGATCGCAAGGCTAATATCCCGTCACGCAAGCAAGACTGATATCACGTCACGCAAGTAGGCTGGTATTGGGTCACGTCAGGCCGGTATTGGTCAAGGCCGATCAAGGTCACAAGGCTGGTATTGGGCCACATCAGCAAACAAGGCTGGTATTGGGCCACGTCAGCAAACAAGGCCGGTGTTGGTTGAGTCCACGAAGCCGGCGTTGATTAAGGTCATAAGGCTGGTATTCGAATGAAATAGGCGCATACAGCAGGGCCGGTTTTCAGTCGAATCACATGGCCGACGTTTGAAGCATGTACACGGTGGACCCGTGTTTGATCGAAGCATGCACATCTGCCCATGTTCGAAGCAAGCATGCTTATATTGGGTCCCACGACCAAAGCAGGCACACAGTGGACCCACGTTTAACCGAAGCAGGCACAACAAGCCCACGTTCGATCAATCAGGCGCATGATGAGTCCCACGGTTGAGGGAAGTAGGCAGGCCCACATGCCTATCAAACAGGTTCAACAGGGTGACGTTTGGTCGAAGCATATACATGGTGGGGTCCACATCCGTCCAGGGTTACATGCACGGTTTTCTATGGAAAATGAGCATACAAGTTCTATTCCCTTCTTGGCTCAAATACCCGAAGGAGGAAACCGGTCCCATCAAGGTCGTCGTCACACCTGGCGTACTCCCACGAACGAAGCAGGCGCAACAGTCCGTCGATTAGGCATAACCCCAAGTTCGAGCGGAGCAAACACGGAGCAGGCTCTAGACCCAAGCAGGCAAGACCGACATCATGCTAGGGGAACGCTCGCCTGGACGCCTCTTGAACGTGACATGATCCAAGGACAGGACGACCCGTCTCTCCTGGTAACATCTAACTTTGTCTCAAAAGTTTTATCTTTATTTGTAACCATCTAATGCCTACCCCACAATAATGTAACCATTATGCGCTAGGCAAGGGACTTAATGTTGATGGTGATAATATTTTTAATTGTCGTTGTTGTAGTAATTAAGATTCGAACTCTAAGACTTGTGAAGATTAAATTTAAAGATTTAGTAATAAAGCGAGAGTCACTGGGACTAGGATTCCACCGCATTCATAACATAAGGCTCAATTATTTATTCTCAACAATTATCGCTCAATAAATAAAACAACATGGACTCTTATTTTTGCCAAGGTAAATTCTCCAAATATTAGTTATAAATCGTAAGCATGGGACATCAAACATCTAAGCAAGCATGACCCATCTAATATAATGATAACTAATTTTTTCAAATCATAATTCTATTTTAATTAGTGCAAAAGTCAAATAGAAAATAAAATAAATTCACCCATGTATGAAGTTCGGCTTCCTCCGTCGAGCCAGTGTAGGGGTTCAACTCCTCATATTGTAGGCACGCTCAAAATTCATTTTTATTGCTCAAAAGCGCTTACAGGAGGTGAAGAGATAAGAAAACTGAGTTTCGCAACGCTGTAAAGTTGTTACAAAACTGTTACAATGAAAATTACAGAAAACTATTGTTTTTATCTGTCGCAGAAAACTGTCGTTCCTGATGGAAACAATGACCTTTTTAAACGACAGACTACAAGCGTAGTCTGTTCTTCTTCTTCTTCTTCTTCTTATCTGCAGCAGCAGAGAAATCTGCTCTGCAACCCTCTGTTCTTCTCCCCAACTCTCGATATCCTTCTCATAAGACTAAGAACCCTTTATATACTCTTCAGAATTGAGAATACTCGACAGTAACTCCATATAATCTTCATTAATCACTTCTTATTCTCTGCTGCCAAAAACAGAAATATTCTATATTTCTTGCTCTTTCACGCGCCCCTGTTGCTTTCAAAACTTCTTATTTATATTAATCACGTTCATGTTGGAGTAATACTCAGTCAAACCACAAACCAAACTGCCAAAAATACAGCAGATACATCCCGAGACTTGTTTTCTTTCCTGCTTTAAAACAGACACCATAATAACAGAATATTTCTTCTCCAAAACACATGAACAGCTTGTGTACATGGTAACCAAAAGAGTACTCGTCGAATCCCTTGAAAATCTCCAACCGAATCTTTCAAAATTGATTAACAGAAACACCGATAATAGCTCTCCCTTGTTTACTTCAACTCCGTGTAACTTCCTATTTCTTTCGAAAACAGAAGACTTACCATCCCTGTTTAGCTGAAACAGACCCGTACAAGTCCAAAACCAAGATTAATTCGCACCCGAACTCCTCCAAATCTCTAACTGAACTTTCCGCGGAAGAACAGACCCGAGAGTAATGTTTTCTTGAATTCCCGATATCTAGCCAATTTTGATCGAAACGATGACCCATACCAGACCTGTTTAGGTACCAGGAACAAACCCATTTGATTTCACCGCTTTTGTCTCACCCAAACAACTCCAAAACCGAAACCCTAATTCTGCTGCCATTTTCCCGCCAAAACTGAAATTTGAATTGTTGAAGATGAAGTGCCCTGATCCAAAACAGCGGTGCCTTTAACAGTTGACTGGAAATAGTAAAAAGGGTGCCCCTTAGTAATTGAGGTGTCCCTTAACCAACATTGAGAGTCCGAATAACATGTGTCCTCCGGGTGCAAATAACATTTTTTCGAGCCAATTCTCCACAAGAGCTTATTCTTCCAAAAACAACTAAAACATATTTATTAGAGAAATAATGAGTCCTAGCTAATGTATTTATGGGTTAAAATGCGTCGCACTTTCGTGCTCATCAAATTCCCCCACACTTACATTTTGCTAGTCCTCGAGCAAAACAGAAAATTGACCCGCTACACAGATGGTCATATAATAAAAGAGAGTTAGACCCGCTATACAGCTGGTCATGACAAATGCCATACACAAGACCCGCGACAATATTTTTTTTTTTTTTTTTTTTAGACCCGCTACACAGCTGGTCACAATATGCAAGAAAAATCCTGAAAAAGAAAAATAAAAAGTTAATAACCACTCCCCCACACTTAAATATTACATTGTCCTCAATGTAATTGAGTCATCCAACGTAAAAATTAAGATGGGAAATTCAAAAATAA
Source organism: Papaver armeniacum (assembly GCA_023531295.1). NCBI lineage: Eukaryota > Viridiplantae > Streptophyta > Magnoliopsida > Ranunculales > Papaveraceae > Papaver > Papaver armeniacum. The sequence goes on from JAJJWW010004267.1 coordinate 59,370, forward strand.
AATAAACATAAATAAACAAACAAACATAAATAAATAAATAAATAATTATACCTACTGGAATGTACAAAAACGGATCCCCATAAACTAATAACCTGAAAACTTGGGGATCGACCCAAAATATAATATTTACAAACGACAGCTTCACAATTATTTTATGAAAAAATGGGGACACTGGAACTGTCAGAAACCAAGATTTACCCCTAAACCAAGTTTTTACTGCACATGGAAGTGCGTAAAGAACAAAATATGGGGATTCTATTGAGACTGAGGAAATATCAATTGATTCATGCACGATATCAGGAATAGGCAAGTCCTCTGGGTACTTAGATGCAAAGTAATCCAACAACACTTTAGAAGCACACAATTCTAACCCTAAATTAAGCAACTTTTGGAAGTCTAGGGGTCTAGAAACAACCTCTAAGTCGGGTGAATGATCTTGTGAGGTAGATTCATCTATGGAATTAGGCGAATCATCCACACAATCATCCACGAGGTCATCTATATGTTTGTTTGGAACAGAGAGTCACTACCGATTCATCATCATCAAGCAAATAATCTTTTACATTCAAGAACTCTCAATCTTTGTTCCAAACTAGGTGTGTGTGTTTGTAATACTTCTCATATATAATTTGATGTGATTCTTCACTTACCTCATGTGGAGCGAAACTCCATACCATTGCCTACGCATATATTGAGCAAGCGTCATCTCGAGATGAGGTTTCACGATAATTTGACTTTCTACGCTTATATTCCGCCAGCGTCATCGTAGGTGACGTCTCCTCAGAAGAAGTCATCATCCTCAAAAAGTCCCTGAAAAGAAATACAAAAAGAAACGCATAAAAAGGAAAAATAAAATAAAAATGAAAATATTGTACAAAATAAAAATAAAAATAAACCTAAAAATTAATCTAAAAACAAATCCGCGTCGGCGGCGCCAAAAAATGATAAGATTTTTAATTGTCGTTGTTGTAGTAATTAAGATTCGAACTCTAAGACTTGTGAAGATTAAATTTAAAGATTTAGTAATAAAGCGAGAGTCACTGGGTCTAGGATTCCACCGCATTCATAACATAAGGCTCAATTATTTATTCTCAACAATTATCGCTCAATAAATAAAACAACATGGACTCTTATTTTTGCCAAGGTAGATTCTCCAAATATTAGTTATAAATCGTAAGCATGGGACATCAAACATCTAAGCAAGCATGACCCATCTAATAAAATGATAACTAATTTTTTCAAATCATAATTCTATTTTAATTAATGCAAAAGTCAAATAGAAAATAAAATAAATTCACCCATGTATGAAGTTCGGCTTCCTCCGTCGACCCAGTGTAGGGGTTTAACTCTTCATATTGTAGGCACACTCAAAATTCATTTTTATTGCTCAAAAGTGCTTACAGGAGGTGAAGAGATAAGAAAACTGAGTTTCGCAATCTTTGTAAAGTCATTTACAAAATCGTTACAATGAAAATTACGGTAAAACTATTGTTTTTATCTGCCGTGAAAAAACGTCGTTCTGATGGAAACAATGACCTTTTTTAAACTGACAGGACTACAAGCGTAGTCTGTTCTTCTTCTTCTTCTTCTTATCTGCAGCAGCAGAGAAATCTGCTCTGCAACCCTCTGTTCTTCTCCCCAACTCTCGATATCCTTCTCATAAGACTAAGAACCCTTTATATACTCTTCAGAATTGAGAATACTCGACAGTAACTCCATATAATCTTCATTAATCACTTCTTATTCTCTGCTGCCAAAAACAGAAATATTCTATATTTCTTGCTCTTTCACGCGCTCCTGTTGCTTTCAAAACTTCTTATTTATCTTCAACACGTTCATGTTCGAGTAATACTCAGTCAAACCACAAACCAAACTGCCAAAAATACAGCAGATACATATCGAGACTTATTTTCTTTCCTGCTTTAAAACAGACACCATAATAACAGAATATTTCTTCTCCAAAACACATGAACAGCTTGTGTACATGGTAACCAAAAGAGTACTCGTCGAATCCCTTGAAAATCTCCAACCGAATCTTCCAAAATTGATTAACAGAAACACCGATAATAGCTCTCCCTTGTTTACTTCAACTCCGTGTAACTTCCTATTTCTTTCGAAAATAGAAGACTTACCATCCCTGTTTAGCTGAAACAGACCCGTACAAGTCCAAAACCAAGATTAATTCGCACCCGAACTCCTCCAAATCTCTAACTGAACTTTTCGCGGAAGAACAGACCCGAGAGTAATGTTTTCTTGAATTCCCGATTATCTAGCCAATTTTGATCCAACGATGACCCATACCAGACCTGTTTAGGTACCAGGAGCAAACCCATTTGATTTCACCGCTTTAGTCTCACCCAAACAACTCCAAAACCGAAACCCTAATTCTGCTGCCATTTTCCCGCCAAAACTGAAATTTGAATTGTTGAAGATGAAGTGCCCTGATCCAAAACAGCGGTGCCTTTAACATTTGACTGGAAATAGTTAAAAAAAGGTGCCCCTTAGTAATTGAGGTGTCCCTTAACCAACATTGAGAGTCCGAATAACATGTGTCCTCCGGGTGCAAATAACATTTTTTCGAGCCAATTCTCCACAAGAGCTTATTCTTCCAAAAACAACTAAAACAGATTTATTAGAGAAATAATGAGTCCTAGCTAATGTATTTATGGGTTAAAATGCGTCGCACTTTCGTGCTCATCAAATTCCCCCACACTTACATTTTGCTAGTCCTCGAGCAAAACGGAAAATTGACCCACTACACAGTTGGTCATATAATAAAAGAGAGTTAGACCCGCTATACAGCTGGTCATGACAAATGCCATACACAAGACCCGCGACAATATTTTTTTTTAGACCCGCTACACAGCTGGTCACAATATGCAAGAAAAATCCTGAAAAAGAAAAATAAAAAGTTAATAACCACTCCCCCACACTTAAATATTACATTGTCCTCAATGTAATTGAGTCATCCGCCGTAAAAATTAAGATGGGAAATTCAAAAATAAAATAAACAAAAATAAACAAACAAACAAACATAACTAAATGATTATACCTACTAGAATGTACAAAAACGGATCCCCATAAACTAATAACCTGAAAACTTGGGGATCGACCCAAAATACAATATTTACAAACGACAGCTTCACAATTATTTTATGAAAAAAATGGGGACACCGAAAACAATCGAAACCAAGATTTACCCTAAACCAACATGGAAGTGCGTAAAGAAAAAAATATGGGGATTCTATTGAGACTGGGGAAATATCAATTGATTCATGCACGATATCAGGAATAGGCAAGTCCTCTGGGTACTTAGATGCAAAGTAATCCAACAACACTTTAGAAGCACACAATTCTAACCCTAAATTAAGAAACTTTTGGAAATCTAGGGGTCTAGAAACAACCTCTAAGTCGGGTGAATGATCTTGTGAGGTAGATTCATCTATGGAATTAGGCGAATCATCCACACAATCATCCTGAGGGGTCATCTATATGTTCTGTTTGGAGCAGAGAGTCACTACAGATTCATCATCATTGACAAATAATCTTTTACATTCAAGAACTCTCAATCTTTGTTCCAAACTAGGCGGTGTGTGTTTGTAATACTTCTCATATATAATTTGATGTGATTCTTCACTTACCTCATGTGGAGCGAAACTCCATACCATTGCCTACGCATATATTGCAAGCGTCATCTCGGATGAGGTTTCGATAATTTGACTTTCTACGCTTATATTCCGCCAGGCGCCATCGTAGGTGACGTCTCCTCAGAAGAAGTCATCATCCTCAAAAAGTCCCTGAAAAGAAATACAAAAAGAAACGCATAAAAAGGAAAAATAAAATAAAAATGAAAATATTGTACAAAATAAAAATAAAAATAAACCTAAAAATTAATCTAAAAACAAATCCGCGTCGGCGGCGCCAAAAATGATAAGATTTTTAATTGTCGTTGTTGTAGTAATTAAGATTCGAACTCTAAGACTTGTGAAGATTAAATTTAAAGATTTAGTAATAAAGCGAGAGTCACTGGGTCTAGGATTCCACCGCATTCATAACATAAGGCTCAATTATTTATTCTCAACAATTATCGCTCAATAAATAAAACAACATGGACTCTTATTTTTGCCAAGGTAGATTCTCCAAATATTAGTTATAAATCGTAAGCATGGGACATCAAACATCTAAGCAAGCATGACCCATCTAATAAAATGATAACTAATTTTTTCAAATCATAATTCTATTTTAATTAATGCAAAAGTCAAATAGAAAATAAAATAAATTCACCCATGTATGAAGTTCGGCTTCCTCAAATCGACCCAGTGTAGGGGTTTAACTCTTCATATTGTAGGCACACTCAAAATTCATTTTTATTGCTCAAAAGTGCTTACAGGAGGTGAAGAGATAAGAAAACTGAGTTTCGCAATGCTGTAAAGCTGTTACAAAACTGTTACAATGAAAATTACAGAAAACTATTGTTTTTATCTGTCGCAGAAAACTGTCGTTCCTGATGGAAACAATGACCTTTTTAAACGACAGACTACAAGCGTAGTCTGTTCTTCTTCTTCTTCTTCTTATCTGCAGCAGCAGAGAAATCTGCTCTGCAACCCTCTGTTCTTCTCCCCAACTCTCGATATCCTTCTCATAAGACTAAGAACCCTTTATATACTCTTCAGAATTGAGAATACTCGACAGTAACTCCATATAATCTTCATTAATCACTTCTTATTCTCTGCTGCCAAAAACAGAAATATTCTATATTTCTTGCTCTTTCACGCGCTCCTGTTGCTTTCAAAACTTCTTATTTATCTTCAACACGTTCATGTTCGAGTAATACTCAGTCAAACCACAAACCAAACTGCCAAAAATACAGCAGATACATATCGAGACTTGTTTTCTTTCCTGCTTTAAAAATGCAGACACCATAATAACGAATATTTCTTCTCCAAAACACATGAACAGCTTGTGTACATGGTAACCAAAAGAGTACTCGTCGAATCCCTTGAAAATCTCCAACCGAATCTTCCAAAATTGATTAACAGAAACACCGATAATAGCTCTCCCTTGTTTACTTCAACTCCGTGTAACTTCCTATTTCTTTCGAAAATAGAAGACTTACCATCCCTGTTTAGCTGAAACAGACCCGTACAAGTCCAAAACCAAGATTAATTCGCACCCGAACTCCTCCAAATCTCTAACTGAACTTTTCGCGGAAGAACAGACCCGAGAGTAATGTTTTCTTGAATTCCCGATTATCTAGCCAATTTTGATCCAACGATGACCAATACCAGACCTGTTTAGGTACCAGGAGCAAACCCATTTGATTTCACCGCTTTAGTCTCACCCAAACAACTCCAAAACCGAAACCCTAATTCTGCTGCCATTTTCCCGCCAAAACTGAAATTTGAATTGTTGAAGATGAAGTGCCCTGATCCAAAACAGCGGTGCCTTTAACAGTTGACTGGAAATAGTTAAAAAAAAGGTGCCCCTTAGTAATTGAGGTGTCCCTTAACCAACATTGAGAGTCCGAATAACATGTGTCCTCCGGGTGCAAATAACATTTTTTCGAGCCAATTCTCCACAAGAGCTTATTCTTCCAAAAACAACTAAAACAGATTTATTAGAGAAATAATGAGTCCTAGCTAATGTATTTATGGGTTAAAATGCGTCGCACTTTCGTGCTCATCAAATTCCCCCACACTTACATTTTGCTAGTCCTCGAGCAAAACGGAAAATTGACCCACTACACAGTTGGTCATATAATAAAAGAGAGTTAGACCCGCTATACAGCTGGTCATGACAAATGCCATACACAAGACCCGCGACAATATTTTTTTTTTTTTTAGACCCGCTACACAAATGGGTCACAATATGCAAGAAAAATCCTGAAAAAGAAAAATAAAAAGTTAATAACCACTCCCCCACACTTAAATATTACATTGTCCTCAATGTAATTGAGTCATCAACGTAAAAATTAAGATGGGAAATTCAAAAATAAAATAAACAAAAATAAACAAACAAACAAACATAACTAAATGATTATACCTACTGGAATGTACAAAAACGGATCCCCATAAACTAATAACCTGAAAACTTGGGGATCGACCCAAAATACAATATTTACAAACGACAGCTTCACAATTATTTTATGAAAAAAATGGGGACACTGAAACTGTCAGAAACCAAGATTTACCCCTAAACCAACATGGAAGTGCGTAAAGAACAAAATATGGGGATTCTATTGAGACTGGGGAAATATCAATTGATTCATGCACGATATCAGGAATAGGCAAGTCCTCTGGGTACTTAGATGCAAAGTAATCCAACAACACTTTAGAAGCACACAATTCTAACCCTAAATTAAGCAACTTTTGGAAGTCTAGGGGTCTAGAAACAACCTCTAAGTCGGGTGAATGATCTTGTGAGGTAGATTCATCTATGGAATTAGGCGAATCATCCACACAATCATCCACAGGGTCATCTATATGTTCTGTTTGGAACAGAGAGTCACTACCAGATTCATCATCATCAGCAAATAATCTTTTACATTCAAGAACTCTCAATCTTTGTTCCAAACTAGGCGGTGTGTGTTTGTAATACTTCTCATATATAATTTGATGTGATTCTTCACTTACCTCATGTGGAGCAGAAACTCCATACCATTGCCTACGCATATATTCAGCAAGCGTCATCTCAGATGAGGTTTCCTGATAATTTGACTTTCTACGCTTATATTCCGCCAGCGTCATCGTAGGTGACGTCTCCTCAGAAGAAGTCATCATCCTCAAAAAGTCCCTTAAAAGAAATACAAAAAGAAACGCATAAAAAGGAAAAATAAAATAAAAATGAAAATATTGTACAAAATAAAAATAAAAATAAACCTAAAAATTAATCTAAAAACAAATCTGCGTCGGCGGCGCCAAAAATGATAAGATTTTTAATTGTCGTTGTTGTAGTAATTAAGATTCGAACTCTAAGACTTGTGAAGATTAAATTTAAAGATTTAGTAATAAAGCGAGAGTCACTGGGTCTAGGATTCCACCGCATTCATAACATAAGGCTCAATTATTTATTCTCAACAATTATCGCTCAATAAATAAAACAACATGGACTCTTATTTTTGCCAAGGTAGATTCTCCAAATATTAGTTATAAATCGTAAGCATGGGACATCAAACATCTAAGCAAGCATGACCCATCTAATAAAATGATAACTAATTTTTTCAAATCATAATTCTATTTTAATTAATGCAAAAGTCAAATAGAAAATAAAATAAATTCACCCATGTATGAAGTTCGGCTTCCTCCGTCGACCCAGTGTAGGGGTTTAACTCTTCATATTGTAGGCACACTCAAAATTCATTTTTATTGCTCAAAAGTGCTTACAGGAGGTGAAGAGATAAGAAAACTGAGTTTCTTAATCTTTGTAAAGTCATTACAAAATCTGTTACAATGAAAATTACGTAAAACTATTGTTTTTATCTGCCATGAAAAGCGCCGTTCCTGATGGAAACAATGACCTTTTTAAACGACAGACTACAAGCGTAGTCTGTTCTTCTTCTTCTTCTTCTTATCTGCAGCAGCAGAGAAATCTGCTCTGCAACCCTCTGTTCTTCTCCCCAACTCTCGATATCCTTCTCATAAGACTAAGAACCCTTTATATACTCTTCAGAATTGAGAATACTCGACAGTAACTCCATATAATCTTCATTAATCACTTCTTATTCTCTGCTGCCAAAAACAGAAATATTCTATATTTCTTGCTCTTTCACGCGCTCCTGTTGCTTTCAAAACTTCTTATTTATCTTCAACACGTTCATGTTCGAGTAATACTCAGTCAAACCACAAACCAAACCGCCAAAAATACAGCAGATACATATCGAGACTTATTTTCTTTCCTGCTTTAAAACAGACACCATAATAACAGAATATTTCTTCTCCAAAACACATGAACAGCTTGTGTACATGGTAACCAAAAGAGTACTCGTCGAATCCCTTGAAAATCTCCAACCGAATCTTCCAAAATTGATTAACAGAAACACCGATAATAGCTCTCCCTTGTTTACTTCAACTCCGTGTAACTTCCTATTTCTTTCGAAAATAGAAGACTTACCATCCCTGTTTAGCTGAAACAGACCCGTACAAGTCCAAAACCAAGATTAATTCGCACCCGAACTCCTCCAAATCTCTAACTGAACTTTCCGCGGAAGAATGCACCGAGAGTAATGTTTTCTTGAATTCCCGATTATCTAGCCAATTTTGATCCAACGATGACCCATACCAGACCTGTTTAGGTACCAGGAGCAAACCCATTTGATTTCACCGCTTTAGTCTCACCCAAACAACTCCAAAACCGAAACCCTAATTCTGCTGCCATTTTCCCGCCAAAAATGAAATTTGAATTGTTGAAGATGAAGTGCCCTGATCCAAAACAGCGGTGCCTTTAACGATTGATCGGAAATAGTTAAAAAAAAAGGTGCCCTTAGTAATTGAGGTGTCCCTTAACCAACATTGAGAGTCCGAATAACATGTGTCCTCCGGGTGCAAATAACATTTTTTCGAGCCAATTCTCCACAAGAGATTATTCTTCCAAAAACAACTAAAACAGATTTATTAGAGAAATAATGAGTCCTAGCTAATGTATTTATGGGTTAAAATGCGTCGCACTTTCGTGCTCATCAAATTCCCCCACACTTACATTTTGCTAGTCCTCGAGCAAAACGGAAAATTGACCCACTACACAGTTGGTCATATAATAAAAGAGAGTTAGACCCGCTATACAGCTGGTCATGACAAATGCCATACACAAGACCCGCGACAATATTTTTTTTTTTGACCCGCTACACAGCGGTCACAATATGCAAGAAAAATCCTGAAAAAGAAAAATAAAAAGTTAATAACCACTCCCCCACACTTAAATATTACATTGTCCTCAATGTAATTGAGTCATCCGCCGTAAAAATTAAGATGGGAAATTCAAAAATAAAATAAACAAAAATAAACAAACAAACAAACATAAATAAATGATTATACCTACTGGAATGTACAAAAACGGATCCCCATAAACTAATAACCTGAAAACTTGGGGATCGACCCAAAATACAATATTTACAAACGACAGCTTCACAATTATTTTATGAAAAAAATGGGGACACTGAAACTGTCAGAAACCAAGATTCACCCCTAAACCAACATGGAAGTGCGTAAAGAACAAAATATGGGGATTCTATTGAGACTGGGGAAATATCAATTGATTCATGCACGATATCGGGAATAGGCAAGTCCTCTGGGTACTTAGATGCAAAGTAATCCAACAACACTTTAGAAGCACACAATTCTAACCCTAAATTAGGAAACTTTTGGAAGTCTAGGGGTCTAGAAACAACCTCTAAGTCAGGTGAATGATCTTGTGAGGTAGATTCATCTATGGAATTAGGCGAATCATCCACACAATGATCCACAGGGTCATCTATATGTTCTGCTTGGAACAGAGAGTCACTACCAGATTCATCATCAGCAGCAAACAATCTTTGACATTCAAGAACTCTCAATCTTTGTTTCAGACTAGGCGGTGTGTGTTTGTAATAATTCTCATATATAGTTTGATGTGATTCTTCACTTACCTCATGTGGAGCAGAAACTCCATACCATTTCCTACGCATATATTCAGCAAGCGTCATCTCAGATGAGGTTTCCTGATAATTTGACTTTCTACGCTTATATTCCGCCACCGGCCCAATATGGGCCCCACATGATCGGCCTCCCCAAAAGAGGAGCGTAGCTTGCCAATTGTCCAGCCAAAGTAGCGTGGACATGAAACCCTAATTAGGGTTTGCAGCATATCACATGTGTCGCAAATTAGTCGCGACCATCCATCTTCGCAGGCATAGATGGAGGGTGTAGATGTAGACTCAAAAGGTCCCAAGCATGTCACCACAATCACCGTGGGCCGGTCTACATGCGTGACCAATCGGCCAAGGCCGACCATGGCTAGATGCCTCGATTCGTGCGCCCAAACTAGGCATGGTCGCTCGGTTCCAATTGCAAACCGATCTCGACCACTCAACTTTGCCGGACAAATCAAGTGGCTTAGATCACATCTCCAAGGGACAGTGAGGTACGGACATGTACACCGGCAAGCCGTCTACACGCATACCCGATCGGTCTTGTCAAAAACATCTCCCATGCTTGGATTCGACCAAGCTGAAGAGTGATGCTTGCACACCTCTTCAAAACCCTAAAACTTCATCAACGGTCGCAGATGAGCGTCACAGATCATCTCGTCCATCCAACTCTACCATCTTGGTTAAGCTGCCCTGGTTAGGAGTTAAGAGACCAGCAAGGCATCACCACGATCACCGTCCACCACTCTTCCACATGAGGTGATCGGCCAAATCAGGGCTTGCCTGTATAGCCTCCAAACGATCACTCGAAGATGGCTGGACATGATGCTATTTTAAGACGCTTAAATTCGTGACTTACTCCGTTAAGCCTTAAAACAGCGATGCTTCACACATGCTGAATATATTCGATGCGTTACCTGCATAGAATACACACGATATCTCATGAATATCGACCTCCTAAATAACTTAGTTATTTAATCCAGCATTACATGCTACTTCCTGTGGGTCCCACGATCCGCACGATCGAGACATCAATCATGTCACAAACTGGGGGATACTTACTGGGGTATTGGTCTGGCGGTTTACAGCGTGCAGCGCACAACGCTCCATCACAAGAACGTGTCAGGAAGTCATGGACGGTTAAAGATGACGGGAGAAGTGGGCAAGACTGGTCGTGTAATACTAACACACAACTCCGTTACTCCATCACTCCACTTCCTCCACTTCCCATGAGAGACGTGGGTTAGGCTTAATGACTTGTATAAATAGGTTCTCCTACCTATTTCCACGAGACAGGACAAGACAGAAAACCAAGTGTTGATACAATCGTATTCAAACACCAGAACTGATAGCTTACATCCTGCAAGCCAGTTCAGCTTTCTGATACAAGTCATAAAACAACCAACACCTCCACAATCTCAACACCTTCTTCGCTTCCCTCCCTAAGATCAACCCCATCTCCTTCACTTTATACCGAAGCAAACAAGAACGACCATTTCTTGGTTTAGGCGAGTTGTACATATTGATTTCTCGAATCACAAGCACTCCCGTGCAGTGCATTTGTTTAGGGTTTAGATTCATTTCTCATCCACACACCCCCAAATTACCAAAACCGGCAGAAATAGTTTTCACCCATAAACAGTGTGTTGACGGTCCGCAAGCGTTCACGTCCTCCTTTTACGAGTTCATAGGGTTTCCATAACAAGTGTTCCCTTCTCCTATTTACAAAAACATATATATTTATTATATATTGTGTTTTTCCATCCCTAAAATTATATGGTGAACTCCGCAAAATCTCAAGAGATTGTGCACCTTGATATGGAGGATGACACTCAAGGACATGAATCAATTCAAAAGCTGGTTCTAAAGAAGATGCTTGAAAGAAAGGATCACAACTCCTGGATTGATGATTCCGTCATGGATTTAATGCGTTTTTAGAACGATTCAAAGGTCGAATTTGCAAATCTTCAACTGCAAATAAACCAACTCTTAGATGGTCATGCAAGAATCCTTGCTAATCAGAATATTCTGATATGGAATCAAAAGAAGCTCATCATGGACTTTGTCAAGGCTAGACAGCTTGCTCGGGTTATTGACCGTTGTTGATGGGTGAAAACTACTCCTGCAGAATTTGGTAATTTGGGGTGTGGATGAGGAATGAATCTAAACCTTCAACAAATGCACTGCGCGGTGAGTGCTTGTAGATTCGAGAGATCAATGCGTGCAAGTCCGGCCTAAACCAAGAAATGGCCGTTCCAGACTTGTTTCGGTCACAAAGTGAAGGAGATGGGGTTGATCTTAGGGAGGGAAGCGAAGAAGGTGTTGAGATTGTGAAGATGTTGGCTTGCTTATGACTTGTAATGAGAAAGATGAGCGGGCTTGCGGTTGATGCAAGCGAGTGCTCTGGGTGTTTGAATACGATTTGTATTAACACTTGGTTTTTCCGTCTCGTGCGAACTTGTGTTGTTCTCCGTTATTCCTTGTTGTTGGAAATAGAGGCGGAGAACCTATTTATACAAGTCATTGAGCCTCATTCACGTTTCTCGTGGGAAGTGGAGGTAGTGGAATGATGGAGTAGTGGAGTTGTGTATCGGTAACACACGACCGGTCTTGCCCACTTTTCTGTTCATCTCTAACCGTCCATGACTTCCTAACACGTTCTTGTGATGGCGCGTTGCACGCCGTACGCCGTAAACCGCTGAGACCAATACCCCGATGTATCCCCCAGTTTGTGACATGATTGATGTCTCGGAATGTGGATCGTGGATCCACGAAAGATAGCATGTAATGCTGAATTGAATAACTGCGTTATTCAAAAAGTCGATACTTGTGAAGTATCGTGTGTATTTTATACAGGTACTGCATTGTGGTGTGGTAAAGTGATGGGTAATGACGCCTCACTAACCAAATAACTCTTGACCAGGGTTGTATAACCATGCTGGTGAGGTCGGACGGATGAGATGATGTTTGAGACACTCATCTGCGACCGTTGATGAAATTAGGGTTTTAAAAGAGGTGCGCAAGCATCACTCTTCAGCTTGGTCGAAACCAAGCATGGGAAGGGTTTTGAAGAGGACCGACCAGGGCATGTGTGTAGACAACACGCCGGTGTGCACGTCCATACTTCACTTTCCCAAGAAGGCGCGATCTAAGCCACTCAATTTGACCGGTAAAGTTGAGTGGTTGAGATCGATTTGCGATAGGAGTTTGATGCCGCAAGGAGTCGCGCACCATACCCCTTTAGGCGTGTTTTCCAAGATGACCGACTTGGTCGGTCTTGGCCGGTTGGTTTGGCGTGAAGATGGTAGGCTGATGTTCACGCCCATGTCTCACCGTCCCATGAAAACGTGATCTAAGCCACCCAATTCGTCGGTGAAGTTGTGTGGTCGAGATCGATTTGCAATTTGGGAAGTGTAACCACGCATGTTTGAGCGGGCGTTTTGGATTGGCCGGGCATGATATGCCTTGGCCGACCGCATGAGGAGGTAGATGGGCTCACGGTGGTCATCTTTGGTATGACCGGACCCTTGCTCAATCTAATCTCGTGACCCTCCATTCGTCTTGGGAGAAGATGGACGCGCGTGATGGCTTGAACCCTAATTTTGGCTTTCAAAGCCGGCGACCATGCTCTTTTAGGCGGACGAATTTGTTGTAACCAATCATGGTTGGTTTTGACCGATTGGTCAAGTGTGTAGGCGGTCACATGGTGATTGTGTCGACATGCTCCGGGCCCTTTGAGTCTACATCTACACCCTCCATCTATACCGCGAAGATGGATGGTTGAGACCGTTTTGCGGCACATGTAATATGCCGCAAACCCTAATTTAGGGTTTTTCCGTCCATAATGCTTGGTATGGACGATTTCTTGGCAAGCGAAGGCCAATGGTCGACCATGCGGGGTCGGTGTGTGTATTCCATACCGCTTGGGGTGATGGAATTGATGCCGGGTCATCCAATCATGCTTGTGGAGTTGGATGACTGCGATCGAGATCATATCCGGACTGATATGATCGGTCTGGGATGCTCAATCGGGCTAGTATAACACACCGAGAGGGGCTCAATCGGGCTAGTATAACACACCGAGAATCGGCACGACGGGTATTTCGTACATGGTTTCATTATAGTGCTTGGAGGTTCGTGTTACTCCGTAAGAGTAACACTCGATCGTCATGCCACACCGATAATGATCATTATAGTGCTTGGAGGTTCGTGTTACTCGTAAGAGTAACACTCGGTCGTCATGCCACGGCGATAATGAGTCTTTGGAAATACAAGGTGATATGAAATTCACAGGAAGGGATTGTTGCTACATGCTCCAACTGGAGGAATTTCATGTATTCACGAGAATGGGATTGTTGCTACATGCTCCATTCTTGGTGAATTAAGTGAGGAGTATCCGTCACTTATAAACGGCTTTATCTTTTACAAGATGTCGGCGCATGATTTTACGGTTTTTACAAATTTAACCTTAAACGAAAATCCACCATCAACATTAAGTCCCCGCCTAGCACATAATGGTTACACTATTGCGTGGTAGGCATGAGATGGTGACATACTTTGAAATGACCAAGCTAGAGTGAATACATATTTCTGGGTGGCTTCACATTGTCGGGCGTTTCCCGGAAGCCGGGTTGGTCTTGATTAGGGATGCGAAGGAAGCGGGACTTGCTCACGGTGAGTCACTTTGGTTTCTCTTGCACATGTCCGAGCTCGGCCGCTCCTTGGTGTACTTCTTTCATCACATACGGCTTTCCTCGGTATATCTCGATAAGCCTCGTCGATTGTTATCCCGAATTAGCGGCCTTCATAGGTGGTAAGTAAAGACTTCTTTTCCTTACGGGATTACGTCGACTTGTGAGATTATAAAGAATCATCTCACGTGGTCGTTCATTCCATATCTCAGTCACTTGCTCCGATTTTTCGATTAAGCGATCGATAGATTTGATGATCCTCTTTTTTTTGTGCTCATAACCTCCTCTCCTCTGCAGATTATCATGGAAGAGGTGGACGCTCATTCTCGTTGCTTCTCCGTAAAGGAGTTTTGAAGTTGACAAGCACGAAAACCATGCGCACGGAGAAGTGATGGCTAAGATCGATCTTCCTCTTCGCGAAGTCGGCCGTGCTATACAGGGGATGTCTATCTCCCACCTTCGTATTGTCAGAGGACGTATCGTGCACTTTCACCGCAATTGACATGGAGGAGCGGTGGAGGCGCGAGGAAACGCTGAGACACTAGTAAGCGCAAGGGAGAGAGATTGCAGCCCACGGTTGAAGAGGCGGAGAGTTGAGCATGAACGACCTCCGAATGAAGGCAAGTGTGATTACCCGGTTCGGGACGGCGTGATAATTCTTGACTCCGTCTGAGAGGAACCCGAAAACCAGAAAGCAATTGGTACGGCTCCTAATGTTGATGCGCTTTTAAATGCTCCGTGATGATGTTGGAATGGAATGCACTGCTCTTTGCGGAGATGTCGATGAAGCGGCTGAGGTAGATTCGAAGGAGGAGCATCAACAGTGACGGCGACGGAACAGAACGGCAGTGCGAGGCGATGTCGATCCTCTTGGCTAAAACTTCTTTTATTCTTTCTTCTTATTTTGTACGCTTGAACATCTTCCTTGTACTCGGTGGCATTTGGGTTCAAGGTTTTTTCCTCCATTTGATTATTTGAATAAAGTTTTATAATCCTTTGTCAAGACTGCAACTGAACTTTCTCGGGCGCAGGGTGCGCCTTCACACGTAACCCTTAGTGATAAAAAAGTAATTATCATGAGAACATTTACGGACTGTGCTCCGATGCAAGATCTTCTGGCTTTGTTGGGGCAGATGGCTCAAATCATTTTCCTTTAGTGCACACGTTCTATTTTCTTGAGATGTTTGCTTAGGGTTTCCTTTCTTGTTTTGATGGAGGTTGATTTAGGTGACTCGGGATTTTGTGTTTTTAGGAGTAAAGAGGTTCTCAGATGAAAATAATGCTTCAATTGGAAATTGAAAATTGAAACCCTAACTATGAATGCAAGTATTGCAATCATTTTCTGGAGGAATTATAAATATGACATGAAACTATAAAAGGAAACACGCTGGAAAAATAGAGCACGGCGTTTTAAGGTGTGTAGGATGCTGGAGGGTCGTAGCACAGTATCTTAAGTTCGGTAAGGTTTGAGCCATCGTGAGTGAACCGTTATGCCCTCTAGTTCATCAGCGTTGATGAGCTTGCAGTAGCCGCCTAAGATAACATCTGCTACCAGGTATGGTTCATCTTCTCTTTCGGTGGGTGAGTCAGGTGGAGTAGTCATCTTCACCGTCACACTTCCGAACGTAGTCATCTTTGTCACCAAGTCTCCAATTCCAAATGGGTTTGGCCGTGCAGGTACTTGGACTTTAGCTTTGTCATCTTTGACCAAAACAGCTTCCACGCTCTTGATAAAACGCTTGAAAGGGGCGGCCTCCCATTCACATCTCTTAGCCGGGGTTGGTTTGTTGATTGGAGCCGAGTCCCAGGACTTGTCGAGAATGAGGAGCGGTAGTTTGCAAAGAGAGTTGCGTGATGAGACTTACTTGAGATCGGAACCTTTTAATGTATGCCGACAGGCTTTCTCCGGGAAGTTGTGTCATATTGGCAAGTTGCTGGTGCGGCAGCAGACAGTCAGGAGATCCAGAAGGCGTGTTGGAGATTCTTTCAGGTGTCGAAACCGGTAGAGGACAGACTTCCAGTATGGCTTTGTTATTATGCATCCAAGAGCTCCCTAAGATCATGTCGTAGTTGGGATGATTTTTGACTATGTAGAACTTTGCTTGCGTCGAGGCATCACCCAATTTGACTTCAAGATCGATGTATCCATACGTATCTCTGAGCTCCCTATAGAATCTTCAACCATGAGTTGGGTGACGAGTAGCTTCTGCTTAGAAATCTTTGCCGCTCTCAAGGTCTTGACAGTAATGATGTTAAATTCGGAAGCCGTATCGATTAACACGTTATCGAATTCAACGTTTCTCAAGCAGTGACGGTTAGGAGTCCCCGGTTTCCATTGCTCATGTCTTTCGGGAAAGTGGGGTTCTGGATCTGCTCTCGGATGCAAACGCCTCCCGACACAACGTGGTTGAGGGCAGTAAATATGTCTTGACGCTGCCCTTTGGAGAAGTACAAGATTTCACATATGCGCTCCATCATAGATTGTACGGTCTTGCGAACAGAGTCCCCGAGAAATCATGCGGTTCTCGATAGGTAGAGGATCTCTATGAACACCTTCATTTCCAAGCCGGAGTTCCCTGTCTCTACCTTTTCCCTGAATATTTGTTTCAACCTGTTGCAATCTTTGGTTGGATGATGGACGAACCTGTGGTAGCAACAGTATCTGGGATCTTCCATTTCTTCCTCGGTCGGAGGACGCCTGATAGGGGGTAGCTTTACGGCGTCGTCTTGGACCCACGCTTCCAAGAGCTCTATCACTTCATTCATGGGAAAAGGAAAACCTGTGTCTTTAGTGTTTTGCGCAGAGTTTTGTCTGTTCCTTTTCGAGACGAAGTCTTGTGTGTCGGGAATGTTCGCTTTGTTTGTGGCTCTGTCCTTTGAAGCTTTCCTTTTCTCTCCTCCGCCCACCACGCTTCTGAAAGGACCGGTGTTGTATTGCTTGTTCGTGAGACGCTTTGCTTCCTCGACTTTCACGGGAATCTTCACTCCGAACAACTCGGGTTCTTTCTAGCAATACGGTGCGATTGTTCTTTGCGAGCGTTTGCGGCTTCGTGGAGTTCAGAGAACGTTTGAAAGCCCATATTCTCTAACAGAGCGCGGTATATGGGTATCATCCCATTGATGCATGATTCCACCAATTGCCGCTCGGTGACATTTGGGTCGTGACAATCCAGTGCTTGGGTCCCGAACCTTTAACAAAGTCGTTGGGATGCTCATTGTTCATTTGGAGAATTCTTCCCAGTGCAAAACGTGATTTGTTGGGCACGAAGAAATACTTCCTGTAGAAAGCGACCATCTCGCTCCAATTGGATATCTTTGTTAGGCGCAATGTTATTGTACCAGGTGTATGCTCTCCCGTAAGTGATTTTGAGAATTCTTTTAGGCGTAAAACATGATTGTATTCATGTTCCCCCAAGGCTTCCAAGAATTGTGAAATGTGTTCACGAGCATTACCAGTCCCGTCGTAGAGGAGAACTCGGGAGAGGTGTAACCTCTTGGAAGAGGGATTATTTGCATATCTTGAGGGTATGGCGGTTGGTGTTGGTGCGCATCGGTCAGATTTCCTTTGCTTCGGCCACTGGAGGAGTCGTTCCGGATCCTCACGTGTGATGAAGTTGGGTGGCTGGTCCCTTTCTCTCGAGCATTCGGGAGCAGCACGAACTCCCTCACTCATGTGGGTACGAGTGGAAACGCTTGCTCGGGTGAATTGAAGGCATCTCTTGTTGTCTCCAAAGATCGACATGAATCTGCGGCAATCGTTCGATCAAGGTCTTGAGGAAAGTGAGTACCTCTTTTCGGGTTGCGGCCATGTCTGTTTGAGTCCTGGCAAGAACTTCCTGTTTCTCCATCAAGTCTGAAATGGTAATGGACGGTGGTCCTCCTCTTGCGCCTCCGGCTCCTCGTCCGATGGGGAGTGAAAGTTGTTGCCACAGTAACCCTTTGGAGGCGTTACGCTCGAAGAGATGCGGGATTTGCGGCTGCTCGGCTCGGTGATGGGAGGTGTTACACCTACTGGGATGTCTCTGCTCCGCTAGTGTTGGTGATAGAAGTGACGGCTCCACGAGATGTATTGACGGGCCGTAGCTCCACCGACGGTACATCAACAGGAAGTGTCATCCATGCGGCTCCATCGAGTTGATTGCTGATCCGGACCTCGGTTCCACCATCTTGGAATGAATTGCTGATTGAATTGGTTCTAAGATCTACCCTTTTGAAATTGATGAAATTGAATCGGATTTCAAAGAAATTGATTTTACGGCCAAGAGATTAATCTCCCACTTTGTGGTCGCCAATTGTTGATGGGTGAAAACTACTCTGAGAATTTGGTAATTTGGGGTGTGGATGAGAATGAATCTAAACCTTCAACAAATGCACTTTGCGCGGTGAGTGCTTGTAGATTCGAGAGATCAATGTGCAAGTCCGGCCTAAACCAAGAAATGGCCGTTCAGACTTGTTTGAGTCACAAAGTGAAGGAGATGGGGTTGATCTTAGGGAGGAAGCGAAGAAGGTGTTGAGATTGTGAAGATGTTGGCTTGCTTATGACTTGTAAGAAAGATGAGCGGGCTTGCGGTTGATGCAAGCGAGCTCTGGGTGTTTGAATACGATTTGTATTAACACTTGGTTTTTTCGTCTCAAATGAACTTGTGTTGTTCTCCGTTATTCCTTGTTGTTGGAAATAGGGCGGAGAACCTATTTATACAAGTCATTGAGCCTCATTCACGTTTTCGTGGGAAGTGGAGGTAGTGGAATGATGGAGTAGTGGAGTTGTGTATCGGTAACACACGACCAGTCTTGCCCACTTTTTCCTGTTCATCTCTAACCGTCCATGACTTCCTAACACGTTCTTGTGATGGCGCGTTGCACGCCGCACTTGTAAACCGCTGCACCAATACCCGTATGTATCCCCGGTTTGTGACATGATTGATGTCTGGAATGTGGATCGTGGATCCACGAAAGATAGCATGTAATGCCGAATTGAATAATGCGTTATTGGAAAGTCGATACTTGTGAAGTATCGTGTGTATTTTATGCGTAGTGCGCATTGTGGTGTGGTAAAGTGATGGGTAATGACGCCTCACTAACCAAATAACTCCCGACTGTGGTTGTATAACCAAGTCGGTGAGGTCGGACGGATGAGATGATGTTTGAGACACTCATCTCGCGACCGTTGATGAAATTAGGGTTTTAAAAGAGGTGCGCAAGCATCACTCTTGACTTGGTCGAAACCAAGCATGGGAAGGGTTTTGAAGAGGACCGACCGGGCATGTGTGTAGACAACACGCTGGTGTGCACGTCCATACTTCACTTTCCCAAGAAGGCGCGATCTAAGCCACTCAATTTGACCAGGTAAAGTTGAGTGGTTGAGATCGATTTGCGATAGGAGTTTGATGCCGCAAGGAGTCGCGCACCATACCCTTTTCCGGCGTGTTTTCCAAGATGACCTGACTTGGTCGGTCTTGGCCGGTTGGTTTGGCGTGAAGATGGTAGGCTGATGTTCACGCCCATGTCTCACCGTCCCATGAAAACGTGATCTAAGCCACCCATTCGTAGGTGAAGTTGTGTGGTCGAGATCGATTTGCAATTTGGGAAGTGTAACCACGCATGTTTGAGCGGGCGTTTTGGATTGGCCAGGCATGATATGCCTTGGCCGACCGCATGAGGAGGTAGATGGGCTCACGGTGGTCATGCCGGGTGTGACCGACCCTTGCTCAATCTAATCTGTGACCCTCCATTCGTCTTAGGAGAAGATGGACGCGTGTGATGGCTTGAACCCTAATTTTGGCTTTCAAAGCCGTGCGACCATGCTCTTTTAGGCGGACGAATTTGTTGTAACCAATCATGGTTGGTTTTGACCGATTGGTCAAGTGTGTAGGCGGTCACATGGTGATTGTGTCGACATGCTCCGGGCCCTTTGAGTCTACATCTACACCCTCCATCTATACCTGCGAAGATGGATGGTTGAGACCGTTTTGCGGCACATGTAATATGCCGCAAACCCTAATTTAGGTTTTTCCGTCCATAATGCTTGGTATGGACGATTTCTTGCAAGCGAAGGCCAATGGTCGACCATGCGGGTCGTTGTGTGTATTCCATACCGCTTGGGGTGATGGAATTGATCCGGGTCATCCAATCATGCTTGTGGAGTTGGATGATCGCGATCGAATCATATCCGGACTGATATGATCAGTCTTGGGATGCTCAATCGGGCTAGTATAACACACCGAGAGGGGCTCAATCGGGCTAGTATAACACACCGAGAATCGCACCCGTACGGGTATTTCGTACATGGTTTCATTATAGTGCTTGGAGGTTCGTGTTACTCCGTAAGAGTAACACTCGGTCGTCATGCCCACATCGATAATGATCATTATAGTGCTTGGAGGTTCGTGTTACTCGTAAGAGTAACACTCGGTCGTCATGCCATTCGATAATGAGTATTTGGAAATACAAGGCTGATATGAAATTCATAGGAAGGGATTGTTGCTACATGCTCCAACCTGGAGGAATTTCATGTATTCACAGAATGGGATTGTTACTACATGCTCCATTCTTGGTGAATTAAGTGAGGAGTATCCGTCACTTATAAACGGCTTTATCTTTTACAAGATGTCAGCGCATGATTTTCTGGTTTTTTACAAATTTAACCTTAAACGAAAATCCACCATCAACAACCGTAAATTTAGTGTTCTAACTCACGAACATGGTGTGTCTACGGTCAAGAGAATAAAGGAAATCAGTGATACCTTCTTTGATGGATTCATTGAAAGGTATGAGGTTCTCAATGAACTTTGATTTTATTTGTCTTATAAATCTTCGGATGAGAATTTTATTTTCTTGTTTTGTTTAGAAGAATAACTAGAGTTTGGAATAGCCATGATTGTGATTACACATAGCTATGTCCAATGTTTTCATCTTCATGCTTTTAGGTTTATTTGTTTAAATACTAAAAAATTGTTTGGAAGATGATTTTTGCAGTATTAATCTTTATGGTTTTATATATTGCAATTTGTTATGGGATATGTTTGTTTGCGTCCGTGAACTATGATTGTCCCATACCTTGTCAAAAGTTAAGTCTTTCATATGTCGATATGCATGTGTTGATAAAAGAATGAATGAGCTTTTGACATCACAAAATTTTGAAGCCTATTATGTCATTATTGATGGAAGATAAGATGAACTTTTGTTTACGAGGATTATGTCTATTATATGTCATTGTGCAAATAGTGATGGAAAATAGAATGAATCCTTGTTTATTCCGCAGTATTGATCTTCCCTGATCCATATTTTATGTATATACTGTGAGGCTCCGTAAGTTCTCTTATGTTGAGCATTTCCGATTAGATTAATTATGGGTTCTCTTGTGGTTAATCTAATTGAGTATTCTTGGATTCAAATTCATATTCGTATGTGATTTGTTATGTCCAAATTAAGAAATCCTTCTTTTCTTTTGAAATTAAGGTCGCTCTTGTTGTTCTTTCGGGAATGACATTTTATGGGGGAGAGTTCTTAATTGAACTTGTGCTTAATTGCCAAATCTTTGTGGGGAGTGCGGCTGTGGAATATTATAGGGGTTATCTTGTATCTTATAAACTCCTTGATGAAAGCATTTAGCTTCGGCTATATGATTGCATCTAAATAAGTTGATATGTGCTTTCTTTTGGTCATGAAATGTCTCTATGAAAATTTTCATTAGGATCTCGTTTTCGTACCTTTGCCAATTTTATTGACAAAAAGGGGGAAAATTAATATGTAGTTCACACTACAAATACATATGGTTTTCGGATCATTATGTAAGGGGGAGTGGTTTCCATGTGAGATGGAGTATTGACTAAGGGGGAATGATACATATCACCATGGTATTGTTGTCGAAGTTGTGATACAATTGAACTTTGATGTTGTATAATAATACTATGACATTGTATAACAATGATTGAGAATTCTTGTTTTCTCATTGTTATAGCTACGGATTTTCAACAACGATGATGCTAAACTTACAACCTTTGGGATCATTGGAGTACTTAGAAGTGACGAAGATTTCGAGTAATGTTGAATATTAGGCATGTGGAATAGGAGCTACAAAAGTTTATTTATTTATTTTTGTATTCCATATGTATTGATAGTTTTGTCACTAAAATTGACAAAGGGGGAGATTGTTAGAGCATGATAGGTGTGATAAACACCTAATTTGATATCTAGTATTTATGCTTTCTTTGCGAGTTTTCATGTAAATTATGTATCTTATGTGTGCTTTTGAGTTTATTAGGTGCAATGGAGTCATTTGGAGCAAAAAGACCAATTGGAACTCGTTCAAATACAAGATTTCTACTTTTCATTGTGTAGAGGACGAGAAGATGAAGACGATGGCGAAAGAATGGAGTCATTCTCGAGTTGTATGAAGAAGTTATGGGCAAAACAAGAACTCATAAGCAATAAGGGCAAGAGTGTCATTTCGGGGGCAAACACTATCCGGAGCCCGGCATCATGTTAAGGGGCAACTCTTTTAGGAGGAGTGCTAAAGACAGGACCATTTGAGGATAAGGGCTTGAAACTTTGTTAGCCCTTATCAAGTACCCGGTGCAAATATCTATCCCCATTCTATAACCCTATGAGAGACTTTTCTCTCATTCATACCTGTAAATGGCTGCCGATGAAATTGAGAGATTGAGATCGAG
Organism: Papaver armeniacum; assembly: GCA_023531295.1. Taxonomy (NCBI): domain Eukaryota; kingdom Viridiplantae; phylum Streptophyta; class Magnoliopsida; order Ranunculales; family Papaveraceae; genus Papaver; species Papaver armeniacum. The sequence goes on from JAJJWW010004267.1 coordinate 82,352, forward strand.
AAGTGAAAAAATCGTGAGAAGACATCGATGAATTCAATGGAGAAGATGATGATTGCCATGGGTTCGATGGCCATATATCAAGGATTAAGAGCTCCATCTCGAGACCGGCAAGAGAAGCAAAAATGGGTTTGTATAACTACGGTGATTCGAACTGAGAAGAGATTGTTTGCGTCGATTGAAGATTGGGAGTTTAACGTGATAGCAATGAAGCTCGGGAAGGATAATGGTGATGAATGGTACATCTCGAGTTGGAATTTGAGCATTGCTGAGCGGCTGTTGTCGATTGATGGAATCGGAGATGAAGACCTAATGATGTTGCTGCCTATGAATCTGAGCATAAGAGGCTGCTGTCTATCAGAGATGAGGGTATTGTAGTTCGAACCGAGAAGGAAGAAGATAGACAGTGGAATTGAGTTGGGTTTTGGTTGAATCTGCATTTGACCCTGGTTGGAGACGTGCCATGGATGTTACAAGGGTTTGAGATGATGAACTAGGGCTGCGGAGTTAGGGTTCTTTGTTTTGCTTTTACTATTCTTGAAGGGGTTGTATTTGAACTGTTGAAATTGGATAAGAGGACTTGAAGAGTTTGAGCTCAAATGGGTGGAACAATGAATGGAATGGAAGACCTGAGATAGTTGTTGCAATTGAGCTCAAGAGAGATTGGAGGTTTTGGGAATGGAATTGAGTTTGGCCGATGGAGTTTGGTTTATGAATGAATGTGAATTAATTGCCGGTGTGGAATAGGGCTTGAACTTGAACCGCGATCTTTGTGAATGGGTTCGATGGTGATACAAGCGGAAATTTGGAGAGAGCATAAATTACAAGGAAGGAGTGCGGAGTTACATTTGCCGGTGAAGGCAAGGGAAATAGAAGTTGGAGTTGTTGTTCAACCGAGGCCGGAGATTGAAGAACAAAGATAAGTTTGGTGGACTTGGATGACGGGGCTGATTACAAAGGAGTCGGAAATGTAGTCTTTGTGACACAATGGCTCAAGAGTTTAAGGTTATATGGTGGTGTCGGGAAGCTAGAAATGGCATTTTGCGGGGTCTCGAGAGTTTGAGAGAGCTTGGTGTGTCCGATGGAGTTGCTGGTGAGTTGGTGGAGAAAGGGTATATGCGGGGTGTCTTTGTTGTGCGCATGGCGGTTGAATTCGATGGTGGCGGTGATGGAATAAAGCCTGTGAGAGATATCAATAGAAACTTTAAAGTGGTGTCCGAGTGAATGTTGGTGTTGATTCTTGTCATGGAGTGTGTCGAATGGGATTTCTTTGGTGATTGCTTTTGAGAATCGGTGGAGGTGCGGTGCAAGACCCGGATGAGTTGTTGATTGGTACTTGAGCCGCCATTGATTTTGCGCAAATGATGTGAGTGATGGATGTATGGCTTGAGCTATGGGAGCCGACTTGGTGGTGTTGGTGAGGTTGAGATGCGGTGAATGAATGCTCATCAATGTATGCATGAGCTGATATGGCACAGTAATGAATGGGCGGGTGCTTAGGCTTGCAGAGCCGTGTTGAGTGCGGTTTCGTGATGGAGGTGATAGTAAAGTCCGATTTGGATGCAAGAAGTGGTGGTAGTGATGATGTTGTAGACTATCTTAGCAAGAAGAAGTGATTTTAACGCTGTTGAGCTGCAGGTAGTGGATGCAATTGCAGATGGGTGGTTTTGCTGGTGTTGAAATGCAACTGAAGCCATCATGGCTGGAAATGTGCTGGTGAAGCACAATGATAGTGCTGCAGGTATGGCCTGTGCAATGGCCTGGCCTGGCTAAGTTAAATCAGCCAGAGAATGTATCGATCGCGACTTCATCCAACTCGCCCTTGTCACCAGCCTGACTCCCCGACTCAATGACGACTCGGTGCTTGACCTAATTGACTCAGTGCGTTGACCGAGCTGACCCGGCTGTTCTGACCCGTTGACCGGTGACCGGTTTGACTTTGCCGGTCACCTGAGCTAGTTTTCCGGCGACTTTTCCGGCCAAATTCCGGCCATAATCCCAGTTTTCCGGCGAGCGTTTTTGGGACAATTTCTACACGGGTTTCTCTCCATGGTGGGCCGGGTGAATTTCCAACTAATGGACTTTGAAGACAAAACCTAGTTTTGGAAGGAGAAAAAGACTACAAAAGGGAAGACTTCTACAATTTGTTGGGGACCACGTATTATTATCTCTTCTACTTTGTTCTAGGGTTTACACCATGAAGTCTTTTCTCTTTCTTCTTGTGATGAACTCCATGAATATGAGTACCTAATTATCTTTTGGTTATGGAATAGTTGGATTTCACAAAGCATGATTCTTTGATTCAATATATTAGTTTTGTCTCATATCTATCGTTTGCAATTCTCTGAAAATATTGTTTTATGATTGGTTGATTGTTTTGTCAAGTTGCAAATTGGTAGAACTTCTAATCACATCTATTGCTAGTTTAGGGTTTATTATACGCAAAAGTGATATTCCTTGGATACAAGTAGCATAATATGATTATAGTTTGTAGTGATATATTCGTATGATCATATGTGAATCGTAACCTTTGTTAAATTGAATTAGTGCGCTTTCCACGTTCAATTGCTTTGATTGGCCTGATTTCATAGAACTTAACGCATCTAGGGAATTAAACTTGATTAGTGCTTTTACACGTTAGGTTGTTCCTTTAGGTAGAATTCATATTCGCATCTTTTAATGTGTTTGTTGATGACATGAGGAGATTTGCGGGATATTCTTGCGATCAAGGTATTCTAGGGTCTTTGATAAAAGTTGAGATTAAATATCAATTCTAGTTATTGTGAAAAGCATGTTAGTGAATGAAAACGAAATCCATGACCAATACTTTCTCATCCTTAATTTGCGTGTTTACTTTTTATTGTTTGCTTTTATTTTATTTTCGCTCATATAATCACAAAACTACCGGTGTTATTTATAGGGAACCATAACAATTTGACAACCTAGACCTCTTAGGATCGATCCTTTCTTGCCATTGCTATATTTATATTTTGAGTAGTAAGAAAGTGTAATTATATTTGTGTCGCCACGACGGTCAATCCAAATTTTAGCGCCATTTAAGCGGTTGTTAATTGTTTTGGTTTCTTATTTTTGTATTTAGTTTTTGTTTTATTTTTTCTTATTTTCTGGTTTTTAACCTTGGTTTGAGAATCTTATTTCGGTGCTTATTTCTATGGAAGAGCATATTGGAACAATGGATACGGTTTGCCAACAACCTCAACAATATGATAACTACCAATTCCATGGGTATAATCAAAACCAATTTATTGGTTATGACCAATATTCCATGGAACCTTGTGGTTTTCCTCAACAACCTTATGGTGAGTATGTGTGTGAACAACAACAAGGATGGGAGGACTCTTATGCTTGTGAACAAAAAGTCTCTAATTTTATAGATAAAGTTTCCACCTTTTTACAAGAGGAGTTTCGAAAAGCAAAAGAGACTACTAACGAGCAACTCCAAGAACTTCGTGAAAGATGACTATCTTACGAAGAGACATTGATCAATACAAAGGAAGATATGGATAATTCTAATGTGCATATGGTTAGTGATGAATATTTGATTGATGCTAATGTTGAAAAAGGCCAATCCTTGTGGAGACTTGAACTTATCTATCACTCAAAAGTCTATCTACTCTATCTCCTATCTTGAGACAAAAGTTATTTTGCTATATAGACTTTGATTATACACATTTGCTATTTCGAGCCGAGTTTATCTCGCCTATCTATTTCTCAAAATATGTGTTGGTAAGCTTTCGCTTTGGCCAATTTCATCTTTACCTAGTGACGAAAGTCATGTTATGTTTCAATCATCTTGAAAATGGCTTTGACAAAAAATAGTTTGTGAATAACAACTATATAACGTCCTCTAAGAATGTTTCAATGATTGAAATGAGAGTTTAGATTATATAATTATTGTTGGATATAAGCATTGTGTGGAAACGCATACATGTATAAGTCCTTATTCCTTGAACCGAAGTATGCTTAATTTGTTGATCAGGAAAACCGGAACAACAGTCCACGAACCCAGTCCGCGAACTGTCGTAGGTTTTCATCCCGAGAAAATCTGCTGGAGTTTGTAAACTTCTTCCGGGAACTTAAGTCCGCGAACTTAGTCCGCATACTTGAGTTGGTTATTTCTAAAGACGATTATTTGTGAACTTATACTTATATAAACTAAGGAATGAAATTTGCAAACCGTGGCTATAAAGTTCATGAATCGATTCGAGTGAATCAAATTGTTTCTGCTTCGATTGTGTCTTGTATACTTCTATAAGATCTAAGCAATTGAACAACTCTCTAACTAGTTCATTTGAGTCATTTGAACTAGTTATGGTGAAGAATAATATGGTTAATATGAAAGTGCTCATATGGCTAACCATTTGGTTAACTATTGGTGAACCAACAAATGTACATGTTTGGATACGGTTACACAAACCCAGAAACGTGCATTTCATTTATCTGTAACAAGCCAAGTTTTCGATCCAACGGTTGAAAGATATTAGCTTGAATCTAATCAGATTTTCATCTAACGGTGAATATTGAATGCTTTGTTACTAAGCTAACATTGATTGCAAACCCTGATTTGAAAGACTATATAAGGGAGAACTCTAGCAACTGGGAAACCTAATCCCCACACCTCCTGTGTGATACTAGTTGTATAGCTAGAGTCGATTCTCCTTTAACCTTAGGTTTCTTCCGAGACCCTGTAGGTTAACGACTTGAAGAATTCATTGGGATTGTGAAGCCAGACCGATACTACTTTCTTGTAGTTGTGTGATCTGATCTTGTTGTTTCTATCATATTGAGTACAATCGTAATGATTGGCTTGAGATTGATATCTCCGATAGGCAAGATATAAAAGTAGTCACAAACATCTTCGTTTCATCGTTTGTGATTCCACAATATCTTCTTTCGCCGCGTCGATTAAGATTATTGTGAGGTGATTGATAATACTAGGCTGTTCTTCGGGAATATAAGTCCGGGTTATCAATTGGTTCTTGTTCACCTTGATTTATCAAAAGACGGAACAAAACTCGTAGGTATTTTTATGGGAGACAGATTTATCTATTATCGTAGACTTTTCTCTGTGATACAGATTTGTTTATTAAAGTCTTCGACTTTGGGTCGTAGCAACTCTTAGTTGTGGGTGAGATCATCTAAGGGAATCAAGTGCATAGTAACTCTTTGGGATCGAGACGTAAGGAGCGCAACCGTACCTTGGATCGGTGTGAGATTGATTGGGGTTCAACTACAGTCCAGACCGAAGTTAGTTTGTAGTAGGCTAGTGTGCATAGCGGCTTAATACAAAGTGTGTTCAATCTGGACTAGGTCCCGGGGTTTTTCTGCATTTGCGGTTTCCTCGTTAACAAAATTCTGGTGTCTGTGTTATTTTTATTCCGCATTATATTTTGTTATATAATTGAAATATCACAGGTTGTGCGTTAAGTTCAATCAATTAGAATATCCAACCTTTGGTTGTTGATTTACATTGATTGACACTTGGATATTGGTCTTTGGTACCATCCAAGTTATTTCTCATGTATTCAATTAGACTTGCAGATTTCTATTTGCTTGAGTAAGAATTGAATCGAGAAAGAGAGATATAACTCTTTGATATACATTATTAAGATTGAGTCTAGTTGATTCTCTTGAAAGTATATTGGAGTTAGTCCATACAGATTGTTAATCGAAATATTGGGTGTGGTTGTTGTACCCCCCGCTTTTTCAGTTTGTGATAACTTTTAATTCCTGCCTAAGTTAAAATGTGATTTATTCACATAAATACAATATATGCTAATAATTATTTATGCAAAATATTTGTAACTTGGGAAAGACTCCCAAAATTAGGAGAGTCTTGAAAAGGGAAAATAGCCTAAACCCTAGCGTACCTTGCAAGCTAACCAATTCACTATAAATAAAGAGTTTGTGAATGTTACACATTTTTTCATCCCCTTTGGAAAATTGGTGTAAGCTTCATAAGGTTGTTTTCCATGTCTTATGTTCTTCATGAACAAGAGTGAGATAAAAGTCTTTGTTATGGGGATCACAAAACCGAGTTGGATTTAATCTTCGTGATTGATTATACAACTTGTAATCTAGGTTTTTCACCTCTTGTCTATTCTAAGGTTTTCTCTTCTGATATAAAACCATTCAAGAGTTGTTGATCATAAACCCTAGGTTTTGATAGATTTCAGTTTTCGATCGTATACCAACACTTGTTAGTCGAAATCGGAAGCTAGAAAGATAACTTCGGTTAAGGTATCTCGTAAAAATCCTTAAGAAGTTTTAAACAATATATCTCCAGATTTATTCTAGTTGTTCTTGTTGTAGAATTATTAGGGTTTTCTTAACTTGGAAATTGATCTTTGGAATCGCTCAAGTTCACTTACGAATATCAGGTTCACAGACTCCTTGTGTGTATGCATACTGATTTTAAGTTAAAACCCTAATCTACAAGTTTGTTTTGGTATTTCTACTTTTATCTAGTAGTTGTTCGAAACAAACACAAGATCTCCAAAACCTTGATTTACATCTAAAGGGAAATCAAATCGGTGTTTTGTGAAAAAAAAAGATCAAAAAATATCAACCGTGTTGTTGTATCTTTTGAAGAGAACTTTTTTCTGCCAGAAGATTTTTGAGAATAACTTCTAAAGAGAATTTGTGTTCTGCTAGAAGTTATACGAGAAGAATTCCTAAAGAGAATCGGTGTTCTGCTAGGAGTTCTATTATTGATAAAGCATGTATTATATCTAGTCTGAATAGGTAGTAGGAAATTGGTGTAACAGCTTATAATCAGTGTGTGTTTATTCTGGACTAGGTCCCGGGGTTTTTCTGCATTTGCGGTTTCCTCGTTAACAAAATTTCTGGTGTCTGTGTTATTTCTTTTCTGCATTATATTTTATTTATATAATTGAAATAATACAGGTTGTACGTTAATCAATCATAGTTGTTAAATCCGACTTTGTTTGTTAGATAAGACTTGATTGATATTGAACAATTGATTTTGTTATTTTCACATTGTTAGACCAGTCTGGACTAACCATGTTTCAAGTGGACACTGTGTTGAAATATTCCTTTAGTGATTGTTGCTTAAAGAGGTTTATACATGGTGGATATTGGATAGGTTGTGATTAACACAAAAGATTTTGTTTCAAGAGTTTCACACTAAAAATCAGGTTTACGGACTTGTTTCTGTTTAACTCTGATTGTGTTGAAATAGAGATATAGCTCTTTGATATACTTTTATATAGATCGAGTCTGACTGTCTAGTTGATTCTCTTGAAATTATGTTGAAGTAAGTCCTCTCAGATTACCAAACGAAATGTTGGGTGTGGTTGTTAGACCCCCGATTTTTCACTCTTATGGAAAAAATTTGCTCGTGCGCTGATTGAGCATCATAACTAACACTTTCACAATGTGAATGACATTTAATCGATGTAGTTAACTTACATAAAACTTGCATCCCCCCTCCCCCCTTTAGGCCTATTTCTATATACCTTGGCAAAGCATTTGACATACCTGGTGACATGACAAACCAGTGGCACCACTATGGGAAAAAGATAAGCGATCGAAACCCTATCGAGCGTTATTGTCTATAAAGCCAGTGATAGGGTTTTCATCGCTGTCTATTAAATCAATATCGCTTGCTGAAAAGTGTAGCATCAACGACTAGTTCTTAATAGCATATAAATAGGGTAATTTTGAAAATAAAAATTTACACCAAAAATTTTACTCAAAATTTTCTCTATTTCTCTCTTTGTCAATCTTTAAAAAAAAAATTCAAAATTTCTCATATGGCAGAATTTTAAACCCAACTTGATTCGGCACTTGATTTTTCTGGAGTAGTACTTGAAGCTTTTATTAATAAGATATGTGATAGTTATAGATAATAAAGGTAAAAAACAAAGAAATCTTCAAGTTTGGATATTAACCAACTCAAACCTGCAAATAAGAAGAGGCAAAAGAAGAGTTCAAGACAAGGAAAATCAAGGTAAAAAAAAAATTAAGGTAAAAAAAAGTCACACAAACACTTTTTTTTTTTTTTTTGCTAAATCACAATTTTTTATTAATTATAAAATAAAATGAAAAGGGTTACAAAAGATAAAGGGAAAAATATAAGACTAAAATGAAAGCATTACAGAATTTTTTAGCAGACCCTATAATATTTCCTATTAGGCATCTCAACATGAATCAGAGATGGAGGCTTCCCTTCATGAATAGAAACTGCTCCCTGAGAAAGCTTTGCTCCCTATTTGGCCAGTTCAATAGCAGAGAAGTTAATCTCTTTGTGGCAATGCTCATATTGTATCTCAGTAAGCTCTGCCTTAGCTTTGAACCATCTAGACATTAAACACCAAGGTATCATACATTTTCTGAAGTCTTCAATCACAGAAATTGCAGCAGATCTTATAACAATTTTCCTGCAGAGCAACTTTCTTGCCCATTCTATAGCTCACACAATAGCTAAAGCATCAGCTATGTAGGCAGTAGCTACACCAATTCCACCAGAAGCAGTACCAATAACTTGACTCTTTTGACATCTAGCAATAACTCCAAAGCTAGCTACACCAGGATTACCAGCTGCACTGCCTTGATAGCAAAATAGCATATAACCATCTTTTGGACTGAGCCATATACATTCTTTGATAGTCTTAAATTTCATATTTCTCTGTCCAAGTTTAAAGAAATCAAGCACACTAGAATCATAGTTTTGGCCCCATCTTGTACCCTTCATTCTGTATCCTTCATAATGCACCAAGTTCAAAATTCTTCTTTTAAAGCTGTCCTCATTAGGTTTGATGTTATCATGAATAACACTATTCTTCTGAAACCACAATTCTCTCATAGTTGCACATGCTGCTGTTAACCAAACTTCTTTAACAATTGAACTTTTATGTTTTGCAAACTTGAGAATATCAGAGAAAGATGATGGTAATTGGAACTGAAATATAGCTACTAACCACTTCCATATATTGCTGCTGAAATCACACTGCCACAGAAAATGCTCCATGTTGTCCTGAGTTTTCTGACATATACAACACCTAGAAGCCAGTGAATAACCTTCGTTGATTAGATTTGGATCATCAATATACACTCCCTGCTGTATTTTCCAAATATTGCTGGCAATCCCTGGATGTAAGAAAGGCTTCCATATTTGACAAGTCCAGTGTAGCTTTGGTTCTTTAACTCTTATTTTTTCAACAGCAGATGATGTAGAAAAAACCCCTTTTATATTGCAACTACAAATAAGTTTATCTTGAGCACCACTTACTGATGGTAAGGAGGATGGAATGAAGCTTTTTAGATTGTCTGGAATAATCCACTCACCATTTATCAACAGATCACTCACTGTCAGATGCAATGTATTTGAGATAGAATCTTTATCTGCAATATATTCAATCATAGGACCATCACCTATCCATGTATCAAACCACAAGAAATTGTGTTGACCAGTACCTATACTCCATCTCAATTGCAATTTCAATTCCTTCCAAGCCCATTTTAAACCTGGCCAAACTGAAGATAACTTCCATTGAGAGCTCCACTGCCCATTTTTATCTTTGTATTTAGCAGCAAAAAACTTTGACCAATCATCATTAGAAGTTATTAGTTTCCACATCATCTTCATTAAAAGGGCTTTATTAATTACCTCCAGTCTGCTAATCCCCAAGCCACCTTCAATGAAAGGTGTACATACTTTGCTCCATTTCAAGGTCTCATATTTCCTTACCTCACTATCTCCACTCCACAAGAAATTTGTTATGATTTGTTCACAAATCTTGATAACTGAACTTGGCCATTTATACACTGCCATATTGTAGATTGGAATACTACACAAAACATATTTTATTAATACCGATCTATCATGGAAAGATAGTAATTTACCCTTCCATACAGCTAAATAGCTTTGCATCATTTCCACCATTGGCCAAACAATTGCTCTTTTTACTCTACCAGGCTTCAAAATAACACCCAAATATTTATCTGGGAAAGATGTCATCTCCATTTGCATTAACTGAGATATCTGAGTTTTTCTTAAAGGAGTACAACCATCAACAAAGCACTTACTCTTCTGTTTATTGATAATTTGACCACAACATTCTTGATAGTTCTTGAGCAAAGTGATTAAAGATTCTAAGCTCTTTTTGGAACCATTACTGAAGATAAAAACATCATCAGCAAAAAATAGATGAGTAGGATACACACCTTTTCTAATGACCATTAGCTGAAGTTTTTTCATCTCCACTAGCTTACTAAGATTTCTGCTCAAAACTTCTTCCATTAGCACAAATAATATGGGAGAAAGGGGATCTCCTTGCTTCAAACCCCTCTCCATGTATAAAAAAATCTTAAGGACCACCATTTAGCATAACAGATATCTTGGCTGGAGAGAATAAGACTTTTAACCACTCACACCATGATGAAGAGAAGCCATATTTTTGAAGCACTTTAAACAAGAAATCCCAGTTTACTGAGTCATATGCATGTGATATGTCAAGCTTCAAGCCTACATTCCCTCCTCTTCTTGTGTGCTTCATTTCATTAACCAATTCAGAAGCCATCATGACCTGCTCATGTATATTTCTGCCCTTAATATAAGCAGCTTGCTGAACTGACACTAGTTTGTTCATTAGACCATTCATCCTTGTAGATAAAATTTTTGTAAATATCTTAAAAATGAAGTTACTTAATCCAATTGGCCTGAACTGGCCATGCTTTTTTGCACCATGAATTTTAGGAAGAAGCACTAAAAAAAATTAGAATTCATACCCCTTGGAATGTATTTCCTCCTCCAACAATATTGAACAGCATTCAACAAAATCATTTTTTATAATATCCCAGCAAGCTTTGTAGAAGACTCCTGAGAAACTATCTGGTCCAGGTGCTCCATCTGCATTCATATCAAAAACTGCTTGTTTGATTTCCTCTAACTCAGGAATGTCTTCTAACAAGATTTGGTCTTCTTTGGAATGAATTCAAGTAAAGCATCATCTATACTAACTTCTTGGAACTTAAAATTTTGTTGAAAGAAATTAACCAGCAAATCTGCAATTTTTTCTTGATCAGTTACCATACTGCCATCTTCATCCTCCAGTTCATATATCATATTTCTTGTTTGCCTTATTTTGACATTGGTATGGAAAAAATTGGTATTAGAAGAACCTTTTGTAATCCATTTTATTCTTGATTTTTGCTTCAACATAATGCAATGTTGGACTTCCTTTGAATTTAAGTCATTCTGAGCTAAGACTAAATCTGTCAGTGCTTGTTCATCATGAGGATTATTGTCAGATTTCTTCATTTTTTCCTTAACCAACTCCTCAGCCTCCCTAATTTTATGCTGAACATTTCCAAAAACTTTCCAGTTCCATTCTTTTAAAACAACTTTTAATCTCTTGAGTTTATTCATGAAGATAAAAGCAGGATCTCCACTAATTGGCTCAGCCCAACAGTCCTCAACCACTTTCATAAAGCCTTCATGTTCAAGCCACATTTTTTGGAATCTGAGATGTGCATTAGAAGGTTTAGGAATGTTAACACATCCACCCATTAAAGGTGAGTGATCTGAAACAATTCTAACACCCACTTTATACCCCCAGTCACTATGTAATCTTAACCATTCCATGTTGAACATAGCTCTATCGAGGTTACATAGTATTCTTTTTTGCCCATGCTGACAATTTGACCAAATAAAATCCAAACCAACCTTAGGAGCTTGAATTAATTCACAAGCATTCACACATTCATTGAAATCTAACATGGATCTTCTTGAAGGAGAGTTTCCACCAACTTTTTCTTCTAATGAAAGAATTGCATTAAAATCACCTATAACTAACCAAGGTCTTTTAAGATCACTGATTAGTTTCATTTCTGACCAGAGAAATCTTCTTTGCACCATTTTAACATGAGGATGAACTCCTGATACCAACACATTTCCAACTTCAACTGTAATCATCTGACTTGTAATATAGATAACTGAAGGAGTGGCAATGGAATTACTCCAAAACAACCATATATTACTTTTATGAAGCTCTGAAGCATTGTGAATCACCATAGATTGCATACCAGGAAGATTGAGTTTACTACAAAAAGAAGCTGAGCACTTAATTTTTGGTTCTGCTACCCACAATAGTGTTGGCTGAAATTGATTAACTAAACTATGTAACTTCTGCTGGGCCCTAGCTCTTCTAAGGCCCCTTATATTCCAAAAAATTACTTTCATTGTTTGGTTTGGGGATTTTTTGGACCCCCCTTACCAACATTCCTTCTAAAATTATATTTGACTGCAGCTTGAGTTGAATTCTTATTAACTGAATTATTCTTATTAATTTTAGAAGCTTTACTCACCTCAGTTTCAGATTGTTTACTACCAGAAGAATTCACCACTGAAGTCCAAGTAGTGAATGGAACTGACTGAGTAGTTACCTTACCTGAGTTGGCATTCACAAATTTTATTATACTGTTTTCCAGATCAGTAGCCTCAGCTATTTCAAGCAGTTTTCGAGGCTCCATTTCTGCAAGTATTTCCTCATCAACACTAATAACATCATCTTGTTTTTGTTCAAATTGATTAAGAGCACTGAATATTCCCCCATACAAGTTTACCCCAACTATATTACTAGATGATTGCAAATTCACAGGTGAAACAATATTTGATACTATAGAGTCTTCTCCAATAAATTGATTCCCATCAGCCTTAGAAGTACTACCCTCCTCTCTTTCTAGATTATTGATATTGTGCTCAACCTCAGACCTATCACAGATATCAAAAGGAGTAAGAGCTCTTGGGAGATTGTTGCTGAACATGAGTTGATGTAGACTTGTTTTTGCTATTAGACTGAACTTCATTTGCTGACTGACTTTTGTACTTTTCAACTCTGCATTCTGTGATAAGATGTCCAACTATCTTACAGGTTGAAAAAAACTTGGGACAAGCTGGAATTGAAATGCTCTGAAAGAATCCACCATATTTAGTACCAATCCAGATTTTGTTTGGAATAGTTTTAGCAAAATCTACCTCAACAAGAACATTAGCATAATACCCAACTTCACATTTAGCAGTAGCTTCATCTAGTTTGATTGGTGTTCCAATTTCTTTACATATTTTGAACAAAATCTTTTCACTCCAAAATTCAAGACCCAGTCCAGGTAATCTAACCCATACCATAGCCTTTGATGTTTTTTGACTTTCAGGTCTAAACTTAGAGATCCATTTTCTTATCTGAAGAACCTGATTAAGAACCTCCCATTTTCCTTACTTGATATAGTGTCGATCTGTTTCATTATCCAGCTTAATCGTAAAGAAACCCCTTCCTAATGGAATAAGTTTGCAATTACCAACCAACTTCCATTGTTTCCGAAGAATAACAAAAGCATCAAAAAATTTGATTTGTTGTAAATTCAACCTACCAATAAGTGGGAACTTTCAAGGATTCAAACTTTCTTCAAACAAATCATCAGGCAGTTCGATTGATGGAATAATATTAGAATTAGTTTCTTTACTAAAACCTAACAATTCAGACATTGTATCTTCAATACATGTAGTTTTAGGAAAAGAATCCATGAACCACCTGAATTAATAGCAAGTAATCATGATAAGGAATCAAAATAAGAGATTTTTCGGATTGATTTTCACCTGAAATTAATGAATCTGAGCTCAAAAAAAAACGAAGCAGCTTGAGAATTTTTTTTGCCGAGTTAATCGCACGATTCGCAGAGCGTGACTCTAAAGAAGTGATTACATGAAAAAGTCACACAAACAAAGGATTCATGGAAGTCTTTTCAGTTGACGCGACTCCAATCTGTCTGGCACCTTTTTTTAAGGTCCACCACTCCTCATGTTTCAACCCGCTGGCATTACCAAATCAATATACAAATTAAATTCTTTATTGATAATACTGAAGCGACTAGCTACTCAACGTGTGCACATTGCGATTGTTACGGTTCACTTTATCTTATTGATTGATATTTCAGAAATATGTTTTTCGAGAATGGTTAGGATTGGAGTGCACCACCAATGATAAGACTATCCGTAAACCAAACATAATTCCTATAAATACATTCATCTTCTGCAATAGTAAATTTTGGATCCCGCCTTCTATTTTTATTTTGCACATTAACAGTTATTTGATTTTTCGTGACGTTGGTTTTCTATGAACTCACCCATGTTCATATTTTGAAAAATATAAGAGTTTGTTTGTTGTTGTTGAAAAATTAGAAGAGTTATGAAAAGCATGGAAGATATGTGAGTTTGAGAAATTCTAGAGAGATTTAGAAATTTTGATGTGAGTTGAAATGAACTTGAAGTTGAGTATTTATATAGGGTGAATTATTGACCGTTGGACGATAACTAACAGAGAGATGATCATAGTGTCGGGCGATATAAAGACTATCGCTAGCGCTCTAATGACCAGCGAGCGATTGCATCGAGCGATAAATACTCTATTGCTCGGTAGAGACCTATCACTTATGTCTGAGAGCATTTCCTATGGAATGAACAAACTTTGAGTTTGCTCATTTTGCTCCCACATATGGACTCAACAAACATGAAAAATGGATGTTCAAACCAACAAATTTGTTGTTTGTTCATTGAGTTGGAGGATGTAGCGCGCGTTTGATGAAAGGTCGGGCGAGCTTCGCTTCAGCGCTGGAGGTTGAGCCAAAAACCCCGGCGCTTATATTTCCATCACGCGCTCTTGATTAAAGCGCCAGAGCTTGTCCTTCCAGCGCCGCGTTTTTCATAGAAGCGCCAACGACTGAATCTAGACGGCTGAAAACTCTTGTGATCTAACGTCTATAATTTTTGAGTTCTATAAATACTCCTCATTTCAACTTCAAATTCACATTCACACATCTAGTCTTCTTTACTCTTCTCCGAGCTTAAAAAATTCTTCCACTTCAACAAAATTTTCAATTCTTGAATTTTTCAATTCTTGAACATGTCTCGGCCCTTGTTAGTTCGGCGCGCTCCGTATACTAAAGAAGAAGATGAATCTATTTGCAGAAACTATGTTTTTTTATTTACTCAGCTTGCTTTAGCAAACTATCCATGGGTGAATTTCTTGGCGGTTATTCACGACGGGTTCTGCAGTGACACCCGTAATCCGAGTCGTCGTGTTATATACGACATAGAAAATCGTTTTCGTACAATTAAGAAAGAAGTAAGTGAGTTTGTAGCTTTAACCCCATATAAGCCAATCGATATAGACTGAGAGGTGAAACTGATGCTGAGATGGTAACAAGATCTTTGGCTGAATGGCAAAGATGGAAAAATGTGGCTTTTCCTTTCGAAATCATTAAGGTGTTGGACAGTTTCAACCCCTTCTTTGAAGCTAATGTAATCCTCCGTAATTCAGTAAAGCTAATGTAAAACGCTTAATTTTAAAGCTAATGTAGTCCGCCGTAATTCAGTGAAGCTAATGTAAAACGCTTAATTTTAAACATATGTAATTTCATTTAATTTAGACCGTCGTGCTTTTAAAACAAAATTACATATGTAACAGAATTCAAAATTACAAGCAATCTCTCTAACGCCCTCATCGCTAGCTCTCCCATTGTTATCTTCTGGAGTATTGAATTCTCCAAGACCTGGGGATAGACCTGGGACATCCCCATTTTCCAACATATGAAGTAAATTTCCATAAGATGTTTGACCAACATTAGGAGACAGGAAAGCACTAGGCGATTGTTGGAAAGCACTCGGTGCACTCGGTCCTCCAAGCATATAAGATGTTTCTGGTTGTGGTGGTGGTGTATAGCAATCATTTGGGTTGTAGGGCGAGAATGATGATGAAATGCGCCTAGGATCCATCCGAAATACTTGAGGTTGAGATACAGGCACATTTTGTGGTGAAGAAGTATTGTGTCGTATGTTTTGTGAAGAAGAACTCTGTCGTACTTGTGTTTCTCCCACCACTATTTCATCACTATCGTGCCAATCATTTGCAGTTGGACTCAATCCAAATATTGTGTTCTCGTGCCATTTCCGACACACATCCAAGTGTGTAGCCCCCATTTGCCGAGTCAACCAATGCAAATCGTTCAATTGGTCCCTCAACTCTCCCTCAGTGGCAGTCACATTGTTGTAAGGATAATCACGTTTCATACCTTGGGAAACAATGGGGATAGTGGTTGGCTCACCTTGTGAAGTAATACTTGGCATATCCCAATGAATTTCGGGCAAATTTGAGGAAGATGATGAAGAACTTGCACCCGTGGTGGGGTAAGTCATAAAGCATGGCTCTTTTGGAGGTGGCTGGCTAGGAACGATATTTGCATCATGGGACATGCGTGATAACACAGGGAGATCATACCCATAAATGTGGGTGTTATGTGTCCCATTTACAAGATGTGAAACCGACCCGTACCATTTGACATACTCCGCTTCACTAATTTCCATCTTTGTATTTAGTTCATACCTCGCCAAATTGGTTCTTCTCAGTCGTTCAAAATCTGATCTAGAGGTTTGCATCTGTTGTGGCGGGTTAATTGCAATTGCATATATACCTTGCATTTGGTACTGCAATCTTTCTCCCAGGTACCAAAACCCTCTATCCAATGGTGGAGTGTAAAAAACAACTCTACGCAGAGAATAATCAAGAACATGTTGTCCAACATCAACATCATACTGAGGAAAATCAATGTAAGGGTGAACAACGACGTTATTGTGGCTCCGAGTCATCTGATGAAACCTCTGAACAAAACTAGAACCCGAGATGTCGCTGCCAGTGTCATTCGCTAAGTTGGTCGAGATGTACATATTCAACATTGGAAATCTTAGGTTGCCGTCTTTAAGGATTGGTTTACTAACACGGAAGTAGGTATACCATCAATACTGCAAATTACTCCATAATTTTAGTATTTTGACTTAATCTACATTTGCTCATAAAAAATATTTAAATTTTAAAATAATAATTTTGATATTTACCTCTATGATGCCCCAGAAACCATTGTAGTTATCTCCGGCCGTAGACGCATGATCCAACCCACAATACAATTCTGCTAAAATTGCAGATCTCCAGTCATAATCTGGTGCTTTGTCAAGATCTTCTAACGCTTGAAGCCACCAACACGAGCAACAGAAGCTGAGTTTGGAAATAATGTCTGACCCAGTACCCATAAGATAAACATCCTTTCGAGCTCGGATAGTCATCTACATGCTCTGGGTTTCTGGGTTGGTTAAGGAAAAACTTCAACGCTGAACATTTAATCCCACCTCCTTTCAATTGTTTATAATCTTGAGGTATTTCTGAATCTATAAACGAGGGAAAAAGTGTCTCCCATTTACTATTTGATATACATTCGTCTTGGTTGAACGGTGGCGGCTCTCCTATTCCATTTGGGATCCCACAAATGAAATACAAATCAAGGGGCGTAATTCCTATTACAAGTATAATATCAACTATGATTAATTCTTTTGATTATTTAATAATTATTTAAAAAATATAATTTAAGTTAAGTTAAACAAGCTTACCAATTTCAAAATCAATGAAATGGAATGTGTGCGTCGTCGCCCACCACCTTTCTACCATTGTTGTCGGAATTTTGTTGTTGTGTCTTCTAGGCTTCACACTATAAAGCGCACGCCAGGGATATCTGTCAACCCTTTCTCGGACTTGAGGGGGTAAAACTTCATAAATAGCCTTTAAGTCTGAAAATCCACCTCTCATATAAAAATAATCATTAGTCCGATCTTGATACCCCGAGACATGACCTTGGACTACTGATGGACCAACAACGACACTCGGCGCAGCAAACTCTGCTTCCCGATTTTGAGAAAAATCTACACTTGTGGCAGGCTGTGGTGCCGGTTCATTTCTTCGATCTCTTTTCTTCTTTACACTATTGACCGCTTTTCTTAAATGGCCGCTCATATTGTATCAAAAAAATTTGATTTAAAAGAGTTTTAGAAGAAAGAAATAGTAGTAATGTGACATAAATGAAGTGAGTTTAATCCAATTTATAGGTTTTGGAATATAAACGTTGGAATTATGGTCGTTGGAGATATGAACGTTGGAGATTTTGTATCTCACGCCGCGTTGATAGGTCCAACGCCCGAGTTTGTCTGTCCAACGCCCGAATTTATCTGTTCAACGCCCGCGCTTTTTCTTTAAACTCCAGTGTTTGTCTCATGCACGTGCGCTTAGTTATCTAACGCCCAACGCTTTACCATAGTGAAAAAGCCAATTTGACCATCCACGTGGCTCAACAAAAAAATGGATTTGGCCATTGCCAAAGGAATTGCCCTAAACGGTATATTTGCCACTTTTACATTCCCATAATGGGTGCAAAACTAGCAAAACCACTTCCATATGCTATATGCTGGGGAATATGCCTTACCCCTTGTAGCAAACAAAAATCTTCTAATCGACACTCATTGATGGTCATGAGTCATGGCTCGTGACTCATGTTATGAACGACAAGTAATCAACTGTTTTATGTCCGAGACTCTCTCTGTTTAAAACTCCCATTCTCATCACTCTTTCTGGATAAAACCAAAGAAGTCGATTTTTAGAGAGAAAGCGAGTGAGAGAGAGATGTCATCAGCCTCATTAGAAGGATTAGGAGAGTTAGCAATACATGAAATAGTGTCAAAGTTAGGTGCTAAAGATGCAGCTATTCTAGCTTGTGTTAACAAGAGATTTAGGGTTTCAGCTTCTGAAGAAATCATTTGGTCTAAATTATGTTCTCAAGATCTTGATCTCTCTTCTCCTACAGATCCTTTTGGAAATCCAACTCCTTCTTTCAAGGTATAAATTTACATTAATCATCCCTATTCACCAATCTGTATTTTCATTTATCATTTTTCCCCTTGGTTTTTTACAGGAAACATACCAGATATGGAGGAAAGAGTTCAGTATGTACCCGTGGTCTCTTGTGAAGAGAGTGAAAAGATGCTGGGGATCACTTAAAAATTGGATGGCCATAAATTTCCCAGAAGCTGGAAATACATTGCGAAAAGGCGCAACTGAGGATGATATTAAAGCTGTTGAAGAGAGTCTAAAAGTGAAATTGCCATTATCTACAAAGGTTCTATACCGTCTTTGCGATGGTCAAGATGTTAAAGATGATATGTTTTCAGGGCTTGGCCTTATAGGAGGTTACTCCTTTTATGATCATAATGTAAATGTCTACTTGTTACCTTTGTCTCATGTCATAACAGCAACCAAGGAGTTTGTAAGTAACCTTGGATTTTCAAACAGGTCTAAGTATGTTGTTGTGGCGGCTTCGTCTACTTATATTGAGAAGCTGTTTTTCCTGAATTGTATTAATGGGCAACTTCATGTTGGTACAAGGAACTTATATGCAGATGGAGAAACAGTTCCTTGTGTGCCTAGGGAATTGATAAGTTCCGTTCATGGTGGGGATGGTGGTGAGCCACAAGATGCTATGTTATTGTGGTTAGAAGAACATAATCGTCGCTTACATAGTGGAATTATTCAAGTTCATGAGGTAGAGAAAGTTAAAAGTATTAACCTATTTCCTGAAGCACCCCCACTGTGTTCTACTGCAGTTACTCATGGTGTTAAGGTAACCGAAAAACTTCTTATGTTATTCTGAAGTTGCTGCTTTTATGAGAAACTGAGATTTTATTTCTACAGTCAGTTTATTAATTCGGTGGGTTTACATTCGTATATCTGGTTATGAGGTATTAGCATACCCATCAAAAAATTATAGGTGCATTGCATCATTGATCTCTCCTCATAGCTTTGTATTCCATTTTGGGGAAATAGATTGGTTGTGTCTGCGGACTGAAGTGTCGGACCTTATCAAATTTATCCTTTGGTTGGACCAGAGAAAAGGCTCTTTTATATTGTCTGCAATCGAAGTTTTTGTTAACAGTGGTCTTTTATTTTTATCTGTTGTCAGCTTGTACTGATGTCGATGATTTATTTGCAGATTCGTGCTTCTGCCGTCTTTGTCCCGGAGCTAAGTGATCTTCAAGAGGATAATGAAAAATATTGGTTTTCTTACTCAATCCGGATGAGCCTTTCACAAGAAGGTGGCCGGTTAGATGGCATGCCTTTCAACTCCTGTCAACTTTATTGGCGGCACTGGATTATTCGAGCTGATGATGCTGTTGTCTCTGATGTAAATGGAGAAGCTGTAATAGGACAGGTATCAATCATGTTCTGTACTTACTTTTTTTTGTTCTTTTCTCTGGGTAAGCAAATCTTCATGGCAATCTCTTACAATGGAGTACTTCTTATTGCAATCGAAAATATGTTCACAAAAATGGTATTACGTTTGCATTGTTCTAGGAACGTAGGTCAAACTAGAGTTGTAAAATATATCTAACAGATGAAGAAGGAAGGTATCCATCATGTTGGCTTAGTAGGATTCTTCTACAATCAAGTACATCTTATTGCATTGTTCTAAGGACGTAGGTCGAGATAGAGCTGTAAAATGTACCTACTAATTATCTATTAAAGAGATTAAGTGATTTACCCCAGATAATATGCCGGTGTTAGTTTATTGCTATAATCATGTCATCATAATTCGAATACAAATACATGTTAGGTACATGTACATCTGATCAGAATAAGGAAACCACTTGTTTTAGTTGCATGAAGTACATGCTACATATAGCTGGAATGATTGCAAAATTTTTCTAATACCAAACTCTCGATATTCTCAAGATACAAGCACCTTTTGTTTTGATAATTAGTTACTTATTCATGTTCTTGTTTGCTACAGTATCCACTCTTGTCTCCAGATGGTCAGGAGTTTGTTTATCAAAGTTGCACACCTCTACCATCTTCTACTGGCTCTGTTGAAGGTTCTTTCACTTTTGTTCCTGGAAGGTATTTCAGCTACACTTAGTGTCCCATTAGTAGAAAAATAAATACAGAAGAACAACGGCTATAAGCTCCCGTGGGTATATAACTAGTGACAAATTATATGGCTACACCACTATATATCAGGAAGACAAAAATAAAATTATGATTGGCATGTCTATTCAGATGTATTGGAATTTAGCTTGCTGGTGCGTTTTGGTTTAGATTAGTGTGCCTTGGTTGTAAAATTGCAAATGCTCACACAGCATTTCCTAGAAAGCTCCCTACTCTGCAGAACATCTTTCCTCAAGAGCGTTAAGGGACTCAAAAGAAGGGGTTAACAAATTAGGTTGGGAAAACTGATATCTAATATCTCTCTGCAATGGCTCAACATAAATTGGGGGGGGTTTTTCTCTCTTCACATAGATCGACTATATTTACCTAGTGCGTTGAGAGTTATTTTTGTAAGAAGAGACAGCCACTTGGATTTAGATTTATGCTATCTTCGATTTTTATGCAATGCTGTTACTACTTTAGAAAAGGTACTCAGTGGAATAAAGAGCTCTCCAAATAGTTGCTCTTTGAAGTAAAGAGAGAGGCTAACTTTTCTTACTAAAGGGTGGAGAGTAATAATTTTTCAGAACACGGTGCTTATGGATTTAGAGAATGAATGTTGGCTGGCCACATGAGGAAAGCCAAAACCAGTATTCATTATAGTGAGAGCTTCTCGGAGACCAGTTTCTCTAAGTCGCTGTTGAGTTTCTTGGAGATGCTTTTATGAAATGTAAATGAAATAGTTTTCTAGACTTCTGATGCTTTGATTATTACTTTTGCAGGTTGACAAACCCATTAAGCAGTCCCTTTAGGGTTGAAGCTGGGAATTTTCCACTCCAGCTGCCAAAATATGTGTTCTAATTGTTCTCATCATCAACCCATTTAGTGCCTTGGTGGAGCTAACAGATGGGTACTGGGGGCAAAATGCATAGTCTACTGCTCAAAACTTGCATAAAAAATAATATGATTTTGTTTCTGTGAACAAAAAAAATAAATAGCGCGGCTTATTCTTTAAACTAAGTGATGTTGGCCGCATTACTGATGTGTCTTTCTTATGTTGATTTCAGTTGTGTCGTGAACAGTATTTTTTTAATTTTTTTTTTTTTTTATGAAGCATAGCTTGAATCTGTTTTTCACTATCTGGCGGTTGTCCGGATTCCGGAGGATGTTAGTTTTTGTGGATGATTTGCTTGGAAGCCTTCTGCATCCAATATTTGTATATTTGTAAGCTCCTCAAAAATTGGTCGAAAAGTACAATAAACATTTGTATATTTGTAAGCTCCTCAAATATAGACAACAAAGTGTTGGTTTATAGACAACATATCATACGGAAAGAAAGGTGTCTTAGAATCTTTGATGACAAATCTAGAACACATGAGCAATTAGCTTTAGACATTTCTAGACATTATTCTTATTGGCAGCCAGAAAGCTCAACTGGGATAGCTCTAAACTGTCTATTAGACTAACATTTCTAGACAGTTCGAGTTGGAAATTTCCAGCTACGGATACTCCCAGTAATGTATTTTTTTTATTTAAAAAAAACAGTTACTAACACTTTACAGTTGTAAGTTGCAAAAAAAAAAAAAAAAAAAAAAAAAAAAAAAAAAAAAACATTCTAAATGCTTCACCCACTATTTACCCTCTTGGGTTTAAAAGTTAAAGAGGATCAATGCATGAAAATAAATATAGCTGAAAGAGAGTTGCTTGACGTTCATTATTTTCTGTAATGAGAATCTAAATAACCTTTTGTTCCAGAACATCAACAAACAAGAGCAAAGAAAGAATAGAGACAATATTACAAGGGAATCCTGGGAAGAAAGATGAACACCAGTTTAGCCGTGATGTCCTTCGTAAAAAGGCAAGATAATCAAGTGTAAGGAGCATAATCACTAGTTTGCACTGGAATTGATGAAAAAGAGGCAAAAGATAACATGCATGACCTAGGATCCACAACTTTTAAGCTGCCTTTTTCTTATTCTGGCCGAAGAGCAGGTTCCATGAGTATGTATTGCCCTTCTCTGCTGCAGCGCGTACTCGATTTCCACCGACCTGGATTCCCAAAATAAGCCCCAGTAGTAAATAACATAAATAATTCCTTGGAAAAGAAGCAGCTAGATCTGTTCGTATATTTAATTTGCACAAGGTTAATGTATGTTCAATATGCCGAAAAGCAAAACAGAATGAAAGAAATTGCATGGATAATTATAACGTGGACAAAAGTCGAAAAAAAAAGAAAAAAAGAAAAAAAAATGCAATAACTAGGAAAAAGAGGTTAAATGAGGAACCTCATCCCGCTGTTAAGAATTATGTATTGCTCCAGTTTTTTTGTGATTGGAGGTCTCTCATTGTCAACAAAAGGGGAAAACAAACATTTGTATCATTCATTGAGATACTACCTCAATGATCTATGGTGCATGATTTTTGCCTATCCGATTGGAAACTGGATGCGGATAGATGCAAAAAAGTAAGGAAACACATACCTGAGAAAACATAAAAGAAGAAACACACTGATCTATATTCTTAACCAGGTGCAGGGTGTGTAAATGTGCAGATAGAAGTGGTGGTGCAGGTCATAGTGTGTAAATGTGCAGACAGAAGTGGCTTAGCATCTTGATACTACATTATCAAAGATTTCTGGCATACCTTGTCCATGATCCAATAGCCAATTGCTGGCATGTATTGCACCAAGTACATAATGGCAAGCACAGGCTGCAATTCAAAGAAACTCCACTCAGACATTTTCAGAAACGAAGGTTTTTTAGTATCCCAAAGTTTGACATTTTTTTGGTACCTAGTACTACCACTGACAAGGGTTGCAATGGAGTACAAATGGCTTCCAACAAAATGTCAGATTTCTCTGGAAAGCATTGCAAAATAAGAACGAAAACCAAATTACACACACTTACATGGTCAGATATCCAAGTCTCCTTCAATCCATGTGTTGCTGCAATAATTGTTAGCTCCGCACACCTTTCTGATGAGACCCGCTTCTGCCAACAATAAAATAACATGGCATTTGGGTGTCACATGTGTAACATAAATTTTCCCAAAGATTGTATTTATACACACGAAACCCCATTGAATTACCCAGGCCAAATTCCACTGGTCATTCAGTTAAATATGGCTTCAGGTTAGCTCCAGTCCAGATTGAGATGCTTACCCCAAAAGAGCCCTTTTGAGCAGAAGTGCCTGCTCCAGTACCATTTGATGTATCTATAGGCCCAGGACAGACAACCGTTACTTTTATACCTTTTTGACAGAGCTGCACTCATGAGATAGAAAATAGTTGAAGCATGTACGTAATATCCAGATTCCAGAAAAAATTGAGAAGAATTTGGAATTAAACAATTGTGACTGTTATTAATTTGACTACTTATCAAGAAAACCGAGATTAAAGAAATGATGGTATTGATGTTAAGGGCGTACCTCAGAACGCAATGTATGGAAGTATCCATTTAAAGCATATTTCGAGGCAGAATAAATAGCCTGACCTGGTGCAGGTGTCTTTCCAGCAGCACTGCTCATCTGCACATAAACCTAGTTAACACTTAAAGATGTATAGGAAAAATCCACCACAAGTTTCTAGGGTTAACCAAAGCTACGCATGATCGTAGTGACGACCTATAACAAAGCCTCTCTTGGACAGACAACACCTTACAGGAAACCAAATCCAGTATCATATGTCATAACCACTTTTTAAATGAACCAAATGCCCCATAAGAAGCTTTGTGAATTTTATCATCAGTGATGACATTGACAAACATCTTAAAAAGTTGTTTATCCATGATGTAGCATAAGAATGAAATACGATAATAACTTTGTTTATTTTTCTGAATACATTGTCACATATATTAGATTATAACTGGGAATTGATTCAAACTTACCACTACAAAATGACCTTTTCCTCTTTCCACCATAAGAGGTGCTAAGAGCTGAGTGAGAGTTATTGTCCCCACAACATTCACATCAAGAGTAGCCTGGTTACAAGGATGCGAACTGTCGAGATTATTTCTCCCTTCTTGTTGTATAACTTCAAGATAAAAATAGTTAAGTAGTACGTAGACCAGCCTTTGACTATTCAAATCAACACATGGAGGCAAAACTCTCGGTGAAATTTTTATAGTCAGGGACTGAGCTTACTGTCTGGATCAAATGACACAGGGAGTTTCTATTTGGTACCTTAAGACTTTCCTCAGTCACGTCCAAAGCAGATGTTTTCTGCAAGCACAGATTCAAACCAGCCAAAACAAAGTTACCTTGAGCAGCCGTATATATTTTAAGTATTGAATCTTTTGGAGGATAATAAATTTTTACATTGACATCAATATTATGTCTCAATTACGTGATAACTTGAAAAGATTTAGATACAATCCTATGCAAGACAAGAATACTACTACCAAATAAATCTATTATGAGTTAATTTTCACTCACTGGTCGTTCATACGCTGCATTATGGATCATATAATCAACACCATTAGCCGGATAATATGATTCTGCTGTCATTACGGTTTCTTTTAGAGACTCTTCACCAGCTGTCAAATCCAAAGGTAAAACTTTAACTCCGTCTGGTGCATGTTTACCTGGGATTGGTATTTAAAGAAAATAATATTATAATTTGAATAGATAGAAGAAAGAAAAAAAAAGGAGCTGAAAGTGTTTGGAGGGAGATTACCAACAAGCTGTGATTTGACTCTTTCCAGTTCAGCTTCATTGCGTGCAGAAATGATGAGTTTGGCTCCTAAACTAGCAAGTTGTTTGCACAGAATCTCCCCTAGGAATCCAAACAGAAGCACATTATAGTATGTCATTGTCCAAACTAGTAACCTCACTTTTAGTAAGAGTGTTAATCATATCCGTAAAAGGAGAACACTTTATTAAGAAAGTTCAACCGAAACAACCTATTCCATTACCCCTCATTTTAGTCTTAGAATAAAGTATTAAGTATCCATCTCCCTTGGAATAGCTAAACCATACACGAGAAGCTACAAAAAACAGACTAATTTGTTCTCGGATCACCGTTGAATTCTCTATGTTGTAACATGGGAATCATAAGATTAAGAGTTTTTTTGATTGAACAAGGGGAGCATAATTACTCAAGTACAGTTTCCTTTTCCTAAACAGTCTTTAGATCTTCTTAATGCCCATAAATTACAGTAATACAGTATACAATTAGAATTGGTGCTACTCTAGCGGTCCTGCTGATGAACTCATTACAATTCACAAAACCAATTTATGCTCTTTTGAGTAAATTGAACACACTTACTATGTTAGAAATCACATACCAATTCCACGGCTTGCGCCCGTAATCCAGAAAACCTAATTCCAATAATTAAATAACCAAATTATCATATGAAGAAAAAAAATCAAAACAAAATTATAATAAATTATTTTGAGCAACAAATAAACTCACCTTATCTTCAATTTCTTCTTGTTTGGCTTTCCCTCTGGATAACAACGTCAAATCCCCTACAGAAAAGAAAAATCAAGATTAGTGTTAATCTTACAGCCTAGTGAAGGAAAATGGAGTGAGGGAGAGTAAGAGAAAGAGAGAGGATTACCATCTGCAGTTGATAGTTTGAGTATGAATCCAATACATAGAGATAAAATCAACAAACCTATAACCAAAATCATTTTTTAAATTTCGACTTTTTTTTTTTTCTAATTCAAATTAGGTTTTTTCTTTCTTTTTCTACCAAGTCTTATTATGAAGAAACAGAGAACAGCATTAACAGTGAAGTTTTTTGTTCTATGCGCTTGGAGTTGACACGTAGCGGAATCACATTGCTGACAGAACTCTGATGGTGAGCCATTTTTTTCACCTCTTGTTTCCTTCGCTTCATGCTCTCAGGCCCGGTTAACTTGTTGCAAATTTTTTAGTTTTTGACAAAGGCAGCCATAAAATTGTCACCGCCCAAGGCTGAATTTTTTGAACTCATTTTATATGCATATTCCTCCGTTTCAAAATAGTAGTTTGGTTTTATATGTAATTTATACATGAAACCAGCCTATTTTTTTGAAACTGAAGTAGTACTAATTGCTAATATTCATATTCTTGATTAAACAATATTGATTTATTGTTGTACATTGAACAATACTTTATTGTACTCACAGTATCAAGATAAATCTTTAGTACTTGAAGTGTATCTATTATTAATAGTATATATATGTTCGCTTGAATGAGCTATTGAATCCGCCCATAGCTATTCTCAATTGAACTCTATGAACCAAATGAAGTCCTTGGCTCGTGCAATGCATCTAAGATTGGTGACTTATTGGCTCGTAGTAACGCTGTTCTGGATGGAATTACAAGTGCCAACATAGAAAAGTGCACAAGTCAGGCAAAAGCCAAAGGACAAGTGTTACTAATACTTATCAATATTGGCCCATGCCAGCGGTGTTAACACTCGTTGCGAGTACCAACACTTTTTATCGATGGATTTTACTAGCTCCAGTACCGGCAACTCACGACGATGGCTTTTGCCCGCGCCGGCACCTTCTATTGATGGAGCTTACTAGCTCCATCGCTAATGCCCACAATACTGGAAAGGCTAGACACATTCTGTCGCTAGAGCTTGCTTGTTCCAGTACCATAGGCCAGCGTCATCCATCAATAATTCACGGTATTGTCCTTTGCCAGAGTCAGTCATCGATAATTCACCATGCTGGTGATACCGACGCTAGTTTAGTGCTAGTGCCGACTATTCTCGATGCCATATTGGTACTAGTATTGTTTTGTAAAATACCAATGGTACTCGTTAAGATTAGGAAGTACCATTTTACCAATTTTGTACCATTTTACCAATGGTGACGTCTTAAGTGATCTCAGCTGAGTCACCATTGGTAATTCCTAATCTTAATGAGTACCATTTTACTCAATGTTCATGGTTTGCATCAGTAAAGCTCAATGCTCGATCAACAAACCACCATCATACGATCACCCGTGTTAGAGCACTGCTCGGTCAACTCGTAAGTTTTGCTATCTCAAGCTTGTTGTCAATGTTAGTTGCACAAAACTATATCTTGATTTCTAGTCTACTAAAACAAATCTCGAACTAGGAGTGAATATGGTAGTTGAGTATCAGACTTCACTGAATAACCCCCAAAGATTAAATGCAGACATTTGGAGAAATTCATCGACAAAGAGGTATGTGAAGACTGAACTATCATATTTACTCACGACATTACTATTCAATCTTTATGAGAGTATGTCGTATGATTTTTAATAGATTTAATATTGCAAAATAAATTTTGAGTCAAGTTTGTCTTGTTAAATATCTCGAAATATGATTCATCTATGGCGACTGGGAATGTTTCAAATTGTTTAAAGAGAGTTTTCAGAACTTCTGAAATTCTGGACACAGGGAGGTACGCATACCCTATACATATGAGTTCCGGAGGTACACATACCTACCTAAAATGAATTAAGCAGATGCACACAAACTATTTTCGCAAATATGTTTG
The DNA here is from genome assembly GCA_023531295.1 of Papaver armeniacum. Taxonomy (NCBI): domain Eukaryota; kingdom Viridiplantae; phylum Streptophyta; class Magnoliopsida; order Ranunculales; family Papaveraceae; genus Papaver; species Papaver armeniacum. Next base: position 110,644 of record JAJJWW010004267.1, read on the forward strand.
GTATTGCTACATCTCTCATAAACACTTCTAAGACAACTTTGATCACTAAATCACTTTGTGTTTGTGTATCATGGTTTAAGTTTCAAGTGTTAATGCACACGATTATGCTTAAAAGTTCACAGGGCATATTTTCCAAGAGCTATCATTGTACATGGTTCCATAACCTTGGACCATAGTGTATATTCTTTTATGTAATTTCAAGAAAAACTTCTCAGATGCTTACATGAACTCCTAACAAGAGTTTCACATATACTGAGAAAGTTTTTGCTTGAATCTCAAGTTATCTTAGCTAGAATTCAAAGCTACATACTGTCTTGAAAGTCCATAAATATAAAGACTCAAACAACTAGGGAAATGCAATCCCTAACACTTTTGTGTACTAGTTATATGCTAGAGTCATTATATATTGTAACGACTCGTCCCTCCTCCGATGATGTCCCCACTTAGCCACTGCGGTCATTCGGCAGTATGGGGTTTTCAACGGGCATCGCTGCGGTAATCCAGCAGAAACTTCCCGGATGGTCACCCATCCCTGGATTACTCCCGCCCGAGCACGCTTAACTGCAGAGTTTTCTGCCAACTCTGGAGCCAAATGTGTACCCATCAGGCCTCGGTATAATGTAGACGTTCCTTGCCTCTTGTGAGACCAGTATCTAGCTCAACGGCCTAGCATACTCTCCCACCCGAGCACAAGCGAACCGTCCCTAGTTGTATCCCAACTAACACCGATATTGTTCCCACTTACCCACTGCGGTTATCCAGCAGTGTGAGATTTTTAACGGCACTACTGCGGTCATCCAGCAGCAGCTTCCCGAGAGGTCACTCATCTTGTGACTACTCCCGGACGAGCACGCTTAACTGAGAAGTTTTACCCCACAACTCACTCAAGTGTACTCATCATGCATCTGTGTTAGGAAATGACAAATCATTACTTATATTCCATTCAGCCAACCACTGCCGAATATCGCGATATTACAATACCACCACCTTAAACTGGAGCCGTCCTCGGCTCCGGAATATATTTTCAAGCCCAGATTTCCGATGTTCCCTGCCCCTCATGAGAAGCACTTAGACAACCTTGTCCAGCATACCTTCCCACCCTCGGCAGGTGAACCGTCGTCGGCTCTGATACCATTTGTAATGACTCGTCCCTCCACCGATACTGTCCCCACTTAGCCACTGCGGTCATCCGAAAGTATGGGGTTTTCAACGGGCATTGTTGCAGTAATCCAGCAGAAACTTTCCCGGATGGTCACCCATCCCTGGATTACTCCCGCCCGAGCACGCTTAACTGGAGAGTTTTCTGCCAACTCTGGAGCCAAATGTGTACCCATCAGGCCTCAGTATAATGTAGACGTTCCTTGCCTCTTGTGAGACCGGTATCTAGCTCAACGACCTAACATACTCTCCCACCCGAGCACAAGCGAACCGTACCTAGTTGTATCCAAACTAACACCGATATTGTTCCCACTTATCCACTGCGGTTATCCCGGCCGAGCGCGCTTAACTGAGAAGTTTTTCCCCACAACTCGGTCAAGTGTACTCATCAGGCATCGGTGTTAGGAAATGACAAATCATTACTTATATTTCATTCAGCCAACCACTGCAGAATATCGGGGTATTACAATACCACCACCTTAAACTGGAGTCGTCCTCGGCTCCGGAATATATTTTCAAGCCCAGATTTCAGACGTTCCCTGCCCCTCATGAGAAATACTTGGACAACCCCGTCCAGCGTACCTTCCCACCCTCGACAGGTGAACCGTCGTCGGCTCTGATACCATTTGTAATGACTCGTCCCTCCACCGATATTGTCCCCACTTAGCCACTGCGGTCATCCGGCAGTATGGGGTTTTCAACGGGCATTGCTGCGGTAATCCAGCAGAAACTTTCCCGGATGGTCACTGTTGGTGCAAAATTAATCACCCCAACAATCTTCGAGATGTGTGTATGATGATCGAATCGCCGCCGCTGACTAGATTCTCCAAAGAATTGTTGATTGAAAATGGTGGGGGTATGACCATGCCAAACCAAAGCCGCACTCTGCACCATGGCACCATGGCAACCATGCACCAAATGGCGCACTCCGACCATGGCAAAGAATGCTAAACCAAGCCGCACTTCCTGCGCATCATGGCAACCATGCCAAACCAAGCCGCACTCGCGCGCACCATGGCAAACGTGATGCCAAACCAAACCGCGCTCTGCGCACCATGGCAAAGAATGACCGAACCAAGCCGCATATCGCGCATCATTGGCAACAATGCCAAACCAAGCCGCATCGCACACCATGGCAAAGAATGCCAAACCAAGCCGCACTCTGCGCATCATGGCAAGCCGCACTCCGCGCACCATGCGGCCGATGCCAAAAAGCCGCACTGCGCACCATGGCGAACAATAGAACCAAGCCGCATACTACGATCATTGGCAACAATGCCAAACCAAATACCGCACACCATGGCAACAAATCTCAAGCCGCTATGCCTTTGGCACACGCCAAATATAGCGCCCTAGGCTTGCAAGACTTGCAACTAGGTCAACATGGCCGCACATGCCATTGGCACATGCCAATACGTGTCATAAGCCATATTCCAAGTCGCTATGCTATTGGCACACGCCAAATATAGCGCCCTAGGCTTGCAAGACTTGCAACTAGGTCAACATGGCCGCACATGCCATTAGCACATGCCAATACGACCGTGAAGCCATATTCCAAGTCGCTATGCCATTGGCACACGCCAAATATAGCGCCCTAGGCTTGCAAGACTTGCAACTTGGTCAACATGGCCGCACATGCCATTGGCACATGCCAATACGTGCCGCAAGCCATATTCCAAGTCGCTATGCCATTGGCACACGCCAAATATAGCGCCCTAGGCTTGCAAGACTTGCAACTAGGTCAACATGGCCGCACATGCCATTGGCACATGCCAATACGTGCCGCAAGCCATATTCCAAGTCGCTATGCCATTGGCACACGCTATATATAGCGCCCTAGGCTTGCAAGACTTAAACTAGGTCAACATGGCCGCACATGCCATTGGCACGTGCCAATACGTGCCGCAAACCATATTCCAAGTCGCTATGCCATTGGCACACGCCAAATATAGCGCCCTAGGCTTGCAAGACTTGCAACTAGGTCAACATGGCCGCACATGCCATTGGCACATGCCAATACGTGCATAAGCCATATTCCAAGTCGCTATGCCATTGGCACACGCCAAATATAGCGCCCTAGGCTTGCAAGACTTGCAACTAGGTCAACATGGCCGCACATGCCATTGGCACATGCCAATACGTGCCGCAAGCCATATTCCAAGTCGTTATGCCATTGGCACACGCCAAATATAGCGCCCTAGGCTTGCAAGACTTGCAACTAGGTCAACATGGCCGCACATGCCATTGGCACTGGCCAATACGTGCGCAAGCCATATTCCAAGTCGCTATGCCATTGGCACACGCCAAATGTAGCGCCCTAGGCTTGCAAGACTTGCAACTAGGTCAACATGGCCGCACATGCCATTGGCACATGCCAACACGTGCAACAAGCCATATTCCAAGCCGCTATGCCATTGGCACACGCCAAATATAGCGCCCTAGGCTTGCAAGACTTGCAACTAGGTCAACATGGCCGTACGTGCCATTGGCACATGCCAAACACACACGGCCGGTAGCCTAACTTGCAAACCATGCAACCTACCACCAAGGCATTCCGCACATGCCATTGGCACATGCCAAACACACACACGCGGGTAGCCTAACTTGCAAACCATGCAACCTACCACCAAGGCATTCCACATGCCATTGGCACATGCCCACGCGCCATTAGCGGCACCACTTGCACTCGGGCGCAACCAACGAGATATCAACACAAAACTGGGGGATGCTTCTTTAGGGTTTTGGTTTGGCCCGGTCACAAAGATGCGGCGTACACTACGCTCACATTAAGAAAGCGTGAATAGGAATAAAGCGGTCAAATAAAAGAGGAAATAATGGTGAAAAACGTTTTCACCCATTAAACCATGCTTGGTTACCACCTCCTCCCATTATTTCACTCTTTACTCTCTTCCTTCATGAGGCCGAGTACGTTTCAATCTCGACTTGTATAAATAGGTCTTACCTATTTCCACCGGACAACAAGTCTCGGTCGGGAGAAATATACTACACTTACACTCTCGAAAGGCAACTTTGCAAGCTCTCCAAAAGCTTTCATCTCTTGCAAGCTTCCTAAGCTTTCACTTTACGATACAAGTCGAGATACTACTCTCCTCAACACCTTTCTTTGCTTCCCTCCCCAAATCAACCCTTCTCCTCCACTTTGTGATCAAGCAAGTCGGAACGGCCATTTCTTGGTTTAGGCCGGACTTGCAGATTGATCTCTCGAATCTATAAAGTGCTCACGCAAAGACATTTGTTTAGGGTTTGAACAGTTTCTCACTCATCTCACCGAATTTCAGAAATCGCGAAACGATTTTTACCCATAAACAATTGGCGAACACGGCGGGAGGATTGATCTATCGGCCACAATGTCGGGATGTCGATCTCGTTCTTCGACCCGGATGTCAATATGGTAGGGGAAGGCAACTCAATCCGATGCAACTACCGGACAACCCGGTTTGCACATTGTAAAAACTACATAAGAAAAGCGGGGACTTCTTCAAGATGCTACGAGTGATTGGGGACTTCTTTGGCGATGCTACCAAAGAAACCGCCTTTTTACATGAAGAGGGGCATGTTCGCAAAAACCTATGAAGTGAGTAAATTCGGACTACGCAAGATATATGATTTGTTTTAGGTTTTTAGTAAAACCATTATACTACCGAGTATTGTGCCTATTCTAGCACACACTTTCATAAAAGCAATATTCCTTTCCCAAAACATAATCGAGTTATATTATCAAAACCATTCATCCCGAAATAATCCAATATCCTCAAAAGCTACAGGTTGTCTACCAAAAGCTGGTCAAACCTTGAACCAGACATCCAATATGTCTTTCAAAAAAAAAAAAAGAACCTAAATGAAAGTTTAGCAGAGAAACGTTCAGGAAAATTATCCAACAAGTCTGCTCTTCTTGAGAAAGTCAATTTTGCATCTTCGAGAGCCGCTCTCTTCATAGTCAACATCTTGGAAAGCTCTTCGAGTTCCACCTCCCGTCGTGCAATCTCCTCGGAGGAAAGGCTTTCGATTGCCGCATTTTTCAACTTTTTGGATCTCAGCAAGGCCTTCGACAAACCACGAAGTGTTGAACTCCTTTTCTACGCACACGTCGCGATGGTGCTCCCCGATCGGCAATAACGTCTTCGAAACGGTGTGACCGGTCACCTCACGCATATCTTCGATGGAAGATAAAGCCTCTTCCACACGCTTAACCGGTGCAAATCGACTAGTGACTTTCTTGGTTGTGGCCATATGTCCGTATTTCTCCCTGATTACGGTGTACAACGCCTCGTGCTTAGCCCAGACAAGCCGCCAACCAAGACATGACTGGATGAGGAACCAAGTACGGAGGATCAAAAATGGCGCCGCACACTGGCCTCACGACTCGCAGAGGGTCTTCCTCCATGTCTACGGCAACAACCGTTTGAGCCACATCTGTGCCCGGCAATTGGCTAACGCCCATCTCCAAGTCACGCGGTGGTCACCAAAGGCAAGCTTTGTGTGCCTCTACCCTTAATCATCCTCCGGATCGGATTCCTCCATGAACTTGAGTCCGATATTTTCCCAAAAGAGGAAACAAAAGAAGAAAGAAAAGAAGTGCGAAACTCACCGAACCACTTCCGAAACAGAACCGTACAGTCTTCTTTGGAGGAATCACTCTCACTTGTCGAACCCTCTTCTCTCTCTCGACTCATCATCACTACGAGAAGGCTCAATCTTTCTGGAGTTCTTTGAAGAAATTGTCTCTCCTGGCAACGTGCAAGAGCAGCGTAAAGCATTAACACTCACCGAAGCCCACAGAAGAAAACAAGACACATATTCTCAGTAGAAATTCGCGTGTTTTGAGACAAACCAAAGAAGAGGCGACACATACAGTTATTGGAAGAACTGAAAGACACAAGAGCCGTGAGAGGATCTTGTGAAACCGTCCGGAACCCGCCAGCACGATTTTTCGTTCTCCGTTCCTTAGCCTGGGGACTTTCCGAATTACTAGGCAGCTTTCGCTTGGGATCTCTCAACATTGGATACTCCTTCAGAACTGCTGGGGAAGGTTTGCAACGAACATTTTCTACCACGTTATTCACAAAAGCTTGGATCATGGTAAACTCATCGCACCAGAACTCATTATAGCCAAAGGTCGTCGAAGTTACTCTTCCCATTTGTAAGAAGGAAATACGGATGCCCGGCTCGAGGGCACTGGCATTGAGGGCAGCACGCAACGAATCCTTAGGAAGCACCGGCTGGTAAGCAAGAGGTACCCCTTGATCGAAACCCATGTGATGAGCAGCACGGTCAATATTGTAAGCAGCTATCTGGAAAGTCCCCACGAAGAAAGACGGCATATAACCTGGCAAGCACGACTTTGAATAAACAAGTTTTTCACCAACGCTCAAATCGCCATCGAAGACAAAGACATGAGCGGAGCGGAAGCAAAGGTGTCAATTTGAGACACCGATTTATGGACCGGCTCCCATGGACGGGAAATTGATTTCGTGCAACTTGTCAAGAAAACTAACCAAGCTCACGCCAACTCTTGACGCCCTTTGTTCACCCATCGAAGAATTCCGGAGCCACCCCAACTCACGGGAAGCGAAGGCAACGGTTTCGGAGCATATTTATCAAAGTGCTCCCACAGCCGGACTCTATGGAAAAGCAACGTGCACATATGAATCCACTTTCATGGAAACCATTCGAAACTCGCATGTTCGCAACTAGGTGATCCAAGGTTGCTTTCCTCTCCGAGATGGTGCTCGGTCACCCATACAATCATATGTAGATGGGCGAGATAACTTTCTCCTTGGAGAGTGTGGCTCTCTTCGAATCTTTAAGAATCGGGAATCTTAAAATCCAATTATCCGAAAGTGAGGTAAAGATGCGGGATGACCTTGCCGCTAAGTTGGGAATTTTATTCGGGAAAGACTCCATTGCGAAGTCAAAGGACTCTGCCAGGAAAGAGGATGAGAGGTGCCCTTACGGTTGGTGGATATCTCAATGGTTTTAGGACGAGTTGGAGCCCGAACAGAAAAGCAGTGATCTTCATGTCGCGGCGTTTTTGGCTCTCTCGGTTGTCTAGAGACATTTTTGATGACGGCTCTGGCAAGAAAGGAATAAGACCAGAGTTGTTAGCGATTGCTGTGAAGTTGGCAAAGGGTGAAGTTCTTCCCATTAGCAAGCTGTTCCTTGGTTCCCTGTATGTGCCAAGCCTGGGATGTCCTTCCTAATCTGGAGATTTACTGAAGTCTTGACAGCATCAATGACCTGAGCTCGAGTCAAGTTGGTATTTATACGCTCCTCACTCACCATGAACTCAACCCATCCGTCAAAAGAACGCAATGGACTTTGACATCCTCAAGTCAATGTTGGAAGAGGAATATACCCCTTTATGAAGACAAGAACCGAATGGTGCTCTGGGGCAGACCCGAACGTGTCCTCCCGTCATCCTCACCACCAGGTTAGCAAAATTGGCACGAAACACGGGTGATTCTTCCGAGGCAGGGGCGAGGGCTCTAGTGAAGAATTCATCATCTATGTTCGGCTTGGAATTATGAGCATCCTTCGACGAAGTGAAATTTGGTTCGTGTAACATCTTATCGAATTCCTTCATAACAATTTGGTAATAAGATATCCGCACAAAACAAACGAAGAAAGGCGAAGTTATCTCCCCGACACATAATCGTACCCAACAAAAAAAAAAAAAAAAAAAGAGAAAGGGTAGGAAGACGTATTTTCTTCGGGTTCGAGACTATATACGTGACATTCTATACGGGTACAAGTGTGTCTGATATCTTTCTTCGGGTTCAAAAATATATATGGAGCATTTTTTTTATTTGGTTCAAAATCATGTGCATGTGGTACTTCTCTCAAGAAGCAAAAATCATATATACAATATTTTCTGGGTTCAAGTCATATGAAGCATATACACAGATTCTTCTTCTGGATTCATCTGAGGGGTTCTCTACGGGTTCGAAATACACATATTTTCTTGAGTGGTTCAAATATTTCTTTAACCAAAAATTCATTATATGCAATATTTCCACGGGTTCAAACAATATGCAAATTATTCCCTTGGTTGCATACGTACAATATTTTCTACAAGAGGCACGCTAAGGAATCATATACAAGGATTGTGGAAGCGCCTACTCTTAAGGTTTATACCTATGTGAAAAGAAAAAAAAGAGAGAAGAGTACTCGGGAAGTCATACCTAAGCTGGTTTCTCTTTGCCGCTAGTATGAAAAGAGGAAAGAATAAAGCGCATGAGGGGGAGAAGGGGCTTTATGTATATATATATACATATATAGGCGTGAAAGACTTTGAAGTAAGGAAGGATTCCCCTTTTCACCAAAATCACGCGTGTAAGAAACGGGCCCACAAAGGGTGCGACTTCCCAATGCCGCCCAAAGTCACGCCCGCAAACACGGCTTCTACACTTTGCGCCGGTCCCACCAGCCTAGCCAACTCGGTTTCCCAACTCACGCCAACTTCCCAACGTCGCCCAAGCCGCACCTGGCCCCACCAATTGCACCGACCGCAAGCACACACGGCTCTACACTTTGCGCCGGTCCCGATCCAGCCTAGCCAACTCGGTTCCCAACTCACGCCAACTTCCCAACGTCGCCTAAGCCGCACGGGCCCACCAATTGTGCTAGCCTCCGATTTGTGCAAAACTACCGAGAGGCAAGGATTTCAAATCCTATTTATAAAAGGTCGACAAGCCTCTTTCAATTTTCTTTACGGTTTCTTGTTAATAGTTTGTCACCATCTTATGCTTACCTCGCAACAAAGCCCCCTGTTCCGAGCTAGCAGGGGACTTAATGTTGATGGTGGTTTTTAGACATGGGGTAAAATCGTAAAACCCCATGACCTAGTGTTACCCGCAACACATTAACTAAGAGCATTTAACTCGGGTGTAAATAATTAATAGGGTATTTTTTCAAAATACTGTGATTAGGGTTTTCAATTCCAAAACCAAGTCGCCCTAATTCCAAAACCAAGTCGCACTCTGCGCAGACCATGGCAACCATGCCAAACCAAGCCGCATCACAAGATGGCAGCAATGCCGAACAAAGCGCACTCTGCGCACCACAATGCCGAAAAGCCGCGACTCTGCGCACCATGGCAAGCAATGCCAAACCAAGTCCGCAAGACTCATGGCAAAGAACCATGGTGACTCACAAGACCATGGCAAAGAATGCCAAACCAAGCCCGCACATGGCAAAGCAATGCCAAACAAAGCGCACGCGACCATGGCAAAGAATGCCAAACTAAGTCAGATGATGCCAAACCAAGCCGCACTCTGCGCACCATGGCAAGAATGCCAAACCAAGCCGCACTCACTGCGCATCATGGCAACCATGCCAAACCAAGCCGCTCTGCGCACCATGGCGTGATACCAAACCAAGCCGCACTCTGCGCACCATGGCAAAGAATGCCGAACCAAGCCGTATATCGCGATCATTGGCAACAATGCCAAACCAAGCCGCATACTTCACACCATGGCGGCAATGCCCAAACCAAGCCGCCTTTCTGCGCATCATGGCAACCATGCCAAACCAAGCCGCACTCGCGCACCATGGCGCCCGATGCCAAACCAAGCCGCACTCTGCGCACCATGGCAGCAATGCCGAACCAAGCCGCATACTACGCATCATTGGCAACAATGCCAAACCAAGCCGCATATTGCACACCATGGCAACAAATCTCCAAGCCGCTATGCCTTTGGCACACGCCAAATATAGCGCCCTAGGCTTGCAAAACTTGCAACTAGGTCAACATGGCTGCACATGCCATTGGCACATGCCAATACGTGCCGCAAGCCATATTCCAAGTCGCTATGCCATTGGCAAACGCCAAATATAGCGCCCTAGGCTTGCAAGACTTGCAACTAGGTCAACATGGCCGCACATGCCATTGGCACATGCCATTGGCACATGCCAATACGTGCCGCAAGCCATATTCCAAGTCGCTATGCCATTGGCACACGCCAAATATAGCGCCCTAGGCTTGCAAGACTTGCAACTAGGTCAACATGGCCGCACATGCCATTGGCACATGCCAATACGTGCCGCAAGCCATATTCCAAGTCGCTATGCCATTGGCACACGCCAAATATAGCGCCCTAGGCTTGCAAGACTTGCAACTAGGTCAACATGGCCGCACATGCCAATACGTGCCGCAAGCCATATTCCAAGTCGATATGCCATTGGCACACGCCAAATATAGCGCCCTAGGCTTGCAAGACTTGCAACTAGGTCAACATGGCGCACATGCCATTGCACATGCCAATACGTGCTGTAAGCCATATTCCAAGTCGATATGCCATTGGCACACGCCAAATATAGCGCCTAGGCTTGCAAGACTTGCAACTAGGTCAACATGGCCGCACATGCCATTGGCACATGCCAATACGTGCCGCAAGCCATATTCCAAGTCGCTATGCCATTGGCACACGCCAAATATAGCGCCCTAGGCTTGCAAGACTTGCAACTAGGTCAACATGGCGCACATGCCATTGGCACATGCCAATACGTGCCGCAAGCCATATTCCAAGTCGCTATGCCATTGGCACACGCCAAATGTAGCGCCCTAGGCTTGCAAGACTTGCAACTAGGTCAACATGGCCGCACATGCCATTGGCACCTGCCAATACGTGCCGCAAGCCATATTCCAAGTCGCTATGCCATTGGCACACGCCAAATGTAGCTCCCTAGGCTTGCAAGACTTGCAACTAGGTCAACATGGCCGCACATGCCAGTGGCACATGCCAACACGTGCCGCAAGCCATATTCCAAGCCGCTATGTCATTGGCACACGCTAAATATAAGCGCCCTAGGCTTGCAAGACTTGCAACTAGGTCAACATGGTCGTACGTGCCATTGGCACATGCCAAACACACACGCTGGTGGCCTAACTTGCAAACCATGAAACCTACCACCAAGGCATTCCGCACATGCCATTGGCACATGCCAAACACACACGATGGTAGCCTAACTTGCAAACCATGCAACCTACCACCAAGGCATTCGCACATGCCATTGGCACATGCCACACGCGCCATTAGCAAAGACCACTTGCACGGGCGCAACCAACGAGATATCAACACAAACCGGGGATGCTTCTTTAGGGTTTTGGTTTGGCGGTCACAAGATGCGCCGTACACTACGCTCACATTAAGAAAGCGTGAATATGAATAAAGCGGTCAAATAAAAGAGGAAATAATGGTGAAAAACGTTTTCGCCCATTAAACCATGCGGTTACCACCTCCTTCCATTATTTCACCCTTTACTCTCTTCCTTCATGAGGCCAGTGGCACGTTTCAATCTCGACTTGTATAAATAGGTCTTACCTATTTCCACCCCACAACAAGTCTCGGTCAGGAGAAATATACTACACTTACACTCTCGGAAAGGCAACTTTGCAAGCTCTCCAAAAGCTTTCATCTCTTGCAAGCTTCCTAAGCTTTCACTTTCGATACAAGTCGAGATACTACTCTCCTCAACACCTTTCTTTGCTTCCTCCCCAAATCAACCCTTCTCCTCCACTTTGTGACCGAAGCAAGTCCGGGAACGGCCATTTCTTGGTTTAGGTAGGACTTGTCAGATTGATCTCTCGAATCTATAAAGTGCTCACGTGCAAAGACATTTGTTTAGGGTTTGAACCGGTTTTCTCACTCATCTACCGAATTTACCGAAATCGGCGAGTAAAAGATTTTTACCCATAAACACTGCAAAGACACTCCGATGCTAAAATCAACAAGAGTTCTATGCAAGTAGGTTGTTAAGAAAAGGAATAGAAATTGTGTACCTTTTGTCTTGAGATTTAGCCTCTATATATAAAGAAATAAATGTAGCTTTAGGGTTTTGATAGTTATCCTCATAACTTCCCTCATCTGTATAAATCTCAAATAACATCCAGATTCATGATAAACCCTAATATTTACCATAATCCTCATTTATCTTAAATAATAATTATCTTGAATAATAATTATAAGTATTTAAGATAATTATCCTCTTTTATTTAGGATCCTGCATTTATCTTAAATAACATTAATAATTATAATTAAATAATTATTCAAGACTCTTGGGCTTCAATAATAAGCCTAGTGGGTTTCCATAATAAACCCACTGGTTTCCCTAACAACCCAAATCCATGCTTCCATAATAAGCCATGTGGGTTTCTACAATAAACCCACCGGTTTCCCCAACAAACCGGATTAGGCTTCCATAATAAGCCATGTGGGTTCTTACAATAAACCCACCGGTTTCCACAATAAACCGTATTGGGATTCCATAATAAGCCACATGGGTTTCCTCAACAAACCCAGCGGTTTCCACAATAAACCGTATTAGGCTTCCATAATAAGCCACATGGGTTTCTACAATAAACCCAAACCACAATAAACCGTATTGGGCTTCCATAATAAGCCATGTGGGTTTATACAATAAACCCACCGGTTTCCACAATAAACCGGATTAGGCTTCCATAATAAGCCATGTGGGTTTCTACAATAAACCCACCGGTTTCCACAATAAACCGTATTGGGCTTCCATAATAAGCCATGTGGGTTTCTACAATAAACCCACCGGTTTCCACAATAAACCGGATTAGGCTTCCATAATAAGCCATGTGGGTTTCTGCAATAAACCCACCGGTTTCCACAATAAACCAATTGGGCTCCTTCAATAAGCCTTGTGGGTTTCCTCAATAAACCCACGAGTTACCGATATTAAATAGCTTGTGCGGCACGCACATACACTATTTTAATAGGGTACAAACATCGCCCCCTCTTAATTCTCAACTTGTTGATGGATTAAGAAAATCAATAGAACTAACCTTCTCGGGTCGTTCAAATTCGCCATATGCTGCTTATCCGATAACCTTCCGTGGCCTTGGACAGCTTGTTGTGTGGATTTGCCCCAAAGTCGGCTTAATAATTCAAAGCACCAAAAATGTACTTAATCATCTCATAAGCCATTGTTCTTTAATAACCAAACATGTTCAAAGTACCAATAATGTACTTAAAACTCCATATGATAATTACCCAAACACCAAACAGATCGGCATGTTATATCCTCTTGCTCTTCCATCAGCCAACAAATGACCTACGTGTTGGTCTTATAAATCTTCCAACATTTCTTTAGGATCTTGAATCCCACATTCAGACTTCCTAGTCGTTCCGGTCTTGCTCTGGCACATTTATTGCCATTTGATCCATTGTTCTTTGTAAGATATTACTAGAACTATTTGACTTTGCATGACAATTCATTTCCTTGGTTTTTCTCTTTGATAGAAAAATGCTCCAGCTTTATCTCTTTAATAGAAAAATAATCGATTAAATTAATAACTCAACTTTGACTTTGAGAACATACCTCACTCGAATGCAAAGTTGCTCCCATATTTTGCTAGGCACATTGGTTTCCCATTTGTTCCCGTACTGGCATAGAACTTGCCGACTCAATGCTCGTTTGTCTGTGAATAATGAATGTACGACAATTTCTGGTGTACAGGTTGACTGTCTCTAGCTTTTCGTCAAACATTTCCTTTCTTTTGCTCCACCTCGCTTTTCTTTTTTTAGCTTCAGCTTTTATTGAAACACTTCTTCTTCTCTTTCTCTTTATTAGAAAAACATAGCAACTATTTTCTTGATAAGCCGAACACTTTGTTTTTCTCTTATTAGAAAAACATTGCAAGTATTTCCTCCCCATAAGTTCTTTAACATTTTTCCTTTGCTCATTTCGCTCCATTATAGCTTCAGCATAATTATATTGTAACACCTTGTTTTCACCTTTATCTTTATTAGAAAGACACCGCAACAATTTCCTTAATGACCAAAATGTTTCGCCTTTGCCTTTCTCTCCCAAAGCGTCCGTTCGTCCAACCCTAGCCGCCCTCATTGCTTGAATTGATACTGAAAAAGATGTCTTCTATTTTCGAATTCTCAAAACAAGTTGCCTTTGATTGCATGCTTGGTGACACTTTAGCCGCCCCCGATATCTGTAGAGATATTCCTAAGTAGAAAAGACGCCCCCATGTGAAGCAGGAACTAGATCTATTATATCCGTTCCTCACTTGCTAGACGGCTCTGGGCTTATATCACATATGTTTTTCGTTGTCATCTTATTTCTGGTTCCATCATGATTTTACCTTTTGAAATTGCCTCAAAATGTTGTCGTGGTGTGGCGTGTCCTTCGATTCCAGACCCTTTCATTGCACGTTACCACTTTGATTTCTTTTATTTCTCAGCTCTCCAATACGTATCGGCCCTGTCATACATATCTTCGAGGATTCCGACTGATTGAATCGTCAGGGAATTGTATACCCCAAACTCACCGTAAAGCAAAGCATCCTTATATTACAAGACTGGCATTAACCTTTCCAACTTCAATAACTTGTTGACGAAATCTTCACGTTAAGTCTACAACACTCCTTCGTTTCTTTTCTTAAGAAAAATAAGTGGTTGCTCCTATAAGATTGTAACCGCCGCCTGCTGGGTGTTAATCTGTGTAACCCGTGGCTTATTAACTTGAGTCGCAGGTGGATCATTGGCTTGTACCGCTGGCGGGACGTTAGTCTGTGAAGTAGACCGGACGTTAGCAGGCCCAACCTGGAAGATTGTTAACCCGAGAACGTACTCCTCCGTTAACCATATCACTCTGCCGTTGTTCACGAATGCTCGGGTGTTGGCTTTGTACACCTTCTTGATGGCAAAAACTTCTACTCGTGCCAGGAGGAGGTGATCTACGAACGTTTCTTCCTCCAATCCTTGGAAAAGATCTCTCAGATCGTGATCGAGAATCAGATGCCGATGACAACAACGAAGCCTCGCTCCCGTCCCTTGGTGGGATCTTGCGAACTCAACCATTTGTGTCATAAGCCCACGCGTTGAATTCATAAGTCCAACTTTTGTAGCCCATATACTAGGAAAGAACACGTTTTGTCCGTAATCCTAATATATTCCTTTACCTCCTTTTTGTGACTATCTTGGGATGATGCCAGCACCTTGCAATTGCCGCGTACAACATCACGTCTTGACTTCATCACAGATACAAAGTCCTACCATATTCAGTCATCGATTGCCACCGTGACCAGGAAGAACTTGATTCTTTGTAGAATTAAGAATTCGACCACTTTTGGAACTCCAAGAGAACTTGTTTCTCTTCAAATTCCTAGTCTGTTTTTCTTGTACGGAACCGTTCTTCCCCATGTATAAATATGGATGAGCAATCGTGATAATAACACATTTGCAGCTATCCTTCCTCTACTTGTTAGCTTCCTCGGGTAAGTGCAGCTTTGATCTTTTGCTTTTCCTTTGTTATGCTCCTTTCTAACAAGAGAAGTCAGCTGATTATCCCATGATTTTGTGTCTTTTATACAGTATCATTACCTTTTCAAGGACTTGCATTGATCAAAGTACGATTTTTTCTCTCGTAACTGCTTTGTCTTGTACTGCACTTAACTTCGCCTTGTTTAAAGGTGGTTCTTCATTCACCGTATCCTGACAACTTGCGATCACCAGTTCATCTTCTTTCAGGTAAATATGAAGACCCTTTCTTCCTTTAATATTTGTAAATATGTCCAACTGAGGAGGACTGGTTGATAGCCAAACTGAACATAACCACTCATAATGAAAAGCTCGAGGCGGAGAGACTAGATATCGCCTATCTCCAAGAAGAACTCAAGGTTACTCGAGTCATGCTCAATCGCGCCTAGGGATCCATGAGTGATGACGGACCCATTGATGACGATTACGACTCGGAAGAATTCAGTTCGAAGGATGAATAATCTTGTCTTGTTCTCCTTTACTTTTCTGAGTGGACGCCCCATTTTTCTATGTAGCCATTCTCTTTAATAGAATCTTTTTTGTTTTTAATACGATGAGAAGTCTCTTTGTTTCTTCTTATCTGTATGCAGGTAGCTCCGGCACTCAACTAGGCACGTTAGTTGCCCAGCCACTCCCGTCTTTGCTGAGGCACATTTATTGCCCTTTTCTCCATTAGTTTCGTAAGTATACTTATTGTACAGCTGGTGGGAGGTTGGTCTGTACAGCTGATGTAGCTTTAGCCTGACCAACATGACTGCTAGCAATATCCTCTTCTCGAAATCCCTGGTTGCTTGGATGTCGACCTGAATTCCCCATGATACCGGACTCTCCTGCTAATGGTCGGAGGTGGGGATCTATTTATTAGCACGTAGTTCACCATTGGAATAGTCCCCTCAGAACGTGAACGAGAAGTCGTTGCTGTTGATGACATCGATGCCGATCTCCCATCCCTTTCGTCGAAGTTTGGGACAATAGCACTTCTCACAGTTCGTGTATTTTGCTGAGTCGATTGATTCCGTGCGGGTATATTTGTATTCGCCTCAGGTCGATCTATACCTGATGTATTCATCATATTGAAGCTTGGATGCGGCTTTTCTGGTACTTTCTGAAAAGTTACGCTCTTTCTGGAACTTTCTAAAAAGTTCCGCTATTTATGGAACTTTCTGAAAAGTTACGATCTTTCTGGAACTTTCTCGAAAAGTTACGCTATTTTCGCAACTTTCAGAAAACTTGTGCTATTTTCGCCACTTCAGAAAACTTGTGCTGTTTCTGCTACTTTCAGAAAAACTCGTGCTATTTATGAGGCTTTCAAAAAACTCGTGCTATTTATGAGGCTTTCAGGAAAGTTGTGATCTTTCTTCAACTTTTATGTTTCAACGATTTTGAAACCCTAGCTTCGAAAATCACTTGGGAAAAACTTCAAATACTCGGAGAACACGATCTTTTCTCGTTCTCCCCTTAGTCGGCGCCAAAAGATGTTGGTGCAAAATTAATCACCCCAACAATCTTCGAGATGTGTGTATGATGATCGAATCGCCGCCGCTGACTAGATTCTCCAAATAATTGTTGATTGAAAATGGTGGGGGTACCTGCAAAGACACTCCGATGCTAAAATCAACAAGAGTTCTATGCAAGTAGGTTGTTAAGAAAAGGAATAGAAATTGTGTACCTTTTGTGCTGAGATTTAGCCTCTATATATAGGCAGAAATAGATGTAGCTTTAGGGTTTTGATAGTTATCCTCATAACTTCCCTTATCTGTATAAATCTCAAATAACATCCAGATTCATGATAAACCCTAATATTTACCATAATCCTCATTTATCTTAAATAATAATTATCTTGAATAATAATTATAAGTATTTAAGATAATTATCCTCTTTTATTTAGGATCCTGCATTTATCTTAAATAACATTAATAACTATAATTAAATAATTATTCAAGACTCTTGGGCTTCAATAATAAGCCTAGTGGGTTTCCATAATAAACCCACTGGTTTCCCTAACAACACAAATCCAGGCTTCCATAATAAGCCATGTGGGTTTCTACAATAAACCCGTCGGCTTCCCCAACAAACCGGATTAGGCTTCCATAATAAGCCATGTGGGTTCTTACAATAAACCCACCGGTTTCCACAATAAACCGTATTGGGCTTCCATAATAAGCCACATGGGTTTCCTCAACAAACCCATCGGTTTCCACAATAAACCGTATTAGGCTTCCATAATAAGCCATGTGGGTTTCTACAATAAACCCACCGGTTTCCACAATAAACCGTATTGGGCTTCCATAATAAGCCATGTAGGTTTCTACAATAAACCCACCGGTTTCCATAATAAACCGGATTAGGCTTCCATAATAAGCCATGTGGGTTTCTACAATAAACCCACCGGTTTCCACAATAAACCGTATTGGGCTTCCATAATAAGCCATGTGGGTTTCTACAATAAACCCACCGGTTTCCACAATAAACCGGATTAGGCTTCCATAATAAGCCACATGGGTTTCTGCAATAAACCCACCGGTTTCCACAATAAACCAATTGGGCTCCTTCAATAAGCCTTGTGGGTTTCCTCAATAAACCCACGAGTTACCGATATTAAATAGCTTGTGCGGCACGCACGTACACTATTTTAATAGGGTACAAACAGTCACCCATCCCTGGATTACTCCCGCCCAAGCACGCTTAACTGCAGAGTTTTCTGCCAACTCTGGAGCCAAATGTGTATCCATCAAGCCTCGGTATAATGTAGACGTTCCTTGTCTCTTGTGAGACTAGTATCTATCTCAACGGCCTAGCATACTCTCCCACCCGAGCACAAGCGAACCGTCCCTAGTTGTATCCCAACTAACACCGATATTGTTCCCATTTATCCACTGCAGTTATCCAGCAGTGTGATATTTTTAATAGGGTACAAACAGTCACCCATCCCTGGATTACTCCCGCCCGAGCACGCTTAACTGCAGAGTTTTCTGCCAACTCTGGAGCCAAATGTGTATCCATCAAGCCTCGGTATAATGTAGACGTTCCTTGTCTCTTGTGAGACTAGTATCTATCTCAACGGCCTAGCATACTCTCCCACCCGAGCACAAGCGAACCGTCCCTAGTTGTATCCCAACTAACACCGATATTGTTCCCATTTATCCACTGCGGTTATCCAGCAGTGTGATATTTTTAACGGCACTACTGCGGTCATCCAGCAGCAGCTTCCCGAGAGGTCACCCATCTTATGACTACTCCCGGCCGAGCACGATTAACTGAGAAGTTTTTCCCCACAACTCAGTCAAGTGTACTCATCAGGCCTCGGTGTTAGGAAATGACAAATCATTACTTATATTCCATTCAACCAACCACTACCGAATATCGGGGTATTACATATATTAACCTAAGTTTCCTACGACAAACACAATTAGGTTTACGACTTAAAAACTTCACTTATGGATTCGTGAATTCAGGTATGACTATCTTTACCTTGGTAGTTCGTGCATCCTGATCTTGTGCTTATTGATCGTCAAGGTTTTCGTCAATCTTTAATCAAGAACGAGATAGATAAAATCACAAAGTCCTGGTCGTCTCAGAATTTGTGATTCCTCACGATAGATATTTAAAACTCTTATTTGTTGATCGGTTTAAGATTGTTCTTAGGAGGTGGTTAGTTGCCTGACTTCTCAGCTAACTGAGTGTAAGTGTTCCGGATTCGTGAGGTCCGCTAGCTTTGTCTATTGCAAACAAATTTCAAATCCTTGATCTAATCTTAAGGGAAATAAAATAGGCTTGTCTGTTAGAGGAAGATTAATATCAAAAGTCACTCAGGTGGAAGCAACTTTTAGGTTGTAAAGGATGTCAACTAAAGGAATCAATTTTGTAGAGCCTTGCGAGGTTCAAGAGACGTAAGGAGCACAACTTCAGCTAAATTGCTTGAAGGTTTAATCTGGTATCAACTACATTCCAGTCCGAAGTCTGAGAGTAGGCTATTGTTTGTAGCGGCTTAATATAATTTGGTGTTCAAAGTTGGACGATGTCCCGGGGTTTTCTGCAGGTGCAATTTTGATCGTTAACAAAACTTATGGTGTCTTGTCGTTTCCCTTTTTCGCATTATATTGTTTTATCTTTATAATAAGAATATCACATATTCAATCTAGTAAGTTTAAGTCCTTATTAATTTTGATCAATCACGAGGCTTGTTCTTTTATAATTTGTATCTTGAAAGATAAATAATAAGTTTCATACGTACTTGGAAAAATTTGGATACGACTAGATTGATTTTGGAATTGATTTTTGAGATCGTCCAAGAACTCTTCTACACAATCAGGTTCATGGACTTTGTTGTTTTAGACATATTTATTGTGAAAGATATAAGAGAAAACTCTATATAATATATTGTTTAAGGATATTTAGTTAGATCTACTTGCAATTGTATTAGGTTTTGTCCATATACAGGTTGTTGATAGAAAAAGTTGGTGGTGTACTTGGTACCCTCTCATTTTTAACCCGTTATGAACCATCTTGAGATACACCGTGATATTATATTTTCACAACTCCACATTGATTGCAATCGCTCCAGGTGTATTACATCCCAAGTTAATCGGACCATACACGATTATTATTTGTATGTTAACATCGTACTTAGTTATAATCATTACGTGTCATTACGCCTTACATTGTCCCTTCGAACTTGTTTCAATCCATGAGCCCAACTCCATCTTGTATTGCCTTGCTCCACCTGAGTTAATGTTCCGTTCCACTAAAGCCACTTACTCCACCTTTCGCATAATACCGCATGAGGGATGATATGCATAACTAATCGATCAAAAAATGAAACTACCATTTAGCCTCCAAGTGTTCACCGAAGTATCCCTTAGTGGAACCATAATCTTCATCTCTAAACTCCAGTAAAGTCAATAGCTTCTTCAAACACTTGCTATTTTCCATGAGCATGTCCACCAGAGCGAGCTAGTTAACGAGATACTTAAACCGTCATTCAGGTTAACTTTCAAGAAACTAACCATCTTGTATGTATCAATGCATATTGAGCATGACTCCAACTGTGCACCAAATACCAGCCAATCCATGGATTATTGTCATCACGTGTCAATCTCGAATTCATATCCATGAGTCTTTCTTTACCAGAGTCAATCTCAAACTGGATCATGATTCTACAACCATATCTCACCGTTGAGTCTTACTTATCCTAAAATAACTGATGAAAATTATATCATTGCTGAACAAATTTCTTAAAGGAGATCATTACATTCATCTTGTACAAGCTCTGTCGTTATTGAAATCACATACCTGTAATAGATAAGAAAAATCCCCACATTATCATTGCTACAATGTAATTATCTCTAACATAATATTTCACAATGATTATAAATGCTCAAAATTAAAATAGTTAGTTCAAAATAAAGGTTGACAGAAAAACACGTCGAAATTGTATCCCTATCAAATTCATGCATCGTATTTTCTCTAAATAGTATCGTAGACACACCCCCACACATACTTAAACTCTTGAAGTGTCTGAGTGATACCTTATTCCATATGATGAGTCTTTACCAGAATTATGAACGTAGCTATAATATAATAAACCAATCGTTCTTGCACTTTAACTAGCTCCGATGACTTCAAATGGTGTACTATCAAACAACTCTTCGGCATGACATCATCGATAAAAAATAAAAGACTAAAAACAATCGAACTTCCCCATGGGAAACAATACAAGATAATTAAAATCCAAAACATTGTTCTCTAACAACACAATTGTCAAACTCAACACAGACAAGCAATCCATACAAACTGTATCGACAAACTACTTCGTATATAAGAATAACAAACCATATCTCCACCATGTCCAATATCACATTTTCATTAAACGATCCATGTCCTGCAACTTATTTGTAGGTACAATCTTCAAATGCTAAGACCTAAAAACAATACTCTTTATAACTAAAACGTATCAAACCCTAGCCAACGATCAATACTTCCAAAATGAAACGTACTACAAGATTTCCCCGAATTCTTATGTAACAAACACCTAAAACAAAAAGAGTACATGGATTCATCTTTACATTCTTCAACTTTAGTTTAAAGATAAATAACAACATGATTCCACTGATGACGATTGATAACCAAATTATTGTTTCCCTTGATCTGGAACAATAATGAGACCTTGACATGATAATATTTCCATCTTTACTTCCACTAACATACAAGCCAAATTTTGCATCCCAACGATGATATTAGTTCCTTGTTGTGCCTTGCCAAGCAAGCACTACCTAATTGAAAAACCGATATACGTCTTCCAAACATTTCAAAAGAATCTCATGTTGTACGAACTATAGAGAAAATCACTTAACCTTATTAAATTTATTTATAATATAATATGGTTAAAGAAAATTTACCTTGAATCCATGCGTAGGGTTTATGCTTTAATAAGTATCAATGTCAAATCTCCAATATAAAGCAACACTAACTTCAATACCATCCATCTTGACCAAATTAAATGCAGATCACTTGATATAATAGTATTCCTTCATAATACGATTTTATTTGATTTGTAACCAAAGATGATGAAATCGAATCCTCTACATACTTGATAATATCAAACTTTGCATCTTTATAAACTAGTAGCATCATATCTTCACATGCTTAATGAAACCAAATCTGCTACGTCTTAATTTTTTTATGCCAACCAGAAAACCCAAAACTTCTCTCCTCAATTCTTCTATCACACCAAAGTTCTTATACCAGTTGTTGGCACAATTATCCATGATACCAACTGTTGTACCATACCAATTGTTGGGGTTTAGAGCCATCCACATGTTAATCTTGTGGAAATAAACTAGCCAACAAGAAATGTTAGATTTCTCGGATTGCCCCATGAACCTCGCTACGGTTTATATGTGAAAAATAAAAAAAGAACCATGCATGTGTAAGTTATAAACAAAAGTAACAAGTAAATTACTCACAAATTCAACTTGGTTCAACAATATACATAATGTGTTACTGTTTACATCCACCAAATCAGCTATAACCTCTTTCTTTATTATATAACCACCAACCAAGAATTAAACATATGATTGACTAATAAATCAATCAACCCACCACATTTTGACCGAACATAAGAACTCTCACAAACGTTTTACCACTATAAAGTAGTGTCTTCACCCATATGAGATAATTCTAACCATATTATCTTCCCCGACGAGATGATCTTTTATGCACACCCTGATATATATCATCATGGACACCTATTCAGCTCAACACTGATAATTTACTCCAACACAACCAAGACGATCTTCTCCTCAAACACGATCTTTTACCAAAATATTCGTACAAATACTCCATAACGACATATCTCTCAACGTCGATAAGTACTCCATAAGCACCACAATGATGTACTTTTTCTACCATTAATGGTCTCTCACATCCACGCCCAAGAGGTGGGATGAATTCCTCAAGTCTCTATTGATATTTCCATAACCAAACACATAGCCTAGACCTCCTTATCTAACATTCACAAACTTGATTCCAGATTTTTTTTTTCTTTTTGATAATAAAAGAAACTTTCATTACTTAAGATAAATCAAGACATTGTCGTTTACGTAAGTTCTCAGAGAAATTGATTTTGTCATCTTTTGACAAGTTCAAAGTTGTAAAAGAAGTAACTTCAGAAATCTTAATATTTTTTTTGCTAAAACATCAACTACTCCAATGTGATTTCTCCTAAGAATATGGGGAAAAAAATTCATAAAACAACCAAATAAAGCTCGACACTCTCTCATTATAGCTCTCCATCTGAGATTAGCATTATAGACTTTAAAGGATTCCATTACATTTCTGCAGTCTCCTACTGTGAAGATGTCTGAAGTTTCTCTCAAATTTAAAGCCCATCTAATTACTTCCTTAAGACTTAAACATTTGGCTTCAGTACTGTGGTGAGACCTGATGTGTCTCTTTTATAGATGCAGGTACCATCTTCATCCATAAGCATTGCTCATGTTTCATATCTTCCTGAAAATAAATTAAACGAGGCATCATTTAAAGAATTTTCATATGTTTCCTTTGCATACTTCCGTGGTCAGTGAGAGTCTCATTTTCATTGTTGATTGTAACTCTACTAACCCACTTTTGAAAGCAAGACAAATATAAATTTATTTCTCTAACAAGCTTAGTTGGGACTGATTTATGGATTTTAAATATTACATTACATGTAAATTTCCATTAAACCAAACCACTATCATAGATTTTTCTGACAAGTCATCAAACTGATGCAAATATACTTCCAACTCTTGGTAAATGTCCGATTTTTAGAATAATATTTGTTGTTCGACCGGAAATCTCTTTGTATTTTATCCATCTTATCAAGGGTCTCAACAAGAAATCCTAAGCAGCTCATTTGAAATAAAGGATAAATAGATACGACAGGAAACTATAGTCAGTTGGGAGATCCATATAGAAATCGACCCACGCTAGAAAACCTCGTGATTTCCTATTCCCATCCGCATATATTATAACTAGAAAGTAACCCGTGCTTCGCAACGGGTGGCTGCCTTAATGCTACTTCGGATATGTTCTTAGCTAGTGGAATTAGCCAATTTGGCTATGATTTTTCATCTGTTATTCTAAACATGTTATACGTTTCAGACAGACAGTGCAAAACTAACTAATAATAATAACTAAAAATATGTTGACCAGTAAATTGAATCACAACTTCACAAATTATACAACAATTTTCATTAGTAGCGAGACCTTTGGAGTTCGCATGATGCTTGATAAGAGCCGAACAAATGAAATAATATTTGACTGGTTATAACAATAAATCATAAAGTTAATCAACTTTCAAAGTATGACAAAAAAAATAGTATAGATAGGCGTAAGTCTCGTAGCATAACATACCAACATAACCTTACTCGTTTCAGTGTACTTCTAAGAGAATTCCAAGTATATGATTTCACTAACTTAGCCATTATATAACCCACCAAAGGAAAAACCAAACAAATATAGCCAACTGAAGGGAGAAGCATCTCCCGCCTTCCCCACATGATCTGCAGCCTTTCCCGTGGTACTTTCAATAAGCTGACCAATTGTTATTTGAAAAGGGATATACGTGGATTCACAGTGATGTCTTGGGTGATGCTTTCACTATGGAATATCTTCTTGTGTGCATGTCATGCCGACAGTTCTTTTATGACCATGCCTACTATTAAACTTGTCACCAATATGATATATCCGAACAAATCTCATCCCCAAACTACATTGACCTACAAATAACACCCGGACATTGGCTTACTTACACGCGTATATTCAATTTTTAATGGATTTAATACATGGGTTACCTGCTCCCACTTTCATTATGCCTCATGATGTTATTGTTTCCATGTCCTTTCTGACCAAAAGCTTATCCTTGATGAGCATCATCCTGCCCAGCAGGAGTGGCCTTTCAGTAAATGACATCATCGCCCCGAGGCCCGTTTCAGCAAAGTGAACTAAGATAAAATCATCCAAAACCGAAGGAAAAAAAAAGTAAAATGCGTCAAATGAGAAATTAACCAAACCCCATGAAAAAGATAAAATGGGACATATGTAGACAATGTAGTATGATTTGCAACGGAGAACCTTTGTCAAATATGTTTAGATATTTCTATGTAGGCTAGAAGAGACCCGTATTGCATTTCGTTAATAGCATGATATTTGTTAAATTTTTAAGATACCGTGATCATCTCCAACGGAGAAGGATTTCACCCACATGCACCTTGCAAGATCAAGAAGAAAACCTGAATTTACAGAAGGTGGGCTAATTGACTCAATTCCCTATAAGAAACTTGTTCACTGTAACAACTTTTCCAACCAAAACATTTCAGAATGCGAAGCTAACAAACCAAACTATTACATCATATAAAAATTGTCATAAAATGCTTATTTATTCGTACGGTAAGGAAATGAGAAAAAAATAAAAATCAAATATTCATTAAGCATGAAATCATACTTACTCTGCTCAATTTCAGAGAATTATTAGTTAACTGCAAACAAATAGAGAAGCAAAGTTTATTAGTATAGTTAAATAGTAATAGTTAAAAGGTACAGGAAGGACCCGTTTTATTTTCTATTGCGGCTAAGACTTTGTTAGTTAACTGCAAACAAATAATGAACTCTTTAAATTACCAAAATAAAAAATGTCTCAATTAGTTTTAAATAGACCTGTATTTGAAATCAAAATTCTGAAAATTAGTAAATGTTTGAGACAGATTTTTCGTAGGAAGCTACATGAATTCTAGAAAAAATCTAGATCATCTTCACATTCTGCATTTAAAGACCTCCAATTTCACCTTCATTTGAAACCAAACTTTCAGATAATTCCTCGTCGAGCACACATCGTCAAAATTCTTCCGCATTATGATTTAGACGTCATATACGTAGCGTAGGTTGTGAAAACCTAAAGCAAAACCCAGTTCTAAGTTTTCTAACCCTACAAAATAGTACACTATGAAAATTTTAACACAAAAACTTGTAAGATAAAATCAAAATTGAAATCACACAGTGAGAGATTTTAAATCCTTGTTAGGCTCAAATACAACTTTATTTAAAATGAATAAAAACTATAAAAATAAAATGAGTGAATGATGAAATATATTTACCTGAATGTTAAGAAGAACAATGTATCCAATTCAGTAATTATCAATTATTCTGCACATATCAATTGCAAATTTGAGACAACCCACAGAAACATTAGTCCAATAGATAAGGCGAGAAAGAAAATCACCTCTTGGGACTTTGGTTGGATACATCGTGTTAGCGATCTTCAAAGAGATTGAATCCGTAAACCATCATTTTAGGCACCGAAGAACAAAATTGTGGGAAGAAAACATTCCGAGAGATGTGAACAGTTGTGGATGAAGAATAGAAGTGAAGTGGGAGGATACGATTTTCGTTCGATTCGTTGTTTACCACGATGGGATGAAAACATTCCAGAGATGAGAAATGGGGGCAGTTATGGGGAGCAGTTGGGACTTGGGAGTAATGGGTGGTTCGTGTATGGAAGGAGTAGTATTTTTCTTATTTAATGTGGAGCCCAAATGAATGAGAGAGCTCTATTTCTCAATACTTGCACCAAAATTGTCCACATCAGCATTTTTGTGGGGTCGGAATGAATGAGAATTCAGTATTGAGTTTCAATTATCATCTTGTTAGATAGATTAGATAGATAGATTAGATAGATAGATAGATAGATTGATTGACGTTGAGAAACATGGACAATTTCACGATGAAGTAGCTTGTTAGTAAAAGAGATCGTGCCGAGATATTTAAGCACCTCATTCATCCACAGCCTGGTCCTCGAGGACGGACAGACAAGAGTTGACATGAGTGAGCAGTTAGTAAATTCAATAAATTAGAAGGGTAAAAGACAAAATCTGAAGATTCCTCTGTCTCTCTATCTAAAACCCTAACCAGTAACAACCCAGAACTTCAGATCTAATTCGCGGGAACTATTAAGTTTTAAATATCAATTCCCGCCTCTCATTGCATCTATATAATCACGCAATTACTCCATTTTCCCTCTAAAAATACTCGATTTCATCAAAAGGTACTTCAGTTTTTCTTTCTTTTTAGGGTTTTCCATGATCATCATATGAACCTTCTAATTCAATTTGTATCAGTCGTTGACTTTATGATTCTTGTTTATGCAGGTTAATCTTTTGGGAATCGAGGTTTATATAGGGATCCAATTTTGATTCATTAATTTACAAAAATGCCTTGGTGTGACCATTGCAAAAAGAACACTCCAACAGAACGTGGAGATGATGGTTACTTGTAAGTTCTACGATTCGTGTAAAAAAAATTTAAAATTTTCTTTTTCCAGTGTTTAGAGGAAAAATAACATTATTTTCTTTGAATTCCTTTTGTTGATTTAGGTGCTGTATGGTCTGTGGAAAGGTTGTTGATCAGGATATGTTCTCCTCTGAAGTCACATTTTTTAAAGGTGCTGGAGGCCAGGTTTGTTCTTGTTACATTGTTAATGATAGTTGTGTTGTTTTTTAATGTTACGAAAGGGTTAGTCTGGAGACTCGAATTGCTGACCTCAAGTATGCGTGTCAGGCTATTGGCCAACTGGGCTATTCTCAATTGGCTATTTTATAGTGTTATGATTACCATTACTATGTTTGCGAAAGTACTAAATTCAGTTGTTTTGTAGAGCCAAATGTGTGGAAATTTTGTGAGGAGTGTGGAAAATGAGTACTCTGAATCATACCTTAGGACATTAAATAAAGGTTTGTTTCAATCTGCTTAAATTTGCGGTTCATGAATTTGCTGGATTATGTGCCCAGAAAATTGGATTGTCTGACTAGACTTTTCATTTCCAGCAATATTGATCTCATGAACGTTAATCATTCTAATTTGTATTCTCCAAATTGGCGCAGGAAGAGATGAAATCAGTGATATGGTAGTAAGTCTTAACATAGGCGGTGGTGATTCTGTAATTGACGAAGCAGCTCAGTTTTACAAGGTATTTTTTGGATGTTTAAATGATTTGAAAGCAGTTATTTAAATGATATGAAAGCACTTTTAACTTGTTTAATGACGGACTGTTTCTTCCATTTTCAGATAGCGGTTGACAGAAATTTCACCAGGGGGCGTAGGACGGCACAGGTTGCAGCTGCGTGTCTTTACATTACTTGTCGGTAAGTGGGGTCATGGATAAGGGTTACACATTTTTCTGGTTTTGGTAACTTCGACATGGGTTTCATTTCTAACATACCCAACTTGTTTGGGACTTAAGGCTTGGTTGTTGTTGTGATAGAAGTGCTTCTCAAAAACTTATTTTTAAGGTTGAAGTATCTGAATGTTTGTGTTAGTCTACTGCAATTCACTTTTTTGCATTCTGTGTCTTCTGTAGAGAAAATAAAAAGGCATACCTTCTCATTGATTTTTCAGAATACCTGCAGATAAATGTGTAAGTATGCCTTTGTGTTCTCTTTTACATCGACTGATTTTCTGAATGCAGCATTAGTTACTATGTTTTCATCTCACGCCTGTTGTTATGTTCCAGTTACGTACTAGGAGCTGTGTTTTTGCAGCTCTGCAAATTGCTGAGGCTTGAAGAACAACCTTTTGTTCAAAAACCTGTTGATCCTAGTCTTTTCATTCACCGGTTCTCGGAACGTAAGCATTTATCAGCTTGTCCTATTATATTAGAACCGTATCGCATCGATCGTAACCATATATGCATATGTTGATAGTCAATTAGTGGTTGGAAGGGGCATTCAGTTGAAAAGGATAACATGTCATGTTTATTGTAGGTTTACTGGGAGAGAGAAATCCTGATGTACCTAAGACTGCGTTGCGCATCATAGCTAGCATGAAGCGAGATTGGATGCAGGTGGAATTTAGCCCTTAACCACTTGAAGCTTAATTCATAGCGACAAGGCTCAATTATCAGTCATATGTATACATCTCACAGATTAGTTGTTAAACTGGCTGTTTGTTTACAGACTGGACGAAAACCTAGTGGCTTGTGTGGTGCAGCATTATACATATCTGCACTTTCCCATGGACTCAAGTACTCGAAGGCAAATGTTGTAAGTCAGGCGTATAATATTTCTTTCCAGTAGTTTCAAAAATCTTTTAAATTTGGCATTTTCTGTTCTATAGCCGATTCAAAGATCATTGCACTTTTATCCATTATCCCAAAAACATTGTTCCAGTGAACTTATTTCATGAATCACAGTGTTCGGAATCTTTAGATAATCTCTCTTCTACTTCCCAGGACCAAATATACAATATACATGATTTTCCTATGTAATTTGAGTTCCTTTTTTTATCATTTATGTGTACAGTATCAACTTTGCCGCAATATTTGGATAGTATCTAATTAAATGGTTTCGTTCATGTATATACAGGTAAGTGTTGTGCATATCTGTGAAGCAACATTAACTAAACGTTTGGTTGAATTCGAGAACACTGAGTCGGGGAGCTTGACAGTAAGCTTGTTACCATAACCTTAAATAGTTAGATATTTGTTAGGCCAAGCACTATGGTGGGTGTTATCCCTTCCCTATCCCTCATATGTAGGGAAGGGACAGCACAAGGAAGGCAGTCTCACTATGGTGCCCTTCTTTCCCTTCCCTACACGATACGGGTAGCCGTATGAATAGTGCCAAACGCCTTTTTTTTTTTCTTCCAGTTTTTCTTTTCAATGGGAATATGTTTGTCTAGGTAAAAAAGATATTTTAGAGTAAAAAAAAGATATATAATAGGTAAAAAGGAGATATAATAGGTAAAAAAAGAGTTTTAGTAAAAAAAAAAAAGAGTGAAAAAAGGAAAGTTTTAAGGTAAAACTTTAAAAACCGGAAACGGCTACTCAGTGCCGTGTAAAATGTAAAAAAATACGGCTACCGTATGATTTCCCTTCCCTACAAGGCGGATCAGATGTGATCCTCCATGTAGGGAAAGTGAGGGATATCCCTACTCATGTAGGGATATGGGAGACCATAGTGGATGGTTTTTGGCATTTTTCCCTACATATGAGGGATAGGGAAGGGATGAGAGCAACCATAGTGCTAGCTCTTAATTAATGCCATTATTAATCGATTTGAGAGTGTTGAAGAGTTTCTTTTAACCGTTCAAAGTTACTCTTGATGGTCATGTGACACTCTTCTTGGATGCTTCTTTTAGAAGCCAACTATCTAAAGTTTCTTCTTCTATAGATTTTAATTCGAGTAGAACCAGTGATATGATTTAGCAATCTCTGCTACAGTTGTCTTGTGCACTTGGAGGAGATGGGCTGGCAAGAGGATTGGGTTAAGAACCTTGTGGTCCTCTTGTTAACCTCGGGCATAAATGCCATATTCTTAAAGAACTTGAGGATGTTAGATTTTCTTTTGTAGACTTCGCCATGAGGCAGTTTATTTAGTACATCACACTGGCATTTGGTTTTTTCACGTATTTACACAGGCCCGAGATAATAATTTTTTTGAAAGTTTCTTGTTTTATTCCAAAGTACATTGAGAAATCCAGCAAATATTTTTTGTTTTAAAGAATAGATAACCAATTGAGAGAATCAAAAATACAGTTTTCAGCTAATTTTTTCTTCCTTACTGATGGTGAGAAGTCAAACTTCTAATTTGAAGTAATTATATGATTATTTAGGACACTATCCAGTACATCTTTTAAAAAGAAACTTTTGTGTATTTAACTAAAATAGGTATTTCGCTCTTTCTTGTTTTCCAAGTTAGGTTAGTTTACTAAAATAGGGTTTTTATAAAAATATTCTCTATTTCTATATAATGAATATACATGACCGTTTATCCCTCTTTTTCTAACCCGTTCACCCTATTTTCTACTGGTCACGTTTCCATACTCCGTCACCCTATTTATTGGTCATCTTTCCATACTCCGTCAAGTTGTTTCTCTATTAAGTGCCAAAATTATTGTCTCCCTGAGATTTCTTATTCGTCATTGATTTCTTTTTAAGTGCCAAATTTATTGTCTCCCTAAGATTTGAGCATTGGGTATTTGTTATCGTATTCAGATTGAGGAGTTCGAGATGAAAGCAGTTGAGTATGAGAAACAAGGTAGTTCACAAGAGCTAAATCTAGCAACTAAATCATGCGAGAAGGTGGAATTACTTTGTGAACACAAAGGCACTGGAAACCCTCATTTCAAACACGGGCTTTGTGAAGCTTGTTATGATGATGTAAAATTCTGGCCCCCTGTTTTTTTGTATCGCAAGGTCCAGTGAGTTTATGCTTTTTATCTTATGCTTTCATTGTTTGGTGTAGTTCTTTATTCTCTCAGGAGGACTTCAAGGAGGTTCAGAACCTCCAGCATTCCAGCGTGCTGAAAGGGAGAGAACGGCGAAAGCCGCTACAGACAGCAATGCAGAAGAATCAAGTTTGGTTAGTACAGCTTTGTTTACAACCTGCCAGAAATTCACACCTCAATACCATCTCCCGTTGTTCTCATCCTTTGTGTGTTATTCTTTGCTAGTTGGAGAAAAGTTCAGAGCATCTCTCCATAGAGAACCAAGATGTCATTGGAAAAGAGAAACTGGCCCCCACACCATCACAATGTACTGGTTAGTGGCCCTAACTAGACCGCTGAAGCAAATATTAAACTTAAGTATTATCGTGCCATATCATATTTTCGTTTGATTTAAATGCGATTTTATTGCTTCAGGGACGCAAGAAGGTGCTACAGCTGGCCATAAGGCAGTAGAGGAGGGTGCATCTGATCAATCCCAATGTGATGAGGGTATGGATGGTATTGCTAGTGATGAATCAGAAAGCCTGTCTGATATCGACGATGATGAGGTATGCTGGTGTTCCTTGTTCTATGGCTTCCTCCTCTCTTGTTCTTTATTTGTCAATTTCCCATTCCTCGTAGTTCTTTGCATCTGCGTTCTCAATTTGCCTGCATCTAATTGATGATCGTCTCCACCGTCATTCTCTGGAATCACGTGTAAACTCATCTAGTCAACTGCATAAATTTGGTTGGCATTAGTAGTTGTGTTACTTTGTAGTATCCAATAGTAGTATTATGATTTGAAAAATAATACTTGCTGTACAGGTGGACGGGTACCTTCACAATGAGGATGAAAAACGTTATAAAAAAATAATCTGGGAAGAGATGAACAAGGAGTACATTGAGGTAATAATCCGTCTTCACTCTTCACTGTCATTTTAACATGTGTCCGTAAACATCAATCCTCATAATGTGTTATGGAAGGTGATACATCTCCAAATTTCAAATAGAAAAACTAATTTATGCTGAAAAAAGAATGGAATAAATTGGGCTTCAGATCATGTTTGCAGGATATATTTTTGTGTTGGAAACTATTGGAGTGGTCCACTACCCTAGTAATTATTTAGCTAATATATTGTTGATCTGCAAACCTTTATAGGAGCAAGCAGCTAAAGAAGCTGCCGCAGCAGCTGCTCAGCAAGCGTTTGAGGCCAATTTTAAGAACTGTCCACCGGGAGCACGGGAAATTGCTGCAGCGTCTTTAGCTGGTGTTGCCAAGAACAAAAAGGTACTTACTGATACAGGGTTATGTTTATTTTAACTAATGTTGGCAGTTTACTGTCAGACTTTAACTAGTTTTTTAGATCACTAAATCCACAATGAACAATGAGAGTTAGAAAATATTCAAATTATAGGGACTAAATAGAAAGAATTTGCTGCTGAGGAGATGATTGAGGTGTGATTTTTATTCCTGGTTATCTGTGGATGCGCTGTGTGTCCCAGAGTGATATTGGAACACCAACTTATGGTGCATAAATCACTTCAAAATTCCAGCATGCATGGAGTAGTTTCTTTCTACTCGTTAAATTTAATTTTTGAATTCCTGCTTATGAATTAGCGACACCTAGATTTTTTTCATCAGCAAATTATAACGAATGTCTGAATGTTATCTGGCATTACAGGAAAGGCAACTAAAAAAAGCTGCGGATGCCAAGAATATGGCTCCTGCTCAAACTGCTGCAGAAGCCACTCGCCAAATGCTAACTAAAAAGGTACATGGGTCATTGATTATGTTGGGTATTCTCTTCCAAAAGACACTAGAGACATTTCAAAGGAGCCATCTGTACAACAAATGTTCGAGCAATTTATCATGAATGCTCTTCTTTTGTGTGTGCCTATCCTGTTTATAAATTTGTACCTTCTTCTTATGTATATGTCTATCTTTCCTTTCGCAGAGACTCAGCTCCAAAATTAACTACGATGTCTTGGACAAACTCTTTGATGACTCTGTACGTTCTTTTTTCTAATTTTATCTTTTATAAATCTAAATTACTGAAGTTATGTGATTGTTTCCATACAGCAGATTGGTTGGCATAATCATAATCATCCTCATTTAATATATTTTGATAATGTCTGCTAATTTTCTTCTTATTTGACAGACAACTGCTGAGGCCATAAAAAAGAAGCGCACTGAATCCGATAAAAGTGACACTCCTGCTAAAGTGGATGTAAAGGGTAAGGAGGATGAAGAACCTGAATCAGATCTCGTAGACAATGAGGATTATGAGGAAGATGGCAATGGAGACTACTATGGTGATGAAGCATCATATTATGGAAATGAAGAAGGCGGGTATGGCAATGATGAGGATTATGGTTAC
Organism: Papaver armeniacum; assembly: GCA_023531295.1. Classification (NCBI taxonomy): domain Eukaryota; kingdom Viridiplantae; phylum Streptophyta; class Magnoliopsida; order Ranunculales; family Papaveraceae; genus Papaver; species Papaver armeniacum. The sequence goes on from JAJJWW010004267.1 coordinate 144,236, forward strand.
GAGTATTAGTTTGTGTTCGTAATAATCTAATTTTGTGATACCTGGCTAGTGTAGCCTTATTTTTACCAATTTCTGTTGTTATATCTTTGTTCTTTTTCGCACATGAACCTTAAGAAGTGGGTAATAAGATGAGAGTAATGGTGTATCTTAGTACGCTTATGTAAATTCATATTAATAAGATGAGGTTTTACAGAAAATGCCTTTCGAATGAAGTGAAGTGTTGAAACTTGAAACATGAACCTGCAGCCAAAAGTTATTCTTTGCACTAAAATGCTTAAATATGAGCTACCTCGCTTTCTCGGAAATCTCTCCCAGACTGGTCATCCCTTCTAGAGCCTCGACTCAGTTTGTTTCACTTTTCTCATTTTTTTCCCCAGCACCACAAGTTCAATGGATACATAAATAGGTTAGCTACTTTTTATTATTATTGGAAGAATCTTCATTATTACATGAACAGCTGAAGATGAGTCCATGAGATGCGACAATGATTCCGTTATTCAGAACAAAATGTTGATGATCATAATAAAGCTAGAAAATTATCTTTCTGATTTGAATATGGTTAACGTAGACGATGAGAATAACGTTCAGTCTCATTGGAAAATAGTATTCACTTTGTTTGTTATGAAATGGCTATAAAACTTGTATTTGTATGAAATATGAATTGAAACCCAGGACATCTAAGATTAGTCGAGTGTGCTAAGAGGCCATCCATCTTAAAAAAAAAAAGCCTGCCTGATGAACTTTTTCCATTGACACTCACTGGATGGTTATAACACGGTAGAGGGAGAAAGAGTAGTATGTGCCTCGAGTATTGAACAGTCACGAGGATGAACTAATCCACATCAGTTCATTTAGCTTTAGCATTGTTGAATTTGATTGTTTTGCAGAAGTGAAGAAGTCATTTGATCATCAAGGTCACCAGCTTCTATCAATATTTGGTATTTTTCTTCTTGAGCTTTGGACAAGAGATATATGTATAGCCCCGCTATTATCATCACTGACCCAAAGATACTGCATCACCAAAATTAAATATTAGTACTAACCAGGCCATAAGAAAAGAAAGGAACAGTAGTGGTGAAATGAGCTACCTGCCAATGCCCATTGTTTGGCCTAGAAATATGGTTTCTAATATGGTGGTGAAAAGAAGACCCAGAGGAGCAAAAGAGGCTACAAATACAGGGCCTTTTAATCCTGCACACCATGCCACGAAAAAGTTTGCCAGTCCACTATTTAAAGCTCCCTACAGACACAATATGCAAATTCGGCATCAGCAATCAATATGCAAGCATATGTACCATGAGGTTTATGACCTACACATGACTTGGAAAAATCGAAATTCTGTTTGCATCTTAAAATCTAACAGATTACAGATTTTACTGATCCAAAGAACAAATTGTGTGTCTAAATACTTACACCAACGAAAATATTAAGGAGCTCTAAATCCCACTTCAGGCGCCACTGGGATGCCTCACGGTTAAGGATGATAGCTACTATCCCTGTTTGTAGTGTTGCAAATAGAAACATTATAGTGGTCATAGATAACTCAGCCGGATACCTTCTTGTCATCGGCTCCTACAGATATGACAGATTTATAATGGTATTAGAATACTGTAAAACAAGTGAAAGAAATATTCAAACATGTTTGGGATTGATACTCCTGCCCAACATAAATGCCATGCCAAAATCTGACATGGCATTTTCAGCTAGCAAAGAGCTATGGACCTAACATTTCTTGGCAGGAATTGCTCACAAACTAATTTGTACGTAACTAAGGCTGAATTTTAGACTCACCAGCATTAAAATCCATGTACTGAAAGCAAGAACGCCTATAACGACCATAACTAAACCAACGGTCGTGGTACTAAGACTAATACCCATGCCGATGGAGATGAAATCATTAGGAGACGATGATTTTACTGTTTCAGTTAATGATCCTCCACGCCAAAACATAAGAACCAATGCACCAGAAATCGACAAGATAGTTCCAAAGATTTTGCCAATTCCCCACAATGTGTGTAGTTGAAGTTTTTCTTGTCTTGTGATTAGAGAAAGAACGAACGTGATTGCAGGTATCATATTAAGTACCGATGATTCAATTGTACTTGAAATGAAGTAAAGAGCCGTTGCTAACATAATCTGTGCTATTGTCACTCTGCATCCAAAACAAGAAATAAAACCTACTTTGTCAATAATCATGACTTCATTTTTCATGTACATTGGTTTAAAACCAATCAAATTAGCCTCACTATGTTTCAACCTTATGATTACCATTATCCACAAGGTTTTCACTTAAACTTAATAAAAATCCGAGATCCATCATGACATTCTCCCCAAATAGTTTAAGTTTCCCAAGGTTATTCTTACAGTAGGATAACTTTCATATGACAGTGGGAAACAAAATGTAAGCTAGGGTAGGGTAAACCTAATGCATGTAAAAATGTAAATAGGACATACCCAATCAAAGCCAACAAAAATATGCCTCCTAAGATTTGTTTTGTAAGAGGAGGCATCTTCTTTCTGTAAGAGGCAAAAAGAAATTGAAAGATTAATTTCATGAGAAACAACAAGAGAGTAAATGATTCCATGGAGTGATTAATTTATATATATATAAATTTACCTTTCAAAGATGAGAGCGAGAAATCCCATGAAAAGAGTAGCTAAAATGAATTGATAAACTAAGAAGACAGTAGAACTAATTCCCTGAACCATTATAACTTTACTTAAAACTACATAACTTGCTGTAATAATTTGACATAATATCAAACTTCCATGAGGACCTATTTTGTCGACCATACTCTGCAAGGAACAACAAATCACCATTGTTATCCTTATTAATCGATCAATTCAGTACAATTTGATTGATTTTTGATGATTACTTCGTCTCTCTCTCTCTATCTCCGTTTTCTTGTTATTCTTTAGAATGAAATTCTGCAATTCAAAGACTCCCAGTATATAGGTTTGTGTTTGTTATCAAATTCAGCAAAATGAATAGTAACTGTTTGCTATTAATCGAAAAGTACACGTGGGAGTACACGTGAATCACGTACTTTCTCTTATTCTATTTTTGCTGATGGCTTTTGCATTTGATGGCGTGGTGTATATCTTGGGCACTTTTGATAGAACGGGACAAAATTGACCAGGTAGTAAGTCGTGGAATTCGAGATTTTCTACCTACTCCAGCAAGAAAATTAGTACGTTACCAGCGTAGGAGTGGTAGTCCTACTGGTAAAGGTATACTCCTGAATTCCCAAGAATGGTTCCCTTGTACCCGATATCGGTATCGGTGATACTGACGGGGATTAACTGGTACAATGTTTAATTAAAGGTGTTGTCGTCCTTCATCGTACAATTATTCTATTTTAAGTAAATTATTATACTAGGACGGACCATCACTAAAAAGGAGACCAGGTTAATGTGGAAGTGATTGACAGGACTTGAGGCGATAAGTCAGGCGACGCTGACTTAGTAGGATTGTTTAGTTTCAAAAAATCTTTTGGATGACCTAATTTTAGGTTTTTCGATTTCACTAGTTCTTCCTGATTCTTTTTTGATTCTTATTATGTTTCAAGAGGGGTAATAGATTACTGTGTTGGTTCTTTCAGACTAATTCAAATCTTTTGGGTTGATTCAATTTTTTATCTTCTCTTTGTTTTATGTTAGGTCATGAGCTAATGGAGGTGCAGTCATAGAGTTTCAGAACATCATCATGAGATTCGTATATCAACAGTATTCTTTGGGATGACTGGCTGTTCGTTGCGTATGGGTGTGGTTCACTGATATTGGTATTACTACAGATCCTTGTTTTAGTTTCATAGCATGGTATCTTCAGAATGATTAAATGGGTCTGATAAGTTCAATAGGAGGAGATTCTTCTGAAAGATTTGAGATCCTACCTAGAGTAGGGATTTGAAGTTTGATTAAATAAGATAAAATTCCTAATGAATATTAGCTACTTGTTTTGGGAATGAAAATTCTTTTCTTAATGATGCTTTTTAGTACCATTATATTCATCTCTGCAACAAGATTAATAGGATTATGCAGTTTTATCTCTCTTGAAGATTGATTATTGAAGTGAATTTCTATTCTCTAGGCATAAAAAGTTGTGTTACTCTTTTTTAATTTAATTAGTGGGATCTTTTAAATACAAAGATGTTTGGATCAGAGAGAGGTTAGCTTTTGGAATCTTTGTTGAGGATGGCTAACTCAGAATGTTTACTACAATTGGCAATTTCTCTGAATTAGTACCAATCTTTTGATCTTCTGATATTGGAGAATAAGAATATTGATTCTGAATAATTACTGTCATTAATAGTTTTTTCTAAAAGGAAGTGTTGTCATTTCTTAACTGCAAGCATGCTACTCAACTGCTCTATCTCTTCATTTGATCTTTTGAGAGAAGAGTTTAGGCTCTTAGGTGCGCTTTACTAGCCTGCAATTAATTGTCATCTCAATATTAATGTCATGTCCGGATCATTACCGCATTGTTGCATACTTAAGATTCCTTTATCTTACATTAAGCATCTTTGGTGAGTTATATTTATACTTCGAACTCTTTCAAATTTTTCACGAGTTCTCTTCCAGTCTCTTTCCCTTCATTGTGAGTTACTTTGAAGATCGATTTACTTATTATGGGGTTCCCAGCTGCTCAAGTGAGAGTTCTGGACTTAGAAGAAGATGTGGAAGAGTTCCCACATAGATTTGCTGCATTGCTTTGTGATGATACCAAAAGCTATCATAAAACTTCTGTCAAACATCATCTTAATAGGATCTGGCCTATTGCTGCAGCTGATTTTAAGCTTGCCAAGCCTTATATTCAAGGAATGGGTACCCAAAATTTATTTGTGGTAATGTTTAAGAAGAGTCAGGATAGGGACATTGCTTTTCTAGCTAGGCCAACACTTGTTTTGGGTCAACTTTTTGCTGTTCAACCTCTGGGTGCTCTTGAATCTATTTTTGATCTAGTCTGGGAAGTCACTCTAATGCCGGTGCAGATTCCTATCCATTCAGATCTGGTCAACAGAGGAAAGGTTAGAGAGGTATTTGATCAAATTGGAAACTTTGTAGCGGCCGACACTCCAGCTGGGAATTGGTTTGAAGCCAGATTGATGGTGCCCTTGAAGACACCACTCACAAGGAAAGTTGTTTTTAATACTAGTAAGAGAACTTACTATATGTCTGCTTTTTACCCTAAACTTCCATTTCGTGCTTGCAAGAAATGTTTTGTGTTGTACCACGATGCGGCAAAGTGTAAGGAGATACAGTCAAGGATATTTGTCAGGGCCTTGCCAGCACCATCTCCTCGTGCAACTCATGTTGCTGTTACTAAGGTGAACTCGCATCCTGAAGTTGGAGAAAGCTCTAAGTCAAAAGTGTCAGCAAGTGATCCTTTAATCCGGGACCATTCTCAGCCTTCAGCCTTCTCTGTCAGTCTGCAGCCATTGGGTAGCATTAGTAACAGGAGTTCATCCTTCTCTCCTCTTTTATTCTCAACTGCTTCACCTACTGTGTCTGCATTAACTATTAGGGAACCTTTGAATCCACACAATCCCCCTAATATTCCCAGAAACAATTCATGCTTTGTGTCGCCTTTCGATAACTTTTGTTTGGGAGATAATGGTAATGTGCATGACCGAAAAGGTAAAAGGCCAAGAACTGCTTTTGAATCGATTTATTTGGAGGCTAGCGCTCATTCATCATCCTCTTCTATGATGCCGACTCCTCGTTGGCCACCTCTTTCATCTGCTCCCCCGTTTTCTCCTCCGCCTGTCTCTTCCTTTAATGTTGGAAGCTTTGGTTTTAATTCTAGTTTGAGTTCTGCAGTCAGTAATGTTTGCTGGGCTACTTCATGCTCTACTTTCTCTCAAACTGTTGTTTCATCATCAAGTTATGCATGTAGTTCAGTTACAGAAATGAACTATTTCACTGAGGGATTTATGCCTCATAGTTTTGAACATGAACTTTCGAGTGTTCCTTCTCAGAATGAAGAATTCAAGGATGCTATTATATTAGAACCATTGCCTTTAGCCTCTCTTCCACCGGAATCGGTTATTACTGATGAGGAATTTGAAAAAGAAGTTGATCTCATGATGATGGATGGAGACTCTATGGATGTTGATGCCTCCATGGCTCATGACCCAGTAAGTTACTTTTTCTATCTTCTGTTATTTCTTTTTTGCCCTGTGTTCTGACAATTTTGCTCTGCTATTTTCGTTACTTGTTTGCTTCTGTTCCGAGTGTTTTTAGCTTTCTCTGTGCATCATGAAATTTTTAAGTTGGAATATTAATGGGTGTTGTTCAGATAAAAAGTGGAGACATTTATTTAGTCTGTATAGAAAATACAAACTAGATGGTATTTGTTTATTGGAAACAATGGTTAATGAGGACTCTGTTAGGAAATTCACCCATCATTTACCTTATGATACATGGATTATCATTCCGTCTGTTGGGAAATCTGGAGGACTGGCTTTTGGCTATTTTGAAAAATCCACAATAGAGGTTCTAGGTTACTCCCTGAATATGATCCATATATTGTGTGATGTTTCGCCTTCAATTAAAAACTGTGTTGTATCCTTTGTTTATGGTTCTTTGAATGTGGCTGGTATGAGGAATCAATGGAATTTTCTTAGTGACATGAATGATAATAATGTTAATCCTTGGCTTTTGATAGGTGACTTTAATTTTATTCTTCATGATTATGATAAACAAGGTGGTAATTCAGCTACTTCTTTTCCTCCTAAATTTGTCAATGATAAGCTATTAGATATGAATATGCATGAAGTTGTTTCGTTTGGTAATCCATATACTTGGTGCAATAGAAGATTTAAGAATCCAAATGAATTAATATTTGAGAAACTAGATAGGGCTTTCATGAATGATAAATGTGTCACAGTCCTTCCTAAAACCCGTGCCACTAACTTAGGAAGAGTTTTTTCTGATCATTCTCCGGTTTTGGTTCTTTGTTTCCATTGGGTTAGAAACTTAAATATTCCATATAAATTCTTCAAATGTTGGCAGCTTAATCCTGAATTTAAAGAAGTTTTGAATGCATCTTGGTCTAAAAGGGTTGTTGGTTCTCCCACCTTTGTTGTTGTGAATAAACTCAAGCATGTGAAATTTGACTTGTGTAAATGGAATATCAATTCCTTTGGGCATATCAAAACTACTATAGGTAGACTCAACTCTGAGTTATAAAGACTTCAAGCTCTTCCTTATTCCCCTCAGATTGGTAAGTATATATTGAATTATTCTAAGCAATTGAATTACTGGTATGAAATTGAGCACAGCTTTTACAAACAGAAGTCTAGGATTAACTACTTCACTCAGTATGATAGGAACACACATTTCTTTCACAATTCTGTGAATCTTAGGAATATGTATAACACAATACACACAATTAGAGATGATCATGGTAATTGGTTGGAAGACAAAGATCAAGTGGCACAACTACTCTCTATGCATTTTAAAAAGATCTTTACTTCTGCTAGTCCTGGTAATAATGTTATTGAGGATACTCTAAAATATGTTTCTCCCATTATCAGTGATGAAGTTAATGCCTCTTTGATTGCCATATCGTCCTATCAGGAGATTATAGATACGGTTAATAGTCTTGCTTCTTGGAGCTCTCCGGGGCCTGATGGGTTCCAGGCAGGTTTCTTTCAAGATAACTGGCATATTGTGCAAACTGAGGTAGTTTCGCATGTTCAAAACTTTTTCAAAAACAGATTTCTCTTAAAACAGATTAACTTCTCTTACATTGCTTTAATTCCCAAGATAAAAAATGCTTCTTCTCCCCATGACTTCAGGCCTATTAGCTTATCAAATTCAGTTTATAAAATTATCTCTAAAATATTAACGAATCGCTTAAAACCCCTTATGGATAGTTTGATTTCGCCTTACCAGTCTGCCTTTGTTGCCAACCGTCAAATTCATGATAATGTCGTTATTACGCATGAAATTCTGCATTCTTTTAAAAGGAAAAAGAAAAGCTCCAAGAATGATTATTTAGCTATTAAGCTTGATCTTTCTAAAGCTTTTGATAGGTTGGAGTGGTCCTTCATCCTAGATGTTTTTAAAAAATTGGGGTTCTCAGATGATTGGTGTCAGATGATATCTCAATGTATTAGTACTGTTTCATATTCTGTTTTGGTAAATGGTTCTCTTACTGAACCCTTCTATCCTTCTCGCGGTATAAGACAAGGAGACTGTCTTTCGCCTTACATTTTTATTCTTTGTATGGAAGTTTTGTCTCAATTGTTGGTGAAGGCAGAGGAAGAAAAGATGATACAAGGCTTCAGATTTAAAAAGGACAACCCTTAGATCTCTCATCTTTTTTTTGCTGACGATTGTATGTTGTTTTGCAAGGCTTCTGTCACATATGCGAAGAACCTCCTCAAGATTATTGATACCTTTGCTCAGGCTTCAGGTCAGGCAATTAATTTTGAGAAGTCTGGATTTATAACTAGTAAGAAAATGCATCATAAACATATTAAAATTCTGGCTAAAACCCTTAAGATGAAATTCCTTAGTAATTCTGAAAGGTATCTAGGAACTCCCCTTTTTGTTGGAAAACATAAAACCAGAGCTTTTAACTTTCTTATTGATAACATGTACTCTAGATTAAGTGACACAAAAAAGACTAATCTCAATGTGGCTGGGAGAACGGTTGTTACTAAGCATGTGTTGTCTAGTTTAGCAGTTTATCATATGGCATGTTTCCCTCTTCCGAAGACCATTACCTCTAAAATTGATTCCATTCAGAGAACTTTCTGGTGGTCTAAAAAGAATCCCAAAAGGGCTGCTTATTTTAGATCATGGGGGGATATTGGTAGGTCCAAATTAAATGGTGGTTTAGGTATTCGAAACACTTATGCTATGAATCGAGTCTTTATCAGTAAGATTGGTTGGAGGATTATCAAAAATCCTAATTTCTTAATTTCTCGTTTTATGAAAGATAAATATTTTCCTAATCAGAACTTGTTAGAGATTGACAAAGCGGCTGATTCCTATTCTTGGATCTGGAAAGGTATAGTTAATGGAGTTCAATTTATTAAAGATAATTCAGTCATAAAAATTAATGATGGAGTTTATTCTCGTATTTGGACTTCTAACTGGATTCCTGGAAACTTGCATCCTCCACTTCCCAGACAACCTTCTCATAGTGAATATGTGTTTGTTAATGAGCTTATTGATATTCACAATGGTAATTGGAATGATAGTCTGCTTTCGAATTTGTTCTCAGTAGAGGATGTTACTAGGATTAAGACAATCAGACTAAACTTTCTTCAGAATGATTCCTTAATGTGGGCGCACACTAGTAATGGAAAGTTTACCATTAAGTCTGCTTACAGAGTTTATGTGAATGACTGTTCGTCTCCAGCTGATTCTGCTTTCTGGAGGAAAGTGTGGGATATAGACTGCTTGCCTAAAATTAAGTTTTTCTTGTGGAAAATTTTTGCGTACATGCTTCCAGTTAACTCCATGCTTAGGTCTTATAATCCTGAAATTGATGATCTTTGTCCTCTTTGCCAGAGATCTGAGGAAACTGTTATGAATCTTTTTATTGACTGTGTAGTGGTTAAACATATTTGGTTTGGCCTCTCTTTACAGCACTTGATCAGTCCTAAACTTGATTGGATTGATGACTACTTTCTGTTTTGGCATGAGGATGCTTTAGGGGATTCCCCATTTAATGTTTCTTGGCCTAGCATTGGTGGCATAGTCCTGTGGTGTGTCTGGAAATTCAGATGTGAAGTGGTATTCAAGAAAGTCTCTTTAGATCTCAATAGGATTATTTTGGACATAAATAGAATGATTAATACTTACATGTCTCCAAAGTCTCCTACTTTTGTTTCTCCTACTGTGGTTCTCAAGATCCCTAGCTCTGATGTGGATCACTTTATGTTTATTGATGGATCCTTTAAAGATTATAATATGGGTTTGGGTATTATTTGGTGTGATATTGCAGGAAATGTAAGAAGTCATCGTTCGGACTATGGTTTGGTGTCGATGCGGTTGGTCAAGCAATGCTCTCATTTTGGCTATCTCCGGGCAGAGGAGATGCATCTTACCAAAGTCGTCTTTGTCAGTGACTGTTTTCAGCTTGTGCAGTTTAGTAATGGTGCCAACACAAATGTTGCTTGGAGAAGTAGTGACCTTGTGGAGCATTGTCGGATTTTAATTTCTAGTTCTTTGTCGTTTAAGTTAACGTATGTAAAGCGTGTGAACAATCAATTAGCAGACCGGCTTGCACGTCGGGCTAGAAACCTTGGTCTTAAGGATCTTTGGATCTCTTTTCCTTCCTTTTTAAATCATCTTATTAGGAAGGTGAACCTTAAGGAAATCTGTAACTCTTTGATTGTTTAATAAATTGGTGTGTTTTTTAGCAAAAAAAAAATTATTATACTAGGTACGATTGAGCTTATTTAGTTGTCGTGGTATAACTTGGGCACTTTTCATAGAGTAGGATAGGACAAAATTGACCGGGTAGAAGAGCTGTGGAATGTGAGATTTTCCACCTTATTCCATCAAGAAAATTAGCACATTTAATACCCGTTGATCATTACAGACTCAAACTAGATTACGGGATTCTAATTGACACTCTAACGATATGCTTACCTTAGAAGTTTATAAAAGTAAAGGACTGAGCAAGTAAATAGAAAGTACCAACACAACTACTAGAACCCTTAACCTAAACTATACCTAATACAGTACTAGCAAACACAAAATATAAAAGGTTATTACAATTTTAGTTAGTGGGAATTATATAAATGCCCCTCCTTCTCATGGGCTTCATAAATACCCTTATGACACAACAAATATACCCCTCTCCATTCAAAGCCCATCAGGGGTCCATTAACCTTTTTTATTCTTTCCACATTCACCCTTCTTCTTTTAACCTTCGGTTATGTCTCTTTTAAACATCCGAAGAAAACATTCAGAGAAAACTAAATCACTCCACCACCATCTCCACCGCTACCACCACCATCTCTCCGCCATTACCAACATCACCACTAGTGCCACAACTACCACCACCATCTCCATCGCCACCATCACCATCTTCTTCTTCACAATCAACAACAATTGATTCCACTCGTATCCAAACACCACCACCGTAACCACAGAATCATCAACAAACGCAATCTGAAGATATATATTAGGTTTAACTTGATTCAATGTGAAGAAAAATTTATGAGATTCATAATTTGAAGAATTCATCTTCGTAAACGATTGAACATGTAAGTGTATCACTATCCGTTAACTCAATCGAAAGTCTAACTGATTGATTTTCAGATCTGAAATTTTTGAAACTTTAATTGATTGATTTTCAGATTCAATGGGTTTAGTTTCTCAATTAGAAGTTTTTGTTCTCAATCGATACAACAAAAAACTCGAATTTCGGATCCATTTGATACAACAAAAACTAGTTTTGAAGAAATTGTATTAGAAGATTATTTATTCTATCTTATATTGATACTGAGAAATTTGGATCTAAATTGATAGCAGTGGTGATAATGATGGTGATGTTTCTACAGGGATAGGTCTCAACGACCTATGCATATTTAGTTCTGTAAAAATGAATGTACATAAATCTTGGCGGTAGTGGTGGTGGTGGTGTTAGTGATGGTGGTGGAGTGAGAAAGTATCATCAACATCATGCCCCTAAATTCTACAATTGTACTCAGCTTACCTTGTGGCATTACATCATAGCATCATCAACATGCATAGCTTGTGGATTATCACTGAAAAGTTTAGGAGAGGAAAACACAGAAATAAGGAAAATAATTTGGTGACAAGAAATATGCTAAAGCAGCAGTTGGAATGATGAATGTTGTACGGGCAAACTATAAATACAAGCATAATGGTTTCCTGAGGAGAGTGCAATGGGAAGTCTAACAACCAATGTTTAGGAAGTCAACAACCAATGTTTTTGTATCAACAATGGAAAAATGGAATCAACAACCAATATTTGTGTATCAACAATAGAAATTGACCTTAGTTTAGGGAGTCAAGAACTAATGTTTGTGTATCAACAATGGAAAAATGGAATCAACAACCAAATTTGTGTATCAACAATATAAATTGATCTTAGTGTAAGGAGTCAACAACAAATATTTGTGTATCAACAATAGAAATTGATCTTAGTTTGGGGAGTCAACAACCAATGTTTGTGTATCAACAATGGAAAAATGGAATCAACAACCAATATTTGTGTATCAACAATAAAAATTGACCTTAGTTTAGGAAGTCAACCAATGTTTGTGTATCAACAATAGAAAAATGGAATCAACAACCAAATTTGACAAATATTTTTGAACTTTTGATTTTTTGGATCAACTTCAGTTGTTGACACCTAATATTGACGGCGGCGGCGGCGGCGGCGGTGGCGGTGGTGGTGGTTGTATTTAGTAAGTGGTGGTGGTGGTGGAGTGGTGGTGGCGGTGGTGGAATGTTATTGGTGGTTGTATTTAGTAAGTGTTGTTGTTGTTGTTGGTGGTGGTGGTGGTGGAGTGGTGGTGGTGGTGGTGGTGGTGGTGGCGGATTGGTGGCGGCGGTGCTGTTGGTGGTGGTGAAATGAAATAATAGAAAAATCTATTTTTTAATGGATAAAATTTTTAAATGGAAAATAATATTGTAAGTGAGGGTATTAAGGTAATCTATTTTTTAATGGATAAGGTATTTAAATGATATGGGTATTTATATTGTTGTATAAGGGTATATTTATTGGGTGGCAAAACTAAGGGTATTTAATAAATTTACCCTTTTAGTTACTGTTCAGAAACTAAAGTTTGGATTAATATCCACCAGCCCATAGAGATGCGTCTTAAAGCATGTAGAAGTTTGTGAAAAGTAGAGTACACCGTTAATATTTTCATTTGACAACCTGTATGGACAAAACCTAATAAAATCACAAGTAGGTCAAAGCAAAGAACATACCCTTGAATAAGATTGTATATATAGTTTTTCTATTTCTCTTCAACAATCAATATGTTTAGACCAACAGTCGTCCGTGAACCTGATTTTGTAGAAGAGTTCTTGGACAATCTCGAAAATCAATATCCAAAATCAATCTAGTCGTATCCAAATTAAGAGGATCTGAATTCTAATTAACATGTATGAAACTTGCAATCTATCTTTCAAGATATGAATTCAACAAGAACAAATCTTATTTTTGATCACAAATAATAAGGACTTAACTATCTAGATTGGTTCACGTGTTACTTGTGCTATCCCTGTTATAAAGATAAACAATATAACGCTGAAAAGAAAAACCACAAGACACCAGAAATTTCGTTAACGAGAAAAACTGCATCGGCAGAAAACCCCCGGGACCTCGTATAGCTTTAAACACCACATTGTATTAAACCGCTACAGACACTAGCCTACTATCAGACTTCAGACTAAAAAATAGTTGAGACCGAATTACCCCTCCAAGCATTCATCTGCAGTCGTGTTCCTTATGCCTCTTGAACCTAGCAAGATTTTGTGCACTTTATTCCCTTAGCTGACGTCCTTTACAGCCTAAAAGTGGTTTCAACCTCAGTTAAGACTTTTGATACCAATCTGCCTCTAACAAACAAGGGTTTGCAAACCATGGAAGTTCGCGAAACTCTGATTTTATGGGTTTGTTACGGGTTTATGAACCTACCTAATTATCGAACAAAAATGTAAAAGTTTGCAAACCGGGTTTGCGAACCTATCGCCAAGCAATTCTTTTTATCACATAAATAATTTGAAATTCTTAGAGCATAGCTCGGTTGAACCCACCAACCGTTGGTATGTCAAGTTTGGTTGTCATATTTTAGTATCAAAACTCATCTAGAGTCGCTTGATTAAATACTAGAGTCAACTTCGTTTAGGTTAGTCTAGAAAGTCTAGGAATGTTGAGACGCACAAGTATTACTCCGAAGACCTGAAGAATGAGAAGAAGTAACGACTGCAACGAAGACATCATCCTTCCACTTGAGGTTAGTAATACTGACTTGACTTGTTTCCATTCCTAACTATCTTTCAAGTCATATTATATTGAAAACATAACATGCGAAGCTGTTCTATATATATATATATATATATATATATATATATATATATATAATAATCTAGTATTTAGACTTGGTCATATATTATTATGATCAAATTGTCAAGGAATTTATTGAATTACGAAGTATAAACGCTTATCTTTTGGAACTTCGTAAATACAACATCAACATAAACTTTGTATATAGTTACTTGATTATGTGTAAGCTATAGGTGTTGATTTCATCCTAGGAAACAATGTTTTATAACATTTGTTTAATGAAAGTACATATACGAACTTGTTTCGTAATCGAAAGGAAATCATGATTGGTCCGGTTCTTTATTGAATATCTTTTGGATGACCAATGCAAGATGACAAGGTATAACCTATCTTAACTCATGTTGAGATTTGAGGTATAACCGATCATAGCCTATATCTATAGTGTGTAGCATGTTGTAATCGGTCACAAGCTACTTTGTGAAGCAAGGTGTAACCGGTCACAAGCTACATTGGGAAGTTAGTTGTAATCGGTCACAAGCTACTTTGGGAAGCAAGGTGTAACCGATCACAAGCTAATTTGGGAAGTAAGGTGTAACTGATCACCAGCTACCTCTGGGAAGCATGGAGTAACCGGTCACAACCTATTTTGGGAAGCATGGTATAACCGGTCACAACTTACATTGTGAGTCATGGTACAACAGATCCCAAGGAGCAAAACCGAGTTTCCAGTATTCACATATCTCTTTATGTTTTGTGTGATCTTGGAATTAGGGTTTGCTGAGAGAAACTTCTAGATGTCGACATGAACATGTACATAACTCTTATCGTTAATTGTTCAAAGATATTCCTTGATACTCAAGGTGATCCCAAACTAAAATATTGAAAAAACATTTAATTATGATTTTCATAATATATGTTTTAATTACCAGCAATTAAAGCATATCCTCTGAAAAATATTTTTAGTTAATGTGATACACTAATAATAGAAGTTATCTAAAAGAGATTTCGGAAATATGGTTTGATATTAATTGGAAATAGGAAAACCGAAATTAGGTACTTTAATACATATCTTGAGAATATTTTTGGTTTTGGAATTTCCTTGTTGTCCAAACAACCTTGATTTATAAATACTTGAGTTTGCATTTCTTGCAAGCTATCCTAAGAGCCAGGCAAATTTCATTCTTGTTGTTTCTGGTGGAGCCGTCTATCCGGAGAGGAAAGTACCCTAATTAGGCGAAATCTCTTACGACCGCTCGTTTAAAGACTTTTGTGGGATTAAGAAGCTCTACGAGTACTGTTAGTGGGAAACTAGAGAATTGCATTGTTATTTTAGCTTTCGATTATTGTATTGATTGAATAACGGTTGTTGGAACTTTGAGTGCATCTAGTTTGTTTATTCTTGAGAATCTTCTTTTCTGATATAAGACTCACTCAAACTAGATCAATGTATTGAAGAGATCTTTAGAACCATTTGCGGATCTAAAGACATCTTGTGATAATCCATTGTTAACAGACTCCATTCTGTGTGTGATGGATCACAAGAGGATATTCAAGTTGTGTTGTGCAGGTTATTAAAGAAAATTGAAGATTTGAAGACGAGAAAGATTTTCTTATTAGTTTTCATATCTTTTGAATATAGTGCACAAACCTTGATCAGCGGGGATCCAACTATAATCGTGTTTACCTTTGGTAGACTTGATTGTCTAGTTGTGTAAGATCGGCTTCGCTTTATAGTTTCTCTTTGAGTTCTATACTGATTAATTGCGAATCTAGAAATTGGTTATTTCGGTAATCAAAGTTTAGATTGTTCTAACCAGACAAAAGAGTTTATTAGTTTAAATGGAAGAGCCTTTGTCAACAACTCATACATATTTTTTACAAAGATTGATTAGAGTGGTTACCAAACAGATTCATTCCATTGCTTTTTGGAATACGATCCAAAGGACTTACTATTCACGTGCGTGACTCTAGAAGTCGAAGGCGCAAGGATACTGAGGAAACTAAGTAGCTAGGGGTAGTCTACTTGGTCTCAACTATACGAAGTTGGTATTAGATTTTGTGTAGCGGTTTAATTCTGAGAGTATTCAAAATTGGACTAGGTCCCGGGGTTTTTCTGCTTTTGCGGTTTCCTCGTTAACAAAATCTTGCTGTGTCATTTGCTTTACTTCCGCATTATAATTGTCTTATTATAATAAAGTAAATTACACTCGTACGTTAATACGAATTACTTGACATTGATCCTAATAGTCAACAGGTTATTACCATAACTATTGTGAAGTAGATATCTTGTTGTTGTATTGTCTCGACCTCGTCCATAGATAATCACACAAGGTATATGACTTAAGTTGTATTGTCTCGACTATGTCCATAGACGATCACTTGAGATACCGGACTTATAGGTTGATATTTAGAAGATTGTGGTGTATTTGGGTACTCTCGTCTTTTCAATTGGTATCAGAGCAGGCAAACACGGAAATATCTAATAATATGTGTTTGGTGCGATCCAACCTATAAGAAATGAATTCGAGTTCACATGAATCGTTTTCAGTTAATGCACCGCCAAAATTTGACGGAACAAACTATATATGGTGGAAATCTGCTATGAAATCTTTTCTTCAATCACGCGGTTTTAATACTTGGTTATTAGTCGTTGATGAATATAATCGTCCGAAAATATAAGGATCGAAAATTGAGTTTAAACGTTTAGCTGATTACACAAGTGAAAAAAAGACACTTGCAAAGCAGAAGTCAGATGGTTTGAATGCAATCATTCATGCTGTAAGCCGAGATCTGCAACATCATGTATCTACATGTCAAACTTCTAAGGAAGCCTGAAATAATCTTCAGATTGTATTCTAAGGAAACACATCAGGAAAGGAAGCTAGACTTCAAACTCTCACTTCTGATTGGGAAAACCTTTGTATGGATGATAACGATACATTTGAAGAGTTTCACATTAACCTCTCTGAGATTGTCAATGCTTCTTTCTCTCTTGGAAAGACTATTTCTGAAAAAGATCATGTAGCATTAGATGATGAAGAAAAGGCTGAATTAAATCATCATTTTTCTTTTATTACTCAACAATTCAAGAAATTATTGAGACATCGAAAGATAAATCTCTATGCATCAAGTAGAAATCATACTTCTACCTCTAAGCCAAAAGATACATTGGATGATGGTGATAATATTCCTCAATGCTACAAATGTCAAGGCTTTGGTCATATCTCTCCTGATTGTCCTACTAAGGATGTCTGATGGAAAATAAATGCATATACTGCAACTCTTGACTACTCGCCTGATGAAAATGATCAAGACTATAAGACAAATTTTATTTCAACTATTGCAGAGATCTACAATTCTGATTCACTATCAACTTTAGATATACAAAAAGAGTTCACTCCTAAAGTGTTTTTTCAAGAATTTCTTTGTCAAGATGATAAAATTCAGTCGTTGGAAACCGAAATCAAAGTAATAAAATCATCTCTTAGTCAGATTTGATTAAGCTATATGAGTGATAAAGAAAAACTAAACAAATGTCTTGTGAAAACCGAACTCTTGTTGTGTTCTGAAAAATAAAAAGTATCTAAACTGATTCAATGACCTTAACTGTGGTCATGATAAAATCAGAAAGTTAAATGTAAGAAACTCAAAATTGAAGGATATCGATGTTTGCCCTTGTAAATCAACCCAAGTTATCTCTAAATCAAAAAGGTATCAAAAAGGAAGGATGGATAACTTTATCAAACCTCATTATATACAGATAAGTAAGAGATGATTAAATGAGGTTCTCATAGCTGCAAATTACATAAGGTCCAGAAAAGAACTTGCTTCTTGAATTCAAACAAGTTCGGGAAGGTTCAAAACTAAATAAATAAAAGTGCAAACTAATTGTTCTCACATACAAACTTTTAGGAAAACAAACAACGAGATAACAATGTTATTTCTAAGATATGATCGAGATGAAACAAGTACAAAACAAAACAAAACAAAACAAAAAGGAAACCGCCTAACAATCATACTTCATACTCCAGAGATTAAGAGCATACTACTAAACTTGAAACATCATGTGGGGTATTAGAAAAAACTAGCCTTACATGGAACGTCTTCAAAGAGAAAATTGGGAAAACAGTTAGCAAGGCTACTTCTTCAGTCCAAACTGGACATGGTGAGGAAAAACAAAACAAACAACCAAAGATACACTAATCTGTACTCAAGCAAAAGCCAAACAATTCAAAAAACCAAAAATTAAAAAGGTTGTAGATCTGAAATATATATTGTGTGCAGCTATGGTATGGGGTTTAGAACATCTGTTTGATACTATGGGAACATCATCAATGAAATAATATCCCTGAACATGGATTGGAGGATAGGGGTATGCATCTATGAATCAGGGATCTAACAAATTGATTTGGTTCAGTTGAGTAGATAGATTTACCTAATAAAGACAAATACGACTTGCGCAACAGAGAAATACTAACTTGTTGAAGCATAAAACAAATTATTGTCATGAAATCTGAAACTAAGATCAACATAGAAATCCTTAAGCAGCAACATAGAAACAAATCCATAAAATCAAAAATAATTCTAAGAAAATCATGATTATACCACAGATCCAACTACTAATCATCCTATATCATCCCCAGGGCTGGTGGAGAACAAGATTTAGCTAATAAGGAATGGAGATTTCTTAGTTGATTTCACCATTAAGGTTTCACAGCGAAGGCGAAGGTTTTTTGTTTTATATAGGGAGTTGCTCTATACAATGATATCTATTATTTTTATAACTTTTAGGAAAATAAAGAAATAAAATGACAAATAAAAGGATTAGATGGGAGAAGATCGAGGGGTGTACATCTTGTAGGCATTACACGACATAACACACACCTGAAGGTATCAAGCATGTTGTGTGACATGTTGTGCTGCACTAGAAATTAATTTAAGTGTGTTGTGATTTGTTATGCAGGAAAAAAATGTATTGTGCAATACTGGTAAAGTTCAAGTATGTTTTCCAAAATAAATATATTTATCAAATATTTTATATGAGAAAAAATTTAATCAATTTTCGAGATAATTATTATACATTCAGAAAACCTAATCAAAGCATTGCATGTATATATATTGTCATTGAGGAGTGTGCATCTATGTGCACCCATTAGTTAACCGGGGTGCACATTCCTCCCCTCCTTATTCGACCAATATTTTGCAACTGTTACTTCTTTTCTCACTTCTTTTTTTATTTTCTTTTATTTCATAAATGCCTTTTTTTTAAGGAAAATAAATTTACATTGGAAACTACAAATCTCTAGATCATCCTTCCTTACACTAGAATGTCTATCTCTCATCTCTCTATATCATCTAATTCCTCATATCTCTTAGTAAAACAACAAAAGTAAGTGGTAATTAAAGTAGTGAAACGAAATTTTCAAAGAAGTTCAAAATCTGATTTGATTGTTAGGGAACTTGATATAACCCCATAACAAACTGATAAGGTTCATGACGATTTTATTGTTTATTTTTCTTTGTTTTTTGTATTCCTTTTTTTTTTTTGGATCAAAATATAAGTGATGGTTAATTTATTTGCAGATATTTTGATCACTTCCGTATTGTTTAAGATTTCCTCGAACCAAACATCACTTCCACAATTGTTTACAAATCTGATGATGTCAAATTGAAATGAAAACAATACTACAGTTAGGGGTCTGGATTATAAAAACAACTTTGCT
This sequence comes from Papaver armeniacum, assembly GCA_023531295.1. Taxonomy (NCBI): domain Eukaryota; kingdom Viridiplantae; phylum Streptophyta; class Magnoliopsida; order Ranunculales; family Papaveraceae; genus Papaver; species Papaver armeniacum. The sequence goes on from JAJJWW010004267.1 coordinate 163,973, forward strand.
TCGCGACAAATTAACCTTAATTGAGATGGATATACCAACAACGATGGATTGATAAATAAATGTTATTAGAGGCTGATAACCCTTATTTTCTTAAAACTTTCTGTGTCTAATATCTACCGACCTTTAGTCTTCTTCGGTCGGAACCTAAATTTTCTTATGGAATGATACTTATTCTAATTGGGAATTCCGCTTATTCACACAATATTCGTTTTCCATCACCTGAACCCAAATTGTAATCTCCATAATCTTTCAAACAATTATAATCGCTGACATCTCATATTCATTAATGATAACGCCATTGTCATCCAGTGATTTTGACAGTTTGAGAATCTTTAACAATTCTCATTGATACGTTACAAATGGAACTTATTTCTGGGATGCTTTTATATAAAATGCTTTGATTTTGACCACCCTCCGTTACTGTTGATGAAAAGAGAGAAAAAAGACAAATTCTGGTGTTAATGGAGGTCTTGAGAGGTGAGAGGATTTTTTTTCGTTGTAAAATTTGTTTTCTTTAAAAAGAACTAAAAAATGAAAAGAAATAGAAAATACTAGGTAAAAGTAAAAGAATATTGGGCCCAGTAAGGAGGGGAGGAATGTGCACCCCGATTAACTAAGGGTGCACATAGATGGACTCCATTGAGGAGGTTAGGTTATAAACCATTCTCCTTTTTGTGGAAGATTTTTTCAAATGAATAAGTATATGTAATACTTTTACCAGCTTGTATATTTTTCCATATTTTCATTTCATAACTGAAATTATTAACATAATTATAGCATTTTCGTCATAGTTTGTTTGTTTATTATATTTTTTTTTACAACTTAACTATTACTTAAAGGTTAAATGCGTAGTAATTATTTTATACTTATGTATGAGTAATATTGAATGACAAATGTTAATGTATGCATGGAGGAAGAGGTTAAGGAAGAATTAAATGAACATTTTTAACTTAAAATACCCATTACTTAGCATTAAATGATACTTCTTTGGCAAATACTTTAGGGATTTCATTCATACCCCTACATTTGAATGTTAGTATTATATTAAGTAATGGCAACAAATTAATACTTTATCTTCTTTATACCTTCCAGTTTATTTATTTTCTAAAATTTCTAAAAAAATGTGGAGTAGAGATTTGAACCCTGGTTACAAGGGTTTCAAAAGAGTCCCAAGCCTTAGCAAACTTGCACAACTAGGAACCTTGATAAAAATTTACGAAATTATGTATATATAATATATTTATATTATTTATTTACAATATATTTTTTTATAACCACCACCTCAAATAAAGATGTGTTTCTTTTTTTCATGTTCGCTTTCTCCCTTCTTTTCAGAAAAGAATAAACCATATCCTACAATTTGTCCATATTTTAATTTTTTTAGATTTAATTTTAATTTTTTAATTTTTTTAGATTTAATTTTAAGATCTTTTTAATCTAGTAATTTTTCTATGAGTTTTAAGAATATTTTTATTGTCGGCACCTTTACGGTGTTTCTAATTTACTTTGATTGGCTCGTCTGATGGGTTTTTTAAGTGTGACGGAAATCTCCGACCACTTGATTATCAAAAAGAAAAATTAATGCCACTAACGAAAAATAGAGGCTTATAATTAAAAATAAATAGAAAAAATAATAACGGAAAGACTAAAATAAAAATAATTCGAATTATAATATTTGGGCAACCACGATATGCTAATTAGTTAGGATGGTATTGGTGCGTATGAAGTTGATGGTATCATCATCTGAAGACCATAAAATTATATTTTCCTTTAATTACCTATCGAAGTCTTTAGTCTCCCTCCGAAGGTTTTGCAGTTTCGGACCATAATGTTACATATGTTTTTACTTTTGAATTTTCCTTGAAAATGAGAGGGTATAAAATATACCACCAATTTCTGGCAAGTTTGAAACTTGAGCATCTGCTAACACGAACCATAGAAGTGATGTACATAGATCGCAAAAATGAAATAATACAAACCACATAGATTACTTAAAAACCGAATTATTGAACTGAAGCGCAACTAAAATTACAAAGCATCTAACTGGATCAGTTAGCTGACTAATTTCTCAAGAACTGGCCCTCGAAGACTAATTTCTCAAGAACTGGATAAGTTAGAGCACTACTCGGTTGAACTCACCGGTTTTGCTATCTCTGAATAACCACCAAAGACGGAAGATCGATGAAGACATTTAGGGAACTTCAACAGCAAAATGTATGTGAAGATTGAACCATTCTATTTACTCACATGCATTACTTTTATATCTACATGAGACTTGTTGTATGACTTCTAGTAGATTTATTGAAAAGAAGAAATTTTGAGTCAAGCTTGTCTTATTAAACATCTCAAAATAAGATTCAAGCAATGGATGTTCATTGGTTCTTGAAAAGGCGAGGGTACCCAAATATACCTCAAGCTAAAACTTTTCCTACCTATAAGTCCTTTCTCCGAAAGTGATTGTCTATGGACTGAGTCGAGACAATACAACTAATCGGTTCACACTTCGTGTGATCGTATATGGATACGAGATCGATACAATACAACAACGAAGTATGTTACTTGATAAAAAGGTTCGGACTTAACCAAACACAATTGGATTCACTTATCAAGTAAATAGGAATTAACGTTTGTGTAATTTACTTTAATTATAATAAAATAATTATAATGCGGAAATATAAAGTAAATGACACAACAAGATTTTGATAACGAGGAAACCGCAAATGCAGAAAAGCCCCGGGACTTTGTCCAGAATTGAATACTCTCAGGATTAAGCCGCTACACAAAATTACACCTAACTTCGTATAGTTGAGACCAAGCAACTAAACCTATAGTTCACCTAGTTCCGTCTGTATTCCCACGCCTCCAACTTATAAATAAGTCATGTACTTGGAACAATTCCTTTGGTTCTTATTCCAAACAGTAAAGGAACGACAAATCTGTTTGGTATCAACTCTCTTCAACCAAGTGATATGAGTCGGACAAAGGCTCTTCCGTTTATCTTAACATAAACTCCTTCGTCAGGTCCTTAGATCTATCTTATGTTCAATTACCGAAGTAATCGTTTAAGATTAAGCCAACAACACTCTTTTTCCAAAGAATTGTGTTGATGCCGATCTACTCAATTAATCAATCCAATCTACCACAAAGATAAACCGATTATTAATTGGATCCTCTTTTACCGAAACAAGTATTGTGCACACCAAAGATTATAAACCCAAGTCAGATCTTCAATATCTTCTTTGTATTCAAATTTTCTTAAATCTTCAATAAAAATCTGCACACAATCACTTGAATCTCTTGTGATCAATCACACACAAAACGGAGTCTATTAACAATGGATTATCACAAGATCGTCTTTATAACTAACAACAGTCTAAAGATCCCCGTCGAAACTCTGAACTAGTTTGAGTGAATCTTATATCAGAAGAGAAGATTCTCAAGCATTAACAAACTAGGTGCAATCAGATTTCAACCACCGTTAGTCAATCAAATCAATCAAAAACAAAAGATAAACCGCAATTATCTAGTTTCCCACCAACGGTACACGCTAGAGCTTCTCAATCCCAAAGAAGACTTTAAACTGAGCGGCCGTAAGAGATTTCGCCTAATTAGGTTACTCTCCTCTCCGAATAGGCGGCTTCACTAGTAACAACAACAAAAGAGGAAGTCTGTTGTTATGAAGTATTAGTTTGCTAGAAAGGCAAACTTCAAGTATTTATAGACAAGGAAGTTTGGACACCAAGGAATTTCCAAAACCGAAAATATTCTGAAGATATTCATTAAAGCAAAAATTCGGTTTCCATAATTCCTGGAAATGCTCTGTCCAAAAATAATGATCGAAATCTCTCGGAAAATCTAATTAGTAAATGCACATTACTAATTCTTATACTTCCCTACAAAATGAAATTAATAACCTTAATTAAAAGATTCTTAACTTACTTATGTTTCGATCATGGGATTCTCTTCCCTTAGCTATTAAGGAATAACTTTGAACAATTAAAGAAATAAACATTCACAGCACGTGTTCAAAGTATGACGACATCCTTACTTTGTAAGTTCTCTTTCACACTTACAACCTTGAAACCGATTTGCCACACTTCCAAACAAGTTTATAATTGGTTCATCTGACTTTCAAGAACTATGTGATTGATCAAACAAACATTCAATCACAATCATGGGTTTAACGGTTCTACCAAAACAAGTTTCGGTTCTACCTTCCATGTGAGTATTGTGCATAGTCACACTAGCTTTCCAAAATTCGGTTGACTAGGTACTAGGATCGGTTCCCCACATATATATGGTATCTAACTTATATGTGTTGCACATGTCCACAGTATCGGTTCCCCTTTGCCTAAAAACGTGTTGCACATGTCCATAGGATCGGTTACCCTTTCTGCTATAAACCTTGTTGCACCCCATACAAGGATCGGTTTCCCCTTTGTAATGTATTGCACCTCTTACTAGGATCAGTTCCCCTTTCCCATATTTGGTCAGACATAAAATCACAAACCTGATCATACCATCTCAGGTGATTACTTAAGATCGGTTTCACTAATAAAAGTCATACCAATACATAAGTCAGGCCTTTGTAAATAGTTCTACCGAGAACACAAACAAGTTATGAGTAGTTATACTCAATCACACATATTGGTTGTTCATAAGATATGCAATGAATAACAAAACCAATAACACCTGGCAATTTCCTTTTCAGTTCACAAACAAGTTTATGAACTTACTTCCTTAGAACACATGTAGAACATTGTTCCCTAGGATGAAATCCTCACCTCATACCCATACATAATCACAATAACATTCAAATGATTATGGCGATGTCTTATCTACAAAGTTTAATGGTTAAACAATAAACCTCGTATTATATTCCTTAATACTATGTCTATCTAGAGTTCAAATATGCTTCGCAGTTTTGTTTTCAATATGCACGACTTGAAAGATATGTTATGGAATGAAACAGTTCAAGTCAAATATTACTAACCTCAAGTGGAAGGATGATTGTTGTCGTTGTAGCTCCTTGCTTCTTCACATCTTCATGACTTCACAATACTTGTAATGTCTCATATCCTAATACTTTCAAGCTAACCTATACGAAGTTGACTCTAGTACATAATCAAGCGACTCTTAACATGAGTTTTGATTCACTAAAATATGACAACCAAACTTGACATACCAACGCTTGGCGAGTTCAACCGAGCCATGCTCTAATAGTTCTTAGCAATCTTAGTTCGGCGCTTCAAAAAAATAATAATCTTAGTTCGGAACATTTATTATTCAAGAACTAATGTTGTGGATCATTTGAAAATTTCCCAAGCAATGGTATTTATATATAAGGAAAGCAAGAAGGTTTCAAACATCAAAGAAGAGTTTTTCAGAGCTACTGAGCTTTGAACTCAGGGTAGGTTGGTGAACCCGGTTCACAAACCGTTGAGTTCTGAATGATACAGTTCATCAACCCAGTTCACGAACTCTGGTGATCCGGAATCGTGAAATAGCCAACGGTTCATGAACCTAGTTCACGAGCCATAAACGTCTGAGTTCACGAGCTGTTGAACGGTTTCCGAACCGTAGCGCCTTAAATTCATGAGCTGGCTAACGGTTCAGAGAGGTCATAAGTGCATATTTTGATTCACATTTTGGTATACTTAGAGTTTCGATCTACATTTTAATTAGTCGAAAAGGTCAATGAAGCAAAAAAAAAAAATCACATTGATAGATTTTGAGTTCCATTATAGATTTTAATTAGTCAGAATGGTCAATGAAGCGGAATTTTGGTTCACAATAAGCGAAATTTGGTTAGATATGCATTCCTAGATTCTCCTTGTTTGGGGGGAAAATTCCCACTAGATTTTTGTTTTGGTTTGAAAAGCAAAAGCTTATGTGGATTACTAGTTTACTACTTTATCCACATTCCTCTTTATTGACCATTCTGACTAATTAAAATCTATGTCGGAACTCAAAACCTACCAATGTAAAAAAAATCTGCTTCATTGACCATTCTGACTAATTAAAATTTATGTCGGAACTCAAAATCTACCATTGTGAACAAAAATCTGCTTCATTGACCTTTCCTACTAATTAAAATGTAGATCGAAACTCTAAGTTTACCAATATGTGAACAATAATATGCATTCATGACCTCCCTGTCTATTTAAATCTATGTCGAAACTCAAAATCTACCAATGTGAACAAAAAGCTGCTCCATTGACCTTTCCGACTAATTAAAATGTAGATCGAAACTCTAATTCTACCAATATGTGAACAATAATATGCATTCATGACCTCTTTGACTAATTTAAATCTATGCCGAAACTCAAAGTCTACCAATGTGAACAAAAAGCTGCTTCATTGACCTTTCCGACAAATTAAAATAATGTAGCTTGAAACTCAATGTCTACCAATATGTGAACAATTACTACTATGGTTCGTGTTAGCAGATGCTCAAGTTTCATACTTGGCAGAAATTGGTGGTATATTTTATACCCTCCCATTTTCAAGGAGAATTCAAAAGTAAAAGCATATGTAACATTATGGTCTGAAACTGCAAAACCTTCGGAGGGAGACTGAATACTTCGATAGGTAATTAAAGGAAAATGTAATTTTATGGTCTTCAGATGATGATACCATCAACTTCATATGCACCAATACCATCCTAACTGACTAGGATATCGTGGTTGCCCAAATATTATAAACCGAGTTATTATTATTTTTACTTTAGTGTTTCCGTTATTATTTTTTTCTATTTATTTTTTTATTTTATGGTCTTTTTTATTATAAGCCTTTATTTTTCGTTAGTAGCATCAATTTTTCTTTTTGATAATCAAGTGATCGAAGACTGTCGTCACACTTAAAAAACTCATGAGACGAACCAATCAGAGTAAATTAGAAACATCGTAAAGATGCCGACAATAAAAATATTCTTAAAACTCATAGAAAAATTACTAGATTAAAAAAATCTTAAAATTAAATCTCAAAAAATTAAAATATGAACAGATAAATTATTGTAGGATAGAGTTTTTTGTTTACTGAAAAGAAGGGAGAAAGCAAACATGAAAAAAAGAAACACATCTTTATATGAGGTGGTGGTTATAAAAAAATCTATTGTAAATAAATAATATAACTATATTATATATACATAATTTCGTAACTTTTCATCAAGGTTGCTAGTTTGGTAAGTTGGCTAATGTTTGGGACTCTTCGAAACCCTTTTGACCACGCTTCAAACCTCTACACCACATTTTTTTAGAAACTTTAGAAAATAAATAAAATGGAAGGTATAAAGAAGATAAAGTATTAATTAGTTGCCAACATTTTTTAAGAAATTTTAGAAAATAAATAAAATGGAAGGAAAAAGAAGATAAAGTATTAATTAGTTGCCATAAATGATAAATAAACCATTAATCAGTTGTGGCTATTACTTAATACTAACACGGATTCAAATGAAATGGTATAAATGGAATCCCTAAAGTATTTATCAAATCAGAATCATTTAACACTAAGTAATGGGTATTCGAAGATAAAAATGTTCATTTGATTCTACCTTAACCTCTTCCTCCATGCATATGTTAACAGGACCCTGAATGAATTCACTATCTAGGAGGTCCCCTCGTCATAATATCCGCCTACAATATCATTCTTACAGAGTTCCCCATGCTTAATTCCAGAATTATCTCCTAAAAAACGTATTTTATTGGGAGTCGACTTTTTTTCTTTTTTAATAGATAAAACAGGGCTCACCCTGGAGTTACATGCTTATAGAGTAATGTCATCCATATTACATAAACTACTCAAAAGAAGAAAAACTGCACTTTCATCCAGTAGCTACAAGTTTGTTGTCTTAAGCACATTTTTGTTAATCTGACCGGGCAGAAGTTTTCCAAAAGTGGGATTATACTTAAAGAGTTTACCCCTTTAATACATAGATTGTTTGTACTGTTGTCTGCATGCAACCCTTGTGATATTGTTTTTGCTTTCATCAGCTTGTTTCTAATAGCTTCCATGACTTTCTCATTGTCATTCTCCAACTGAACTTCAGGATGGTTGAGTTGATGTAACCAGTGGATCGTCGTAGAAGCTGCCTCCTCCTCCTCTACTTTCTTATTGGGAGTCGCCCAACTAGCATTTTGTATTCCATAAATAAGAATTGATTAGGGAAGGACATCCTCATCCAATCCTATAGTATCCAACTGTATAAGTTCAATTTCGGTCACAATTATATAATTAAAACTATATTACATTCAATTCATCAAAAAGAAAATCAGTTCCCACAATTATGTATTTTATAAGTTTTGTGACTTTTGTGATAAATGTGTTGGTTATTTAACTTAGATTTTTTTTTAATTTATGAATTTACTCAAAAAACTTTGTAACAAGAAATAATTAATTAAGTATGATTACCAACAACGACATGGGTGTTGTTTAAATTTTTTAATTTCAAAACTAAATAAACCAAAATCCTTAACCTGTTAAGATATATATAACATTTTGTTTACTTTTCAAATGCTCATTCTTTATCAATATTAAGAATATCGTAAGTGAAAAGGAGAGGGTACCAAGTACATCACCAACTTTTTTGTTCGGCAACCTGTATGGACAAAACTTAATACAATTGCAAGTAGACCAACTTAATGATCCTTGACAATATGTATATAGAGTTTATATCTCTCAAACAGAAAGTATAGACTATGGAGTCCATGAACCTGATTGTTAAGAAGAGTACTTGGACAATCTCAAAAATCAATATCCAAGATCACGTATCCAAATAATCCAATCGAAATTCTGCCAAAGAATTAACTTGTTATCAATCTTTTAAGATACGAATTCTACAAGAAACGGGTCTCGTAATCAATCATAATTATATAGACGTATCTACTAAGATTGAATACATACAACTTGCATAACTCCTATTATAAATATAAACAATATAATGCGGCAAAGGAAAAACACAAGACACCGAAAGTTTTGCTAACGAGGAAATCACAATAGAAGAAAAATCCAGGGACTTCGTCCAGATTTGAACACCAAACTGTATTAAGCCGATACAGACACTAGCTAACTACAAGACTTCAGGATAAAATGCAGTTGAAACCATATCCACCCTCCAAGCGATTCAATTACAACCGCATTCCTTACGTCTCTTGGACCTCGTAAGGCTCTACACAATTGATTCCCTTAGCTGACGTTATTTACATCCTAAGTTTTGCTTCAACCTAAGTGAAGACTTTTGATACCAATCTAAAAAAGCGGGGGTCTAACAACCACACTTGGGACGAATCTGCTTTCATTATACTACTTGCTAGTGTAAAGAGAAGTAGAAATTATTATTTGCGAGTTGATACCTCGTCATTACACAAAGTGTCATAGTATTATTACACATCATCAAAGTTCAATTGTATCACAACTTCGACAACAATACTATGGTGATATGTATCACTCCCCCTTAGTCAATACTTCATATCACATGAAAACCACTCCCCCTTACATAATGATCCGAAAACCATATGTATTTGTAGTGTGAACTACACATTAATTCTACCCCTTTTTGTCAATAAAATTGGCAAAGGTATGAAAACTAGTGGGATCCTAATGAAATTTCCATAGAGACACTTCATGAGCAAAAGAAAGCACATATCAACTTTTTAGATGCAATCATATAGCCGAAGCTAAATGCATTCATCAAGGAGTTTATAAAGATACAAGATAACCCCTATAATATTCCACAGCCGCACTCCCAATAAAGATTTGGCAATTTAGCAAAGTTCAATTAAGAACTCTCCCCCATATAATGTCATTCCCGAAAGAACAACAAGAACGACCTTACTTTCACAAGAAAATAAGGATTTCTTTGGATATTACAAATCACATAAGAATATGAATCTGTATCCAAAAACTCAATTAAATTAACCACAAGAGAACCCATGATTAATTCAATCGGAAGTGCTCAACATAAGAAAACTTACGGAGCCACACAATATATACATAAAAAATATGGATCAGGGAAGATCAATACTGCGGAATACACAAAGATTCATTCTATGTTTCATCACTACTTGCACAATGACATTCAATAGACTTAATCTTTGTAAACAATAGTTCATCCTTTCTTCCATCAATATTTGCATAAAGACATAAAAGGCTTAACTTTCGTTTGTCAAAAGTTCATTCATTCTTTTACCAATACTTGCATATCGACATATGAAAGACTTAAATTTTGACCACGTATGGGACAATCATAGTTCACGGACGCAAACACACATATCCCATAACAAATTGCAATATATAAAACCATAAAGATTAATACTACAAAATCATCTTCCAAATAAACTTTAGAATTTAAACCAATAAATCTAAAAACATTGAAGATGAAAATCGTTGGACATAGCTATGTGTAATCACAATAGTGGCTATTCCAAACTCTAGTTATTCTTTTTAAAAACACAAGAATAAAATTCTCATAAGAATCCTTCCTAGACAAAATAGAGAAAATCACGTTTCTTTGATAACTTCATACCTTTGAAAGGGTCCATCATAGAAGGTATCACTGATGTCCTTGATTTTCTTGATCGTAGAAATTCCATGTTCATGAGTTAGAAAATTAACTTTTCGATCAACAATACGGGAAAGATGCCTAGCTTTAACACAGTCCATGATGAGCTTCTTCTGATTCCTGATCAAGATGTTTTGATTCTCAAGGATTTTGGCCTGACCATCAATAAGCTGATTTATTTGCAGTTGAAGATTTGCAAACTCGACTCTAGAGTCATTATGAAAAAGAATTAAATCCTTGACAGATTCTCCAACCCTGGCGTTATACTCTTTCTTTTCAATCATCCCTTTCAGAACAAGTTCTTGAACATAATCGCATCCTTTAGAGTCTTCTCCCATCTCAAGATTCACAACTTCTTGAGGTCTTGAGAAGTTTTTCATATCCCTTTCCTTTTTATTAGGGAAGGAAAAACACTATATATATATATATGTTTTTAATCAAGAGAGTGAAATCTTTGTTGTGGAAACCCTAAACTCCCAAGAGAGACACGGACGTTCGTGGACTGGTTGAACAGAACAGAAGAGCTTCAAAAAATAAAATACCACTGTTTTCATGTATCCCACTTCACCATGACTCAATGATTAAAAGGTTAATCAGAGCATAAAAGTGAGATGTATAGCAACACAGAGTCAAAAGACTCTACTTTCTCATTACAAAAAAGGAAAACAGCTTAGTCAAACACAATACAAATGGAAAACTATAGTAGACTTGAGTATCTCCCAAAAGTCATTATTGCACCTCAAGTTAGATACAAGAAGAACCAAATGTCTATGATTAGACATCCAAGTGAGATGTAATCTCACTATGGTTATTGAGAGATGAGTTGTAGATTCTATCTGAAGGTTTGAACCTGGTATTTCTTACCTTCCTTCGGTTATTTTTTAACATAACCTTGTCAGGTGATCCATCAGAAATATTTTTCTGAGGATTAAGTTCAGGACCTCTATAAATTGGTTCCAGAGAATTTGAAGAGACATGTCTCCACCATCTAGACTTAGATTTACCAGACTTACTCTCATAATTGTTTGGAATGTGTAATTTTGCACCATTCTAAAGAACACGATTCCTGTGGGGATTTCGAGATGAGTGACCATTGAAATCCATCTTATGAGAATCCTGTTTTTCTGCAGGGATGACATCAATTGTCGTGGTCATTAGAGAGTTTACTCTATCGATAGTGAAAAGAAGTAGATTTTGGAGATCAAAAATCTGTTTCTTTCTAGCAAAACAATGATGAACATAGTGATTATTTTTCCCACGGAAAAAACAGGTTTGTGGAGGAGAAACATTTGCAGGAGCCTATTTTGACATCATAGCCCTATTAGAAGATTGAAAGTTATGTAAGCACTTCTTAGCAGAAACTTCCTTTGGAAAACATCTCTTCATGTACTGTGATTCTATTTGAGAATTAATCATTGGTACATAAGAATTTTTCGTTGATACAGAGTTTTCCTTTTTCAAGGATTTGCATTGTTCTTGGGCTAGATTAAGGGAAGCACTTAATTTCTCTTTTTCAACACGAAGTCTGTTTAGATAAGATGAATGTGTCTCGATCAAACATTTTTCTCTAATTGAGTCTTCTTTAACAATATCCTCAAGAACACTAATTCTTTCACGCTGTAAAGCAATTTCTTGAAGTAGTTTCTCAATATTGTTGGAGAAGGACTCAATGATGCCATAGAGTTCCCGTTCTCGACAGAGAGACTTTTCAAATTCATCCAGAAGTTGAGCATGATTGTAAAAATCAATTGGATCAGCCGAATTTTTTTGAGTTCTGGTGACATTCCTTTTAGCTTCTGTTACAATGTCAGTTGTCTCATTTTTACCTCTGGATTCGGAAGAATCAACTAAGGAGTCATCCTTTGAGGAAAATCCAAGACATTTGACATAATTAAAAGCATTGGAAGACATATTTTTAATGCGTAACACAGAGATAAACTTCTGTCCACAAAATCAGATTGCTACAAACACAGACTTATGAGGTCTTAAACGTGTTTGCATGCGCTGATACCAATTGAAAAAGCGAGGGTCTAACAACCATACCCAAGATTTCGCTTAACAATCTGTATGGACTAACTCCAATATACTTTTAAGATAATAAACTAGATAGTCAGACTCAATCTTAATAAAAAGTATATCAAAGAGTTATATCTCAATTTCTCGATTCAATACTTACTCAAGCAAATAGAAATCTGCGAGTCTAATTGAATACAAGAGAAATTAACTTGAACGGTACCAAAGACCAATGTTAAAGTATCAATCAATTTCAATCAATAACCAAAGGTTGGATTTACCAATTTATCGATTCAACGCACAACCTGTGATATTTCAATTATATAACAAAATATAATGCGGAAAAGAAATAACACCGACACCAGAAATTTTGTTAACGAGGAAACCGCAAATGCAGGAAAACCCCGGGACCTAGTCCATATTGACACACACTGTATTAAGCCGCTACAGACACTAGACTACTACAAACTAACTTCGTTCTGGACTGTAGTTGAACCCCAATCAATCTCACACTGATCCAAGGTATAGTTGCGCTCCTTACGTCTCTGATCCCAGCAGGATACTATGCACTTGATTCCCTTAGCTGATCTCACCCACAACTAAGAGTTGATGCGACCCAAAGTCGAAGACTTTAATAAACAATCTGTATCACACAGAAAAGTCTACATGAATAGATAAATATGTCTCCCACAGAAATACCTACGAGTTTTGTTTAGTCTTTTGATAAATCAAGGTGAACAGGAACCAATTGATATACCAGACTTACATTCCCGAAGAACATCCTAGAAATATCAATCACCTCACAATAATCTTAATCGACTAGCGAAACAAGATATTGTGAAATCACAAACGATGAGACGGAGATGTTTGTGACTACTTTTCTATCTTGCCTATCGGAGAAATTAATCTCGAGCTGTTAGAGCATAGCTCGGTTGAACTCACCAAGCATTGGTATGTCAATTTTGGTTGTCATATTTTAGTGAATCAAAACTCATTTATAGAGTCACTTGATTATGTACTAGAGTCAAATTCTTATAGGTTAGCTTGAAAGTATTAGGATATGAGACATTACAAGTATTACGTGAAGACTTGAAGATGTGAAGAAGCAAGGCGCTACAACGACAACATCATCCTTCCACTTGAGGTTAGTGATATTTGACTTGAACTGTTTCATTCCCTAACATATCTTTCAAGTCGTGCATATTGAAAACATAACTGCGAAGCATGAATGATTACAATCTAGTTAGATGTAGTATTAAGGAATACAATACGAAGTATAACGCTTATCTTTTGAACTTTTTATATAAGACATCGACATAATCGTTTGAATGCTATTGTGATTATGTATGGGTATGAGGTGAAGATTTCATCCTAGGAAACAATGTTTTACATTCGTTTAAAGGAAGTAAATTCATGAACTTATTTTATGAATCGAAAGGGAAATCGCTAGGCTTATTGGTATTGTGATTCATTGCATATCTTTTGAACTACCAATATGTGTGATTAGTATAACCGCTCATGACTTGTTTATGTTCTTGGTAAAACTATTCACAAGGCCTGAATTTTGTATTGGTATGACTTTTATTAGTGAAATCGATCTTAAGTAATCACCTGAGATGGTATGATCGATTTAGTGTTATTGGTATGACCAACTCTGGGCAAAGGGGAACCGATCCTAGTAAGAGGTGCAACCTATCACAAAAGGGAATCGATCCTTGTATGAGGTGCAGCAAGTTTAGTAGATGGGGGAACCGATCCTATGAACATGTGCAACACGTTTTAGACATTGGGGAACCGATCCTATGGACATGTGCAACAAATACAAGTTAGATACCATATATATGTGGGAACCGATCCTAGTACCTAGTCAACCGAATTTTTGGAAAGCTAGTGTGATTAATTCCAGTACCCACATGGAGGTAGAACCGAAACTTGTTTTGGTAGAACCGTGAAACCCATGTTTGGTGATTGAGTATTCTTGATCAATGATGTAGTTCTTGGAAGACAGATGAACCAATTCTAAACTTGTTTGGAAGTGTGGCAAATCGATTCCAAGATTGTAAGTATGAAAGAGGACTTACAAAGTAAAGTTGTTGACATAATTTAAACATGTGCAGTAACGCTTATCTTTAATTGTTCAAAGTTATTCCTTAATAAGGAAAATCCCGGATCGAAAAATAAATTGAGAATCTTTTATTTAAGGTTTTTAATTTTATTTTTGGAAAATGAAAATTAGTAATGTGCATTTACTAGTTGGAGATTTTCTAAGAGATTTTCGGTCAATGTTTGGACAAAGCATTTCCAGGAATTATGGAAACCGAATTTAGAATATATTGCATATCTTGAGAATATTTTCGGTTTTGGAAATTCCTTGGTGTCCAAACTTCCTTGGTCTATAAATATCAAAGTTTGCATTTCGAGCAAACTAATCCTCGAAAGCCAGCAAAACTACCTAGTTGTGTTGTTACTGGTGGAGCCGCCTATTCGGAGAGGAAAGTAACCTAATTAGGCGAAATCTCTTACGGCCGCTCGGTTTAAAGACTTCTTTGGGATTGAGAAGCTCTATTAGTACATTGGTGGGAAACTAGATAATTGCGGTTTATTATTAGTTTTCGATTGATTTGATTGACTTACGGTTGTTGAACTTGATTGCACCTAGTTTGTTTATGCTTGAGAATCTTCTCATCTGATATAAGATTCACTCAAACTAGATCAAAGTTTAGACGGGGATCTTTAGACTGTTTGTAGATCTAAAGACGTCTTGTGATAATCCATTGTTAACAAACTCCATTCTGTGCGTGGTTGATCACAAGAGATTCAAGTTGATTGTGTGCAGGTGTTTATTGAAAATCTAAGAAGATTTGAAGACAAAGAAGATTTCTGATTTGGGTTCATAATCTTTGGTGTGCACAATCGGTTAATGAGGATCCAACTATAATCAGTTTATACTTGTGGTAGATTGGATTGATTAGTTGAGTAGATCGGCTTCAATACGTTTCTTGGTGATTAAAAGTATTGATTGAAAAATCTTAAGCAATTACTTTGGTAGTTGTTGTTAGATAGATCTAAGGACCTGACAAAGGAGTTTATTGAGATAAACGGAAGAGCCTTTTGTCGAACTCACATCACTTGGTTGAAAAGAGTTGCTACCAAACAGATTTGTTGTTCCTTTACTGTTTGGAATACGAACCAAAGGAATTATTCCAAGTACGTGACTTATTACAAGTCAGAGGCGTGGGAATATAGACGGAACTAGGTGAACTATAGGTTTAGTTGCTTGGTATCAACTCTACGAAGTTGGTTTGATTTTGTATAGCGGCTTAATCCTGAGAGTATTCAATTCTTGACTAGGTCCCGGGGTTTTTCTGCATTTGCGGTTTCCTCGTTAACAAAATCTTGTTGTGTCATTTACTTTTATTTTCCGCAATTATAATTGTTTTTATTTTAATTTAAAGTAAATTATACAAACGTTAATTCATATTTACTTGATAGTAATCCTATTGTATTTGGTTAAGTCTGAACCATTTATCAAGTAAACATACTTCGTTGTTGTATTGTCTCGATCTTGTATCCATAGTCAATCACACAAGTTATATTGTTGTAGTATTGTCTCGATCTCGTATCCATAGACTATCACACGAAGTGTGAACCGATTAGTTGTATTATCTCGACTCAGTCCATAGACAATCACTTTCGGGGAAAAGACTTATAGGTGGAAAAGTTTTAGATTGAGGTATATTTGGGTACCCTCGTATTTTCAATTGGTATCAGAGCAGGCAAACATGAAAAGATCTAACAATTTGTGTTTGGTGCGATCCAACCTATAAGATATGAGTCAAAGTAAGAAAAGCAAAGCTAAACTTATGAAGAACTCAGTTAACGTATGTCAAGATAATGAGAATAATATCTCAGAGAAGGTCAATGGAAATTGTTCTCGTAAATCTTTTCGAAAATCAAAGAAAAAGTCTATGACTAATAACTTGATTGCGAATCAGGTTCCTGATCAGAAAAGAATGAATACGAAACTCAAGAAACATGTTTTGGATCCGAGTCCAATCACTAGTGAAAAATCATCTAAAAAGATATTAGATTCACTAGCCTTCCCAAGTTCTGAATTTCGTAAAGTGTTTGAAAGATTTTTCAAACATGTTGAAAACTTTTCAGGAAAGGGTAAAACCATTGACAGTCTAGACGATGTCCTAGAACTTATTGTTCAAATGAATGTAAGAATATGTGAAGGAAAGCGAGAAATACTCAGTCTTTAAAATAATCTGATATATTATGAGGAACGAAAAATGGCTTTATGCAACGAAGTTCATCAACAGACTACAGAGTGTGAAATTCTTACTCAATCGCTGGAACACTCACAGATAAGGAATAAGATTCTTATTGAGAAACTTCTTACAGTAACATGTCAAGAGGTATATCTAAACGGGTGTTTAGAAAAACATTTCCAACAAGGAATGGATACCTTAAGAGGACATATATAATGTCTTGAACAAGAGACATTAGCAATTTGTCGAATGGCAAATCCATATCACACGAGTTCAAGTTCAAAGAACATTCCATCCTGGGCACAGGATATAATTTGAGTTCTAATTGAGGAAATTACTTCTCAATCATTTGGCCCGAATCAAGACACGTAAAGAGAGAAAGGAGCTCAATCGGGAAATGAAGGAGAAAGAGTGAAGTGTTTGAAAAGAAATCAAAATGTCTTACTGTATGGAGGAATAGCGCTGTATACTGGAGATTCTGGGTAGTGAGAGGAATGAAAAATGGCATAGTGGCCGCGAAGTTGACCATTGAGGCTAGATGAGTCTAGATAATGGAGGTGGCAATAAGTGTCAATTGGGCTTGTGGATTTGAAGAACTTACTTTATGTTCAAGGTGTTATGAGACAACAGAGAGTCATGTAAGAATAAGGATTGAAGAGCTACTTGGTGTGGTCACAGGCTATTCGCAATGGTAGTCGTGTTGCACCAAGAACTTTGCCCCAGGCAAGGCAAGACCCGCATGAACCGTGATCGTGCTAATATGCCGCAGAGTTATGATGGAACGAGAGGGAATGAACAAATGGCTTGGTGGTGATTGAACTTTGAACAGAAGCCGAAAGAAGCATGCAGTTGTAAAGAAATTTAAAACATGGTTCTCAAGTTGCAGGCGATGCATGGCTATGCACAAGGATTTAGTGTAAAATTCTTACTCACCTGGTCGGGCTTGTCACGGCCACTCCGAACTAGACAACTCCACGAGCGCTTTTGGGATAGTTTCTCTCCATGGTGGGGAATAAGATTCTTATTGAGAAACTTCTTACTAAGTTTATTATTGGTTATGGAATAGTTGATTTCACATAATATGATGTCAGTATATCTAAATTGTTTTGTCGGGTGTTTAGCTAAAAACATTTCCAACAAGGAATAGATACCTTAAGAGGACATATATAATGTCTTGAACTTTAAAGAGACATTAGCAATTTGTCGAATGGCAAATGATAGTTCAAAGAACATTCCATCATATATAATGTCTTGAACAAGAGACATTAGCAACGAATGGGATTATCCCCGGGAACAGGATTAAGATATTGCATCTCGTAATTTTCCTAACCAAGAGGATGGGTTTAAAACCTATGCAAAGGAACATGAAAATGCTCCTAAAGAAAGGGAGGGAGATTCTCCTCAAAAGGTATTTGATGAGGAAGATCCTCATCCCAATGCTTAATCGCATTAGAATGTGCATCCTTACAATGCCCAATCTTCTGATATAAGGAAGCACATATATCTGGACTATCTGTATCCTATCAACAATCTCTTATTCAATATAGAGAGTTTACACAATCTACATAAAGATACATAGTCTGGCTCTTTGTGTAGAAAAGTTGTATTGTAAACAACTTGTGTAAAATAGGATAAGTTTCCTATCTAAATGTATCTCTTGATACTGATCTAGAAAGATAATTTCTTTTTGAAGAAAGTTGTGACTTTGTAACACATTAGATGTGAAATTTGAGGTCACGACTTTATTGCTTTTGCTTAACAAAATTTTATTAAGAAAGTTAATCGTTTTCCTGTTTAAGAAAAGCCTGATTTTATTGCATATTTTTATTCTTTTGCTTAACAAAATTTCGGTACAACTGATGTTTTATTCCATTATGTGTGTATGGATGTGTGTGTGATTCAATTGTTTCCGGTTAAGAAAAACTATTGTTATCTTGCTTTATTGTTTGGTATCAATCGTTTAGGCTTACAAAATTTTGTTGCAATTGCGGTGCTTTAATGTCTATGTTGTTTCAATTGCTTCCGGTTGAGGTAAATAATTATGCAAGTTGATTTATTTGGTTTGTATGAATTGTTTATGGCTTAACGAAAGAAAAGGGTTACGTGATGAATTGTTTAGTCCAATTCGATTCCGGATAAGAGAAACTAAGTAAATTATGATCTTAATTAGACTTATCAAAGTGGAGTTTTCGGTTATTCAAGTCTTATCCAATGCCTTAAGAAGAAATGCTAGTTAACTAACCTAGTACTTGTCTTGTTTAAAAATAAAAGGTCTAATTTATATAGATAATTAGAACCTGATGAGAAAAATAGAGTTATCTTTATTTTGGTCTTATCGAATAAGCGATTGTATTTGTACAATCGGTTTAGCAAAGGAACTAAGGTGCTTAGTCGATTTTTGGTTTGCTAAACTATTAGGGAAAATTTCTTCGGGCAATGGTTTCCTTGGTAACATATCAAAACAAAATTACTTTGTATTTTCGGTTTTGATATTGGTTATCAAAAATGGTGTGGGGGACCCTCGTGCTTAACTCTTATAGGTTTGCAAGTCTTTTGAGATTTGTAAGATCCTTTCGGTTTGTCCTTTATTTTTTCGTTTCTTTGTCATTTTGTGACAAAACGGGGGAGAAATATATGGAGTAAACAAGTAATACTGGTATTGATTTATATTGATTGGTATCACTAAGGTAAAGGACATTGGTGCTTAAAAGTTTTATCTAACGAAAGAGTAAAGCATAGACTAAGTGGGAGTAGCATATCATATGATACTTGTAGTTATATGGAAGTCTATATAGCAATACGACTTTTGTGTCAAGATAGGAGATAGAGTAGATTGACTTTTGAGTGATATATAAGTTCAAGTCTCCACATACCTTTTATTCGATGAAGATTCACCAGTTCCTTGAGTAGTTCTTTGTCTTTGCATGATGGACGCCGTGGAGTCTAGAGCTCAACTACACTTTCTATCCTAGTCCGAGACTTAGCTATAAGTAGACTAGAAATCAAGACTTATAGTTTTGGCAACTAAACTTGACAAACAAGCTTGAGATAGCAACGCTTGCGAGTTTGACCGAGCAATGCTCTAACACATTTTGCTTCTAACATATAAGCCTATTTTATTTCCCTTTTAGATCAAATATCAAGGCTTGGAAATCTGTCTGCAATATACAAAGATAGCAAACCTCGCAAATCCGGAACACTTACACTCACTTAGATGAGAAGCTTGGATTCTTTACCACCTCTCAAGAACAATCTTAACTTATCTATTATGAATATTTTTCAGAGATCTATTTTTGAGGAATCACAAAGTATGAGACGAAGAGAACTTTGCGATTACTATTTATCTTGCCTGAAATTAAGAGATTACAAAAATCTCGATAACAAAAAAGCAAGATTAGGATACACGAACTATTAAGATAAAAGATATTAAGACCTGACTTCACGAATCCCCAAGCGAAGTCTTTTAGTCGTAGACCTAATTATGTTTCTCAGAGGAAACCTAGGTCAATAGAGGATGATTTTAGGTATCAACTAGAACACAAAGTGTCGGGGATTGAATTTCCTAGTTGAAAGCGCATCTCTATTTATAGATGTTCAAGACTAAGGTTTGCTTAGAATTCAAGCTAAGATAACTTGAGATTCAAGCAAACACTTTCTATGTTTAGATGAAACTCTGATTAGAGTTTCAAGTAAGCATGTGAGAAGTTCGTCTTGAAATCACACAGAAGAATATACACAATGGTCCGAGTGCATGAACCATGTATAAGAATAGTTCTTTGCAAATATGCCTTATGAATTAGTGAGCAATTTGATGTTCATTTAAACACTTAAGAATTTAATCATGATGCACATCCACAAGTGTTTTAGTGATCGACGATGTCTTACAGGTGTCTATGAGAGTCATGGCAATGCTAAACATATTCAAAAACAATAAGTCTTTGAGCATCTGTTAAAATTCTACTAGGACCCTCGATGAAACAGTTCGTGAACCGGGTTTTCCAACCCTACTCGGCTCGTAAACTCAGATGGACACAGTTCGTGAACTGGGTTCGCTAACTATTAGCGTTTTACTACCAACATAAAAATTCAGATCACCACGATTCATGAACTGTCCCGTTCTGAACTTAAGGTTTGCGAACTGGTTCGCCAACCTTCTTTGTATTTCTGAAACTCATATATCCATGGTTTGTGAAATGGTTCGCCAACCTATACCCTGAGTTGAAATTACAGAAGTTCTGGATTTCTCTCTTTTGATATTTGAAACATTCCCAAATGATAAAATTATTGCTAGGGAAATTTTCAAATGATCCACAAATTAATTCTTGAACAATAAATTGTTCTGAATTAATATTGTTAAGTACCTTTGAACATCTAATGCTTGAATCATGTTTCAAGATGTTTAACAAGACAAGCTTGACTCGAAATTTCTTATTTGCAATAAATCTACTAGAAGTCATACGACATAGTCTCATAAAGATAAAATGGTAAGATAATGAGTAAAATAGAATGGTTCAGTCTTCACATACCTTGTTGATGAATTTTTCCAAATGTCTTCGTCGATCTTCAGTCTTCGAGGTGATGTCTGATACTCAACTACCAAATTACTTGACTTGGTAGACTAGAAATCAAGATATAGTTTTGTTCATCTGACATTGACAATAAGCTTGAGATAACAAAACTTGTGGGGTTCTGTTTTGGGGTAAAAATTGATTCTGCTGGTTTTGGTAAATTTGGGTGTGCTGCCAAGAAATGGCCATTCCAGACTTGCTTCGGTCACAAAGTGAAGGAGAAGGGTTGATCTTAGGGAGGGAAGCGAAGAAGGTGTTGAGATCAAAATATTGGATTTTGAGGGCGTGGTTGTTTTATGACTTGTATATTAGAACTGGCTTGTGGAATGTAAGATATCAGTTCTTTTGGTGTTTTTCTGGATACTTGTGTTGTTGTTAACAAAAACTGTCTTGTTGGTCGAAATAGGTTGAAAACCTATTTATACAAGTCATTGGGCCCCCTGATCTCGTAGGAAGTGGAGACATTTAAGTATTGGAGAAGTGGGGTTGTGTAGAAGCGGTTTACCATCACGTTCCCATTGTGAGGGGAAAATGGTCAGCCTTACTCCCACTATTCTCTTACTGTTATCTAACCATCCGCTCTTTCCTGACACTTTCTTGTAATGGGCGTATTGTACGCCGCACGCTGTAAACCGCCAGACCAATACCCTGATGAGTATCCCCCAGTTTGTGACATGTTTGATGTCTCGAGTGTTTCGTGGAAGAATGTGCAACAAGTTGCTGAGTGGGTCTAATGTGCAAGACCTAGTTATTCTGACCAATCGCATGCAAGATCGGGTGGCATAATGGCATAGTGGCGCTTGTTAGTGGCGCAATGGAAATGTGGCGCATGTGAGTGGCACAATGGCAGTGTGGCGCCAGTTAGTGGCACAATGGAAATGTGGCGCCTATGAGTGGCACAATGGAAGTGTGGCGCCAGTTAGTGGCACAATGGCAGTGTGGCGCCAATGGCATGGTAATGTGGCCGCGCCAGCGGCATGGTGTTGTGGCCGCGCCAGTGGCATGGTAATGTGGTCGCGCCAATGGCATGGTAGTGTAGGCGCGACCACTATATCTTGGCATATTGGTGTTACACCCTGGCCTAATTAGGTTTGGCATATCAAAACCCTAACGCGGGAGGCTAGGTGGCACGGCACGGCCTGCCAATTGGCATACTGGCACGATTTGTCAGGTTGACTGGCCAATTGGCATGGCTCCTGCGGTGATGGCTATTTGGGCGCGTTGGGAGCGGCCAAACTTAATAAATCAAGTGGCCAAATTGTACGGCCGTGATTGTTTTTTGGAGACTGGCTTGGGCCGTCTAGATTAGATTCCTAACAGAATTAGGCGCATCGACCCACCAACTTCCAATCTTTATTAAAAGTGTGCGTGGCGGGTTTTGAGCGATCTGATTGGTTGATGGGAGAGGGGGCTAGCAAGAGAAATATGGAGCGTGGTCGACGGCCACGGGCGGCGCCTATTGGAGCGGATTCGCCGGCTATGTGGCGTGGCCGCGCCTCTTTCGTCATTGCTCTTTATTTGCCATAATTCCTCCTTTGTTTCTTGTTTTCTGGTAGGAGTTTGTTCCTACTAGCTCCGGGGCGGATCAGTTTCCTAGTTTACCTAGGTTTGGCCTCGACCAATAGGGTTCGAGATATTTGCACAGGGCGCAAAAGACCTAATGTTTGCAAATTATTTAGGTCGAAAACTTGAATCTTGTGAGTTATCACAAAATTGAACAAATTTAAAAATTATGTGTGTTGACACAAAATTCTTTTATTCTCAGAGATTAGTAGCGCATCTTCTGATTGAGCATTTTCATGCAAACCTTGATTTTGATACTTCGGGAAACTGATGCTACTCAGCTGCGAGCGAACACTAATCGTCATATCATACCAATACTAAGGGTTCAACTGGGGAACATAGCATAGGAAAAATACTCGCCAGGTCCCGGCATTAGTGAGTAATGCAGCTAGGAGCTTATATACTCATTAGGCTCTATACTAGTGAACAATTCATCGAGGAGCTTGAGTTTCAATATAATATGAAGAGAGACATAGGCAATCATCAGATTTTGATATATTCTCCAAATTCCCTGCGGAATATAGACATATCAATGTCTACTACATCTGATGCCGGGTCAGGTGGATAGACTTTTACAGTTTTCGCCCTATACTAAAAACCACCATCAACAGGTTCAACCGAGCATTGCTCTAACAATAAGGACACATAAATTAAATAGACAAAATAAATTGATGGTAATCACCTTGCAGGTAGGTCTTAAAGGATCTTTCAGGTTTAGTAGCAAGTTGTTATTCTTTAAATCCTTATTATACTCAACATTTTGGGATGAAGATATCACATTCTAAAAGATGCATCCATAGCATGCTATTATAAGCTTTTTTGCATCTATTATCATGATACCTGATTATATTCTTGAATGTATGAGATATACTCAACCAATTTCCTAGTCTAGAATGAGAATTATACAAAAAAGTTACTTGCTCCTGAGTATCTTGCCTGCGCTGAATCATTCATGAGAGCACAATTCACCATAAAGTAGGTAAAAATTATCCTAGGACTATCTTGAACTGCACTATAAAGCGCCACAACACTTGGACGTTGAAGCTTAGTCAGGATAGCAAATGCCAACGTGCTTAAGGGTTAGCACTGGCAAGTGGTAGCGCCATTCAGTTTGCTCCCCCGCATCGTATCTTTGGCCATAGTAGTGTTGGCGCTGGCACATGCCAATGCCATGTCTTTGGCTAATCTAGTGTTGGTGACGGCACGTGGCATTATTGGCCATAAAGGTTTGCAACGTCAGGGCTTGCCCCATGGGATGTTTTGATGCCATAGCATGCCTAGCGCATCTCGATGTTGCACGAGACTTGGCGTCGGCACTGGGTTGACACCATGTTTGGCTAAGATGGTACTCAAATATCATTTTCACTTTCAAGACACAAAAATATCGATGTTGTTCAGATAAGAATCTGTGTATATAGTGCATATATAATATGTTCAAGGAATTAATCCATTGAAGTTGTGTGCCTCGAGACGATGTTCGATACGACTATGTAGTAGATGATATGCATCTAGTAGCACACACATCCGAGAACGGCATAGAAACTCATTTGGATACGCATAATCTGTATAATCAGTATGTTTCTGAGCAACACATGTAGCATGTATAGACGCACATCAAATTACGAGAGTTCGGCCGAGTGAAGCCCTGAAATTTTGCAGGCGTATACATACTTATAAAAATACATGATGAATTATTGGTCGGATACACATTATCAATTCTCTTGCGGAATATAAGACAGAAGCACAAATCCATAGTTTTGACACAAGCAGAAATTTACATACATACTTTATGTTTCTGCAGTTGAGCAAAGAAGACTTTTATAATTCTTCCATTTGTCGAAAATCCACTATCAACAAAATGATGATGAAAGGATTCGACTATACAGAGAAAATCTCCGCAGCTAATTTTTGAAAAACATAATCGCTTAGATCAAGTATGGAAGGAATACTAAAAATAGAGACATTTACATGGTGGAATACTTATCCATGTGGAGCTGAGATGTAGCATTGGACAATTTAACGTTGAGAAGTGGTCAGTGCTAAATAGTTTAGTGCTAAAGTGATTTTTTTGGCGCTAAACCATCTAGTTGTCTGTGAATTCATATGCGAGTTCCATACTGAAATGACGAGGGTACCAAAATATACCACATTTTTTTAGCTTCAACCTATAAGTCATATACCAAGTGTGATCGTCTATGGGAAAATTCGAGACAGTACAACAACCAGGTATTCACTTGAAAATAGTTATGGTGCAAGACCGATTTACTATAGGATCAATATCAAGTGATTAGGATTAACGTACTAGTGTATTTACTTTTAATTATTATAAATAATTATAATTACGGAAAGTAAAAGTAAATCACACAACAAGATTTTGTTAACGGGGAAACCGCAAATGCAGGAAAATCCCGGGACCTTGTACAATTTTGAATACTCTCATAATTAAGCCGCTACACAAAGTACAAAACCAACTTCGTATAGTTGATACCAAGTAATCTACCCCTAGTTACTTAGTTCCCACAGTATCAATGCGTCTACGACCGTCTGTTCATGCACGTGAATCCCAAGACAAAAATCTTTATCTTGAGTTTCTTTACCGATGTATAGTCATAAGCACTCAACTCCTTTTGATCATCTTCCAAATAGTAAAGGAACAAAGTTGTTTGGTAACTACTCCCATAATATTTTATAAAAAAAATCACTGAGTTTGTGACAAAGGCTCTTCCGTTTAAACTGGTAAACTCCTTTGTCGAGTAAGATCAATCCAAATCAGTAACTTAGATTCAGATTCACAACTATCAGATTATGATACTAAAGAATACCACCGAATGATAGTTGTTGATGTATTCGACTTTATTATCAAACCTATCAAAGATAAATCAGATCTAATTCGGATCCAATCTGATCAAGATGTGTGCACAAATCACGAGATACGAAAACCAATAAGAAAAATGTTCTTGTTCTTCAAATCTTCAATTACCTTCTTATGTACCTGAACGCCACAAACTTAAATCCACTTACGATCGATTATACACATAACGGAGTCTGTTAACAATGCATGATCACAAGTTGTCTTTAGATCTAAAAATAATTTTAAAGATCCCGTCAATACTTTGATCTAGTTTAAATGACCCTTATGTCAGAAGAGAAGGCTCTCAAGAATAATAAAACTAGGTGCAATCAAAGTTTCATCAACGGTTAGTCAATCAAATTAATAATCGAAAACTAAAATAACAAATTCGATTTTCTAGTTTCCCACCAACGGTACTCGTAAAGCTTGTTGATCCAACATAAGTCTTTAAACGAGCGGTCGTAAGAAATTTCGCCTAATTAGGGTACTTTCCTCTCCGGATAGACGGCTCCACCAGAAACAACACGAATGAAGTTTGCCTGGCTCTTATGATAGTTTGCAAGAAATTCAAACTCAACTATTTATATACCAAGGTTGTTTGGATAACAAGGAAATTCCAAAACCGAAAATATTCTCAAGATATTCAATAAGTACCTAATTTCGGTTTTCATATTTCCAACTAATATCCAACCTGTAATTCCAAAATCTCCCATTGAAAAATATCTAATATTAGTTTAGCACTTAACTAATAGTATAACTTACCAAGAGATATGTTTTGATTTGCTGGAAATCAAAAGCATAAAATCGAAAATCTCAATTGAAAGGTTCTCAATATTTCCTAGGATAAAATCACACCTATATCCAATACACAATCAAGTAACGAGTTATATAGATTATGTCGATGTCACATTTACGAAGTTCAAAAGATAAACGTTATACTTCGTAATCAAATATTCATCCTTGACACTTTGATCATACTAAAATGACCAATTTTGATACTAGAGTACTAAATATAACCTCGCATATTATGCTTTCAATCTTAAATGACTTGAAAACAATGATATGAATGAAAACAAGTCAAGTCGGTATCACTATGCCTCGAGTGGAAGGATGATGTCTTCATTGTAGTCAATACGTCTTCACGATCTTCAGGTCTTCAAGGTAATTCTTTATGTCTCAACATTCCTAGACTTTTTAGTCTAACCTAAACGAAGTTGTCTCTAGTATATTCAATTAAACGACTTTAATTGAGTTTTGATACTAGAATATGACAACCAAACTTGACATACCAACGCTTGGTGGGTTCAACCGAGCAATGCTCTAACAAATACGAATATGGAAATCCCTTGTGGATTGCTCTCTTTCACCACGCTTTTCAGTGAATTAGGAGTGGTGGGGTTCGTAGTGGTCGGTCTTATATTTTAGGAGTTTATAATTAACAATGGCTTCACCTTATTTGACTCATCCTTTTTTACTAATGATCTTAATTTATGAGGTCTTGGGATATAATCCTAAGAGGATGGCTGGTCAACTTGGTTTTGATTTAGGATTACCCGACATAGTTTTTAGATTCATATGGGTCATCAGTAGACTCGTACGAGCCACGTCAGCTAATTTCAAATTAAGTCGAATCACCTCTATGAATTGAAATGACTCGTAAAGATTCAATTTTTAGTTGACGAATCTGACCATTTTGAATCATGGACCAAGTCAAATTAGTTAAAATAAATGTTAACAAATTTTTTTTGGTAGCAATGCATAGATCCGAACACTGAATACTAGACCTCATGTTTGGATTATATTGAAACTATTTTTAAAATTATATAACCAACGAGTCCAAATTTGTGCAACCCTATAAAACTGAGGTGCATGTTACGACTCTCCTAATTGGTGATAGTCGATGAGCATTAATGCACTTCTCTCTCTCTTCTTTTAATCTCTTCTAGATTTAAATTTTGAAGTCAACAAACCTAAAGGAATATAATAGGATTGATGGAAAAACAAATTGAATGTTTATACGAAAATAAATTGTTCATAAGTAATATCTTTGTAATCAGGATTGAAGATTCGTATCCCGAATTAGCATTTACATTCACATCATATAGTCATGGTGTTAATGTTCCTTTAGTTCCCCGATCTAACCAAATATTTGTCTTTAGGTTGATCCTTCATTTTTGAGTCTATGGAGCGAAATATTAGGGGTTGTATTGTCTTGTAATTTTGATTAGTCATCTTTTTTTTTTTTTGAAATATTAGTTTTTTTATGAAAATTTATTGTGTTTTAGAAACAAGATATTTTATATCTAAGCTTTTTCCCGAATAACCTGAAGTCAGACGAAAACAATAACAACTTGAAAAAAAAAATCCATCACATCCTAACCAAATCAAAACCCTAACTACGAAAAACAAAATATATTGAAATTACAAGGAGAATATAAAATCAAAAGAGATAATGCAAAATGAAAGAGAGAGTAAAATTAAAGTTACCGAATGAAGTGTGTTGGAGATCTGAATTGATTACAGGGAGAGACAAAAAAAAATATAGAGAGAGTCGTGAGTATTTTTTGTATTGTACTTTTCAAAAAAGAAAAAACATACTGGAAAAGGTAAGTAAAAATATTAAGTAGTTTTTGGAGATTTATTAACCAACAGTGAAAGTCAGAACGTGCACCCCAGTTTTTGAGGGGTGCACAATTTTAGACTCTATAAAGTACTAATGTTTAACAAATCAAAACTTGGCAAATATATATGATTTTTGTTGAATGCCTCGCACAATTCAATATTGTTTATGTGTGGGCAGAAAATCACTTCGCCACGTGTAAGCATCGCAAACACGAATAAGGGGATGCAAGTTTGTGATGAACACTAAATGCATTCTCTAGCTACACTTTTTCCACTTTCGAGATATCTACTCATGGAACAAGGTTAATACACGTGGAAAGCACCAATTAATATCTAAGGTTGAGTTTGAACTGGGTGGTTAAGCATTTGATGAGCGATCAGAACGGTCAGTCTACCAGTCCACAGTCTGATTAGACATGTAACGCCCCGAGTTCCGGACCAGGATCAAACACGTGTGGAGATCCGAACTCGAACTATTACGGGTCAGAAAGATACTTTTATACCAAACATAAGTGAAACTTTATATAACATGAACCGTAGAATATAAATCCAATCCTTAACAACATATTCAACAAAACACATTATTTCAAATTACATTTCAAGCAATACAAGAAAGCAATGCAATCAATAATAAGCTAACTTCTTAGTTCCACTTCAAACTTCCATGAATCTGCAAGGAATGTCAATTGGGGTGAGATGACGGCTCAATAGAATGCACCACTATTCTATAAAGATGCAAAAAACAAACCAATTTAATTATCAAGGAAAAAAATATAACATGAAGTACAATACAACTTCAACGACTCAATGTTACATTCAACAATCACAATACTAATAATGTTTCCAATAAATTATGAAATTCAGATTCAACACATGAGTTCATAACACAATTATATTTTCAACAATTTAATTTCATACATGAGTTTCAGGTACAAATTTCCTAGGTTCGTGCACCCACCTATCGTTTATCCAAGATTTAACAACCACCATCGATGGTCGTGTACATAAGTTCATATATGACGATTATTACCCATTTAACTCTCGGGGATCATTATCCGTTTTTTTTGGGATTATTACCCGTCGTTAGTATGGAACCATGTTACATCAAATGGTAAAACATGAACTCATTTACAACTTATAAATAATTTTTACAAAAAATACAACCATCCATGGTTTAACAACATATGACAAACAACATGAGTTTCTTTCAAGCATTCATGTAAACAAGTTAACTGAAGACATTTTACATCATGCATCTCAGGGTGATTACTTTATCCGATCTTCCTAAAATTTTTAAGAACATACATAACTCAATAAACAAACACATATCTAAATTTCACATCAAACAAACGGTACAAACCAAAGATATTGAATTTACAAACTCATCATAAAATCTGGGCAGATTCATCATGTTAGCAAAATATTCATGTTAAATCCATAACAACCTGAAAGTAAGCAAATCAAAAGCCATATGAAATATAATACATAAATCTATAACTTTCACGAAGACCACACATCATTATAACATCATCAAGATTACTTGTATTAGTAAAATTCGTGAAGAAACGAAATTGTCGTAAATTTTAAATAATACCCGAATTATAAATATTCAACGGAGAGTTTGCGGTGGAAAATTCTCAAATTTTAACCAATGCGATACCTAATCATGTTATCTATAAAAAGTAGAAGCATGATCATTAACCAGAGATACATATTTATGTGAATAAATTTCGAACCCTAACAATATAAAATCATATAAAATAAACACCCAAAGGAAAAACACATAAAGAGAAAGGGTTTCGCATTCTACCTTAATTCCATTGATCTCTGCTTGGTTTTGACTAATTAAGATTTCTCCTCAAGAACCCTAGCTCCATATCCTTGTCTCTCTCTAGCTACTAGCTTCTAACTTTTCTAATCTCTTCGTCCATATTTATAATAAAGTTTATACTAATTACTATTAAATCTTATACTTATTATTTAACTTAATTCTTTTAATTATCTTTTCATTTTTCTTTAATTTATTTTAATTATTAAAATTAGTTAGGTGACTCTATTTCCACCTAGCTTTCCTAGTTCAAGCAACCCACCTACACTAAGGAAAACAAGAAGGTTAGCTAATTCGTGTAAAATCTGACCCGAGAAGACAAATAAAAATGTCAGGTATTACAAGACAGTTGGTGAAAGGACATACGATGAGATACAGAGCGATCGTCACAGTTTCAGCGAGGAATGATGGGCGATTGACTAGCGAGGATAAATACCAGCGAAGGTGTACCCTAATACAAGAAAGCTACAGTATAACATCTCTCCGAGCAAAGACAGCGAGCGAAATGAGTTGTCATCCAATACATCGAATTTTGTTTATAAAAGGGATTTTCAACATCGTTAGAAGGGTTGAGGTTTTAGGGTCCATAGCATACCGAGAGAGAAGTACCGAGAGATATATTGTACTTCACTGAGAACTTGTAATCATCACTGTTGATGGGAGAAAACGATTTGCTGGTTTTTCAAGAAGTGGAGAGACGACCGTGCGGACGGAGACTCCTCAACCGAGCAAACTTCCTAACCTCAAACAGATGCACTACACGGGAGTGCTTTGAGTTCTAGAGATCAATCTGTATGACTCTGGCCTAAACCAAGAAATGGTCATTCCGCAGTCAATTCGGCCACAAAGAGGAAGAGGGTTGATCTGTAGGAGGGAAGCTGAGAAGTGTGTGAGATCAAGGATTGTAAATGTGTTGTAGGCTTCTACAAAATGAACTGCTGGGTTCGAATAAGCTTGAATTTTGCTCAATCGAGAGAGATTGTTGCTCACACGATGATTTTTGGTTAGACGATAGATGTTGTCTCTTAGACCCAGCTTAGACCCCTTGTCCTCAATCGTGGATTCGTAAACTTATTTATATTGCTAGAATATAGACACATTGATCTTGAGTAAGTGTGACGGTTGCTCGAGTGAAAGAGTGTGAAAGTGGGAAATCATGGTTATACCTGCCTGTGTCGTGCGGATACTTGGTTGATTGTCCACCCACTACGTTGCTAACTCCCTCAACTGCTTGCAAGTCTTACTCATATTTCTCATCATGGATGAACGCACGTGTCATAGGCCACCAGACCAAAACCCTAATTAATATCCCCCCATGTGAAGTTATTGATGTCTCACGAACGTGGAGCCTGCAAGGCAGGAGTGTATTTAATTAGTCAGTTGTTGACTTGATTAGAGGATGAGTCTAAGTATTATTAAGTCGAGCATGATTATCGAATGCTCTATGATTCATGAATTGAACATGTCTGCTGGTGTTCAGACGTTGAGTCTTGATATCATTTTACCAGTTGAGATAATAATGATATTTTGATAATTTGGATCGATCGTCCGATGAAGTTGCTCGATCGAGGACTCATTTTGATATGTCAAACATTCGACAGGAAATCAAAGATATTTTCGAATTATATAGAATACTCTTATATATCATGAATGATCTAATGATAAGGTATGAATCAGAAATATTGGATGTCCGTTCGAACCATGTTGCTCAGTCGAGCAAAATGTTGGTAGCGGGACCAGACATTAAATATAAATTAGAATATTGATTGCTGGATCAATATAATTCTTGAATGAATATTGATGATTAAATCAACATGATGAATATTGACAGGCTGAGCAAACATTGCTCGTCTGAGCAAAATTCCTCGTATGATGAATTGCTGAATATTGATAGTTGAATCAATATTAATACTCTGAGCAAATATCGCTCGTCTGAGTAAATTACTGAATATTGATAGTTGAATCAATATTCCTCGTCTGAGCAAATATTGCTCGTCTGATAAATTACTGAATATTGATAGTTGAATCAATATTCCTTGTCTGAGCAAATATTGCTCGTTTGATGAATTATTGGTAGCATGACCAAATAAAATATTACTTAAAATATTGGTAGCTGGATGATGAGTGCCAAATAGTGCATATTTATACACCTTTTTATTGGCATTTTACTCATCTTTTGCGCTTAGAAATCAGATATTATCCCAGATTCTGTGTTTTCTTTGTTTTCAAGAATAAATATTTGTATTAATTAATTTTGTGTTTTTAGGTAATAAATAAAGCTCGGAGAATCTGAGGAGCCAAAGGAGCAGAAAAGTGGAGCCGAGCATCTATGGAGCAGCAAGACGAAGCCCGCGCGCACAACAGTTGCAACCCAACAAGTAGCAACTCATCTACAAGACATGGGCTTGAGCTATCCATCTCGCACTCCACGACCCGGATCCAAGCCCATCATTTCGAGCCGTTAAGATCTCCCTCGCCTACATCCTACGGTCGCTCAGCCTTTGCATATCATTACTCGATGCTCCCGCTCCAAACCGCATCACTCCGAGCCTCCCTCACCTAGTTCGGGATCGTACCCGCTTCATCCAGCGCTCGCTGAGGCCTCTTCATCAAACCATGTTGTGCCCGCTCAACAGCGAAACTCCCCATACCCTATACCCTAGTCGACCAACTCACTTCCTCTCTTCTTCTTCTCTTTCTTCTCTTCTCCTCTCCACCCGACAGAGCAGAGCTCTGCTCTTCTCCATCTCCTCCCTCTCCCTGACAAACCACCAACTCACCACCTCTCCTGTCGCCATCACCACTAGCTCTATCAACCACATCCGCACCCTCTCTAGTTTCACTTATCTCTCGCCTAGCCTCTCTCGTAACCCTAGAGGCTATGTAAGAGATAATTGGGGCTAGGGTTTCTCTTACATCAAATCAAGAGCAAGGAAGTCTCAGAACCGCAGGAGTAGAGCCAACAACAAATTCAGAGAGTATGGGTACCCTGATTTACGTTTAATTTCTATTTTAAATTAAATCTAGGGTTTGGTATTTGGGGATATTTTTGTTGCATGTATAAATAGAACTTGATGGGTGTGTAGAAAAGCATGCCTGGGCTAGCCAGAGCACCAATTAGGTTAATTTGTAGTTGTTTTGTATCTTAATCATGTTCTAAATAAATTTGCTAGGGTTGAGATGAAACCCATAATTTGTCGCTAAAGATTTGTTCACATGTTGATATTGTTCTTGATTGAGCTTAATTGTTTAGGATACATCTAATCGAGCACTTTTGCATTTTACTTTCACAATGCATGCCATGTATGCATTGTAGTCGTGTTATTACTATGTGAATGTGTTGCAATTCATACCTCATTGTCATTATTGATTATTGATCCTCGAGACTAGTTGTGCCCCGAGAAGACAAACTAGTGCTTGGGAGAGATACCCTAATTGCGATTAGATATCCATCTTAGGATGAGTTTGATCATCTAAGTAATGAAATTGATTTGTGATTAGTTGTACTATGACAAGACAACTAATACTAGGAATTAGTTAATTGCCTTAGTTGATAGAAGCCATCCATTGAGACCCTGGATGAATGGCGGTGACCTGCCATTACAAGGGACGAGAACATTATCAACCATTGAACCGACTTAGCCGAGATTAAGTGGTGGATTCGACACTCTAGTGCTTTACAATCTAGTCACTACCTTAGTTTAGAGTCTCTACAACTCAGTCGCATCGACACAAAACCACCTGTTGTTACTCACACTTGCTAGAATTCAGTAGAAGAAGCCTTTAGATCACCTTTAGAGCACCACAAGTCTCTGTGGTTCGACCCGTACTTGCCACGTCTCCGATAGACGCCGTGCACTTGCGGTTTATAACACGTAGGCATAAAAACATACACATTTCCAGGCCTACCAAGTTTTTGGCGCCGTTGCCGGGGACTTGGCGTGTGCCCTGTGATTTTTGGCTTGACTCTACTGATTTACACTCACCCCTGTACATATTCACCTTGAATTTTTAGCATCTGTCTTTGCTTTTGTACATTGTGTTTAGCATTTAGTTTCCTCATCTCGTTTTCTCATTACATTCTTAGTAGACTCATCTCAGAACTTGCATCTTAGCATCCTCATCTTTGCATTCCATTTAGCATATGATTTTTGTAGTTAGCTATCTTAAATTGCATATCTATCATCTTTCAAAGTGCTTCTCATTAGCTTATTTCTCATCTCGTAGCTAGAGTTAGCTTAAATTGCACTTGCATCTTTAGCCGCATCTTCAATTGTCACCACTCGGTTGGAGCTTTGTCACTAGTTACAAGGAAACTAAGCAGCCCTGTATCTTAGTGCCTTGTAACTCTTGATCCCAGTCAGTCCAATTTACTCTCAGGATTATACTAGTTTCAATATTGGGTTCTCTGTTTTAACCTTCACATTCCTGGGGACTGAGATTTGTTTGCTGAGTAGCAGACACCTGTGGAGCAGCTGAAGAAAACCAAGGAAGAAGAAAACAAAAAGCGCAGAACCATTGGTGGATCGGCCTAAACCCAGTTTTATACTGGCGGTTTGTATCTCGACCCTTATGCATGATTGATCTAGCTCTAAACCTTGTGTGACCCGTGAGCCATCTCGCACTTTTGATGCCCAAACCCCGTTGACAACTTTGTGTCCACCGAACTTTTGTACTATATCGCTTCCAATTTGTAATTGCCGAGAAAGCCCCGCTAATTGAATGCATTGTTAAATGTGTGAGCTATCCTTGCTCGAAACTAGCTATTTTGGTCGACCCGAGCATTACCGAACCTTGTTCCCATGATCCGTGAATGGTTGAAATTGTGCCGAGCATCATGTTTATGCATCCGTGACCTCTCGCTTACATGATACCTTAGTGACTTTGCATGACCAATCACCCCTGAGTTGATTGAAGGTCTCATCAGTGTTACCTTGATTGCATGCTATAACCTGTGCTAGGTAGTACACACACCCCGAGCATCTTTGTTTGTGCACCTGTGTGCTTGTGTGTGACCCTAAGAATTTGTGTGAGCTGTAGATTGCAAACCCTGCTGCCATCACCTGAGCATAACTCAGCCCCTGTTGCTGCTTGCCTTTGCTGTAGCGTGTACTTGTGTGCCCTGTTGTATGTGCTGTGCAGCTGTGCTATTCACATAAGCCTTACCTTGCATTGCCCTGTGTTGCACATTGCCTGTGCTTAAGCATAAGCCAACCCTTGCTTGAGCTGTGCCATAGCTGTTTTTGCACAAATCTGAAATCCAATGTGCACTGGGCTGTAAACCAAAGAAGCCCACAAAACCAAACAACTAATCCCAAAAACCAAAATCGAGCAATCAATGTGCAAATTGCATGACCCGGGCTCGCATTTTGCCAACCTTTAGCCCACATACCGGGCCGTGCAACTGGTCGTCATAGTTTCACATAACCGGGCCGCAACCAAACAGAAAGCCCAACCTCTCGGGCTCGTGCATCCCGCCAGCCCAACCTCCACACAAACCATCGGGCTCGCCTCGCCAAATCTGGCTGGAACTCAAAGATCGCCGGGCTTTGCATAGCCACTGGAATTTACATTTTTCACCCAACCTGGGCTCTGCAACATGTCCAAAGCCCACACAAACCAAATCCCACATAAACCAAACTAAACCCAATAAAGCAAAACCCATTTAAACCAAACAAAACCCATCAAAACCAAACTAAGCCCACTACAATTGGGCTTTGAGTTCAATTTGAGTTGTTAAATCATGTCAGGATTTTGGTCTGCATCTGGGGATGGAAACAAATCCATTAGAGAACTTGCTTACGGGCATGATTCATGTTACGAACCCCCCACATACCATAGTGATTTTAGGGAGTACTATGAACCTTCTCAGGGCCCTGACCTTGAATACTCATACCCTAACCATCATGAGCACATGTATCAGTCACCACAGTGGGGAGATGAACAATTTTATACTCCCCCGACACCTTGTTTACAATCACTAATGGAAACGCTCATGGAACAAAATGCTAGGCTTGACTTTCATACAATGCATAACCATCCATATAACAACATGCATGATCATCCCTTCTCTAGTGAACCATGTGCACAACCATTTAATGATTATTCATATGAAACATGCATACCCACTATTGAAGACTCTCCCTCCATTGAACAATGTCACATGTTCTTAAAGATGAACCTGATTCATTTAGAAAAAGAAGAATGGAAGGCAGTTCATGATAGAATGATTATTGTCCCTAATAAAGAAAATCTTGAAAATAGTGTTTCTCTTCCTACTCATGCAACTAACACTGAATATGAACCTAATCTAGAGGAAAATGAGTACACTAGAAATGCTACAATTTTGAATAGGGAAATACATTTTTGTTATGATGATGAGGATGATTATGATATGTTAGAAGAGCATATGCATGCATAAAATATGATGGAATCTTTTGGTTCAGAGACGTTAGGCGTCTCTTCTGTGAACCCTATGAATGATGCCTCTTCTAATATTCATACATGTGATATTAACTCTGAGATTGGTTTTGTGAAATTTTTTAGTGAATGTGAGCATGCTGCACAACTTGTTTGTGACTTAGGAAAGGATGAATCTTCCGTAGACACTAATATTCTTATGGACCATGATATTATTGTTGTGTCTGATTCCCTGCCCATATCACAATATGTTGCCTGCTCTGATGATTATGACATGGTGATTGATGAATTGTTCTATGCTGGTGAGCATGATTTACCTTCTTCTGACCTTAGGAAAGTGCATGATGGTGCAAATGATCTTATACATGAAAACAACTTAGATGTACCTAATCTCTCTCCTAAGGCACAGATTGAAACTCCTCCACCAAACCTAGGTGTAGTTTGTAACAAAATTGCAAAACCAACTTTTCTAAAAATGCCTAACTTAGGCCTAGAGCTTTGTGCTTCCCAAGTCCTCTTGGACTATTTTGCATCAAAGTATAACACTCTTAAGGAGCCACAGTTGGAATGTGTATGTCTTTTTGTCATATTAGCAAAACTCATTTTGAGTTAGACCTTGTGCATGATGTACCTTTAATTTTGCAAGATTTTGTTCTCAAAAGCACACCGTTGACAAATTTAGGTTTGGGGAAAATCATTCCCATATACAAGCCTTACTTGCACTCTCATTTTATATTTGTGTAAGGCTGTTGATGTTTGTATATATTTTCTATTGGGTTGATCCTCAACTCTTTAGATTGTTAGTGTATGGTGAATTCTCATTGTATATAATCCAGTAGGACTTGTTAAATTTTCTTTTCTTGAATCGGTTGAGTCTTCTTGTACATATATTGTGCTAATCCGATATGATCTCCACTGAGAATGTTGGATTCTAGCCTTGACAAATGAAGCTCCAACCTTGCTTTCGCCGACATCCGGTAATCTCTTCCCTTTTCTCTACTCAGCATAGTTCCCATGGTATGTGACTGTTTAAATTTTTCCTATCTGTTGACACATTGAGGACAATGTTTGATTTAGGTTTGGGGGTGCATTTGCATTTGCATATAGAGTTTTTAGTCTTTTTAATCATATAGAGTTTTTAATCTTTTATTTTCAAAAAAAAAAAAAAAAAAAAAAAAAAAAACTCTTTTTGTAAAAACCTCCAACTTTTAGAGATTTTAGAGTCACTAGCATGCTTCTAGCTATGTTTACATAGAGAGTCTGACCGAAATAATGTAATTTGGAAGTACTTGGAAAACGCAATCGGGTTTCTTAGTTGATTAGAGCGTTAAAGTTGGATTTAACCATACCGGAGGGCAAATTAGGTCTTTGTTTAGATATTCGGTAGTAGAATTGTGATCACCAATAGTGGAGACTACCCATTTGACATCAAGTGAGGCACCAACCTTCAATTTTTTGCAACTTTCATAGAAAAGCTTTTAGAGTGTGTGTCACCGTACGTCAATTAGGGTAGGAATGGTGAGCTACCCAACTTCGCACCAATTTCAAAGACTACTTTTGATCTCTTGAGTGCTAGTTTTTGTCAATCATGAGGGTGACGTCTAAAGATGAAAACTCCTTCTAAATACCGATTTGCAGTTAGCATCACTCTCTCTCTCTCAATCAACAGACCCATAGAAACACATCATCGTCAGCAAACGGAGCATCATCAGAATATTGGAAGAAAAGTTGAGATAGTCCAAGGTTTATGTGCAACAAAGAAAAAGAAAAGAAAATAGGATGAGAATTAATGAAGTTTGTGAAAAATTGAGTTTTATTATTTTATTGTGATACTTAAAAAAAAAAAAAAAAAAAAAAAAAAAAAAAAAAAAATTGTTGTCAAGTTTTTGTAAAGTTCAGAAGTTCGTCATCAACAGTTGAAGACCGAAGACCGAAGATTGAAGACGTTTCTATGGTTTCTTATGAGAGAGTGATATTAATTGCCGATCGGGTGAAAAGGTAAGTGAGTACTCCCACCCCTTGCTAATGGTTGATTTCCTTTCTTAGAGATCATCAGAAAAAGATTCTTTTTGTCCACACCTCTGTGGAGTCTCCAGATTTTATTTCGGAAGGTTATCCTTCTTACCCACAACGTGTGCAGGATTTCTCTCTTTATTCCTGCCTGCACACATGAGAGACTAAAAAAGCGATCTTTTTGAGTGCAATTATCATAAAACCCTAATGGTGAGGCAGAAGTCGAGGCTTATGATCACAATCGAATCCGAATTCTTTCATATGGTATGGTTACTTCTCGCTCAGCACTTAAGGATGAGAATGCGTTCTTCGATAGTTCTAACTTATGTTACTAGCATGCAGAAACTCTATGTCCTCATAGCTTTTTGGAGGCTT
Organism: Papaver armeniacum; assembly: GCA_023531295.1. Classification (NCBI taxonomy): domain Eukaryota; kingdom Viridiplantae; phylum Streptophyta; class Magnoliopsida; order Ranunculales; family Papaveraceae; genus Papaver; species Papaver armeniacum. The sequence continues at coordinate 203,058 of JAJJWW010004267.1, forward strand.
GAGACTCTTTTACACTCTGAAGTTGGAGAAGGTTTTGCGGGTACACCTCTGGTAAACCCTCACGAGACTACAACTCGTCCACTAGGGACACCTAGGGGTTTAAAGGCTTAGTGCATACGCTAAATGCATTCGAGAGACCTGCGACAAGGGTATAGTTAGGATTTCTTATTTTCTGTTTCACTTGAGGACAAGTAAAATTCAGGTTTGGGGGTATTTGATGAGTGCCAAATAGTGCATATTTATACACCTTTTTATTGGCATTTTACTCATCTTTTGCGCTTAGAAATCATATATTATCCCAGATTCTGTGTTTTCTTTGTTTTCAAGAATAAATATTTGTATTAATTAATTTTGTGTTTTTAGGTAATAAATAAAGCTCGGAGAATCTGAGGAGCCAAAGGAGCAGAAAAGTGGATCCGAGCATCTATGGAGCAGAAAGTCGAAGCCCGCGCGCGCAACAGTTGCAACCCAACAAGTAGAAACTCATCTACAAGACATGGGCTCGAGCTATCCATCTCAGACCCACGACCCGGATCCAAGCCCATCATTTCTGAGCCGTTGAGATCTCCCTCAGCTACATCCTACGGTCGCTCAGCTTTGCATATCATTACTCGATGCTCCCGCTCCACACCAGATCACTCCGAGCCTCCCCTCAGCCGTTCAGATCGTACCCGCTTCATCCAACGCTCGCTGAGGCCTCTTCATCAAACCATGTTGTGCCCGCTCAACAGCGAAACTCCCCATACCTTATACCCTAGTCGACCAACTCACTTCATTTCTTCTTCTTCTCTTTCTTCTCTTCTCCTCTCCACCCGACAGAGCAGAGCTCTGCTCTTCTCCATCTCCTCCCTCTCCCTGACAAACCACCAACTCACCACCTCTCCTGTCGCCATCACCACTAGCTCTATCAACCACATCCGCACCCTCTCTAGTTTCACTTATCTCTCGCCTAGCCTCTCTCGTAACCCCAGAGGCTATGTAAGAGATAATTGGGGCTAGGGTTTTCTCTTACATCAAATCAAGAGCAAGGAAGTCTCGGAACAGCAGGAGTAGAGACAACAAAGAAATTCAGAGAGTATGGGTACCTCCGATTTACGTTTAATTTCTATTTTAAATTAAATCTAGGGTTTGGTATTTGGGGATATTTTTGTTGCATGTATAAATAAAACTTGATGGGTGTGTATAAAAGCATGCCTGGGCTAGCCAGAGCACCAATTAGGTTAATTTGTAGTTGTTTTATATCTTAATCATGTTCTAAATAAATTTGCTAGGGTTGAGATGAAACCCATAATTTGCTGCTAAAGATTTGTTCACATGTTGATATTGTTCTTGATTGAGCTTAATTGTTTAGGATACATCTAATCAGAGCACTTTTGCATTTTACTTTCACAATGCATGCCATGTATGCATTGTAGTCAGGTTATTACTATGTGAATGTGTTGCAATTCATACCTCATTGTCTGTTATTGATCCTCAGACTAGTTGTGCCCTGAGAAGACAGCTAGTGCTTGGGAGAGATACCCTAATTGCGATTAGATATCCATCTTAGGATGAGTTTGATCATCTAAGTAATGAAATTGATTTGTGATTAGTTGTACTATGACAAGACAACTAATACTAGGAATTAGTTAATTGCCTTAGTTGATAGAAGCCATCCATTGAGACCCTGGATGAATGGCAGACCTGCCATTACAAGGGACGAGAACATTATCAACCATTGAACTGACTTAGCTGAGATTAAGTGGTGGATTCGACACTCTAGTGCTTTACAATCTAGTCACTGCCTTAGTTTAGAGTCTCTACAACTCAGTCGCATCGACACAAAACCACCTGTTGTTACTCACACTTGCTAGAATTCAGTAGAAGAAGCCTTTAGATCACCTTTAGAGCACCACAAGTCTCTGTGGTTCGACCCGTACTTGCCACGTCTCCGATAGACGCCGTGCACTTGCGGTTTATAACACGTAGGCATAAAAACATACACATTTCCAGGCCTACCACTGGACTGAATATTATATAATTAATTAAGATGTTGATTGCTGGATCAACATAAAATTATTAGTGTTTAGACTTGCTCAGAATTATGATTTACAGAGCATTCAGTTCGAAACCTTAATTTTGATCAATTGCTGATCAATTGATGATTTACTGAAAATCAATCACTGAGCGAAGGAGGGGGCGACTACATGGGATGATGGTCGACCATGTAGGTCCCAGGTGCTCGAGTGAGCATGCACCAAAGTCCTTTTCCGACCAATTGGTGAAAGGATGGTTAAACGCTGGTTTAATCATTTATTAAAATAGTGCTCGCTTGAGCGTTAGGTAATAAAACCTAATAATGGAGAGATGAGGGACCAACTTAGGGGTGTCAAACCGTCCCTTGGTGGTCTCGGGACCAGCTGGTGGTCGATTGAGCAAATTCCAAGTTGATTGGAAAGAGTTTGAACACAATATGAACTGTAGAGAGCTAATTAGGTCAAAATTATGAAGATGTGTGGGATCGGCTCCTTGCAAGCCTAAGGGCCGACCTTGGTTGGTCAAGGTGGCATGCCCGTGTCACCATAGTGTCCGTGTCTCAGTCCTGAGAATTTTGTTATTTTCTGGTGCGCGTTTGAGCAATATTTTGGATTTTCAGAAGAATTTGATCTTGACTTAAACTCTCGATTTTGCTCGAATGAGCAAGTAGAACTTTGCTCGTGCGACCAATATTTTGAGAATATTCAAATAATAATATTTTAATATTTTTCGTGAGTAGCCTAGTCGGTCATGTGACCATTTGACTTTTTGGCCTTTTGATGGTTTGAGCAATATTTGAGAAAATATGCAAAACTAGGGTTTTTTGCTCAAACGAAGGAGTTTCATGAGATGAAGGAAATAATAATAATAAGAAAATATGGGATAATAGGGCGTGGGACCAGCCACGTTTAGGGAATGGCCGGTCGGCTAGGTGGCCCGGTCCCGTGACTCCCTTCCCTATTTTTTATTATTTTTTCATCGTTTGGAGGAAAATATGGAAAAACTAAGAGTTTTGCTCAAACAAGGAAATTTGCTCGAATGAAGGAGTTTTCATGAGATTAGGAAAAATAATAAAATAATGGTAAAATAATGGGAGAGGCATGGGGCCGGCCACTGCGGCATGACCGGCCGGTGGGCCCGGTCCCCTAGGCGCCTCTTTTATTATTTTATTAATATTATTTTTCTCTCCTATTTTGCATAGATTTCCTCAGTCTTCCATATTTTTGAATGCTCGTTCGTGCGTTCGGGTACTCGTTTGTACATTATTGATAAGTACACTCACACCATTCTCTCGGGGCTTATTCGGTGGTGGCCCAGATGCCCGATCAGTGAATATTTATTACTAACTTATGGAATTCAGCGAGAATCGTGCACTAAACTCGAGTAATAAAATAAAATGATTATCTATTACTAATCCATGGAATAGAGTAATGAGATAAATAAATTATCTTCTAGGAATTCAATTGATGAATGACACGCTAGAATTAACCTATTTGCAGAATCGAGATATGAGATAATTGAAGCATCATACTCGTTCTGAGGGGGGTGTATAGTCAGAGAACAACGAATAGCGTGACATCCTGAAGGCGTTAGGCTCTATACTAGCATGCAATATGTCTAGGAGCTCAACAAATAGCATGACGTCCTTGTTTTAGGAACGAATGTTCGTTCGTTAGTTTAAGAAATAAACAATAATCCCTAGCATAAGAGAGATTATTATTTTTTTGAAATAGACCTGCGTCTAATGATAAAATTTTGTCTATGAGATTTCACGAAAACCAAAATTTTATTTTTTTAAATTAGTGGGATTTCACAAAATGGAATAAACTCTCGTTTCGAAGGTGGATGCTCGTACGATAGAAATTTTTTTTTTTTTTAATAGACGTTGTTAGAGCATTGCTCGGTCGAACTCGCATGCGTTGCTATCTCAAGCATGTTTGTCAATGTTAGTGATCAAAACTATAAGTCTTGATTTCTAGTCTACTATAGATAAGGTCTCGGACTAGGATAAAAAGTGTAGTTGAGCTCAAAAACTCCATGGCAATCATCATACAAGACAAAGGACTACTCAAGGAACCGGTGGAACTTCATAAACTAAAAGGTATGTGGAGACTTGAACTTATCTATCACTCAAAAGTCTATTTATCTCCTATCTTGAGACAAAAGTCGTTTTGTTATTTAGACTAAGATTATGCACATTTGGTATTTCGAGCCGAGTTTATCTCGCATATCTATTTCTCGAAATATGTGTTGGTAAGCTTTCGCTTTAGCCGAATTCATCTGTACCTAGTGACGAAAGTCATGTTATGTTTCAATCACTTTGAAAATTACTCTGACGAAAAATGGTTTGTGAATAACAACTATATAACGTCCTCTGAGAATGTTTCAATGATTGAAATGAGAGTTTAGATTACATAACCATGGTAGGATATAAGCATTATTGTGGAAACACATATATGTATAAGTCCTTATTCCTTGAACCAAAGTTTGCGAACTTTGTTGATCAAGAGAACCGGAATGGTGGCGTGAGCCAAGTCCGCGAATCGGCGGAAGTTCTCGACCCGAGAATTTCGCCGGAGTTTGTGAACTCCTTCCGTGAACTTAAGTCCGCGAACCCATTCCGCGAACTTGAGTTGGTTATATCTAAAAACGATTGTTCTTGAACTCATGTTTAAATAAACTAAGGAATGCTTTTGCAAACCGTGGCTATAAAGTTCATGAACCGATTCGAGTGAATCAAATCGTTTTTGCTTCAATTGTGCATTGTGTAGTTACATAAAGATCTATGCAATTGAACAACTCTCTAACTAGTTCATTTGAGTCATTTGGACTAGTCATGGTGAAGAAGAATATGGTTGATATGAAATTGCTCATATGGCTAACCTTTGGTTAACTATTGTTGAACCAACAAATGTACATGTTTGGGTACGGTTAAACAAGCCTAGAAACGTGCATTTCATGTGTGTATACCAAGCTAAGTTTTCGATCTAACGGTTGAGAAATATTAGCTTGGATCTAATCAGGTTTTCATCTAACGGTGAATATTGAATGCTTTGTTACCAAGCTAACATTGATTGCAAACTCTGATTTGAAAGACTATATAAGGGAGAACTCTAGCAACCGGGAAACCTAATACCCACACCTTACGTGTGATACTAGTTGTATAAGCTAGAGTCGATTCTCCTTTAACCTTGGGTTTTCTTCTCTAAACCAGGTTAACGACTTAAAGACTTCATTGGGATTGTGAAGCCAGACCGATACTACTTTCTCGTAGTTGTGTGATCTGATCTTTTTGTTTCTATTGTACGAGTACAATTCTAATAATTGGCTTGAGATTTCTATCTCCGATAGGCAAGATAAAAAGAAGTCACAAACATCTTCGTCTCATCGTTTGTGATTCCGCAATACCTTTTCGCTGCGTCGATTAAGATTATTGTGAGCTGATCGATAATACTAGGTTGTTCTTCGGGAATATAAGTCCGGGTTATCGATTGGTTCCCGTTCGCCTTGATTTATAAAAAGACGGAACAAAACTCGTAGGTATATTCGTGGGAGACGGATTTATCTATTACTGTATACTTTTCTGTGTGATACAGATTTGCTTATTAAAGTCTTCGACTTTGGGTCGTAGAAACTCTTAGTTGTGGGTGAGATCAGCTAAGGGAATCAAGTACGTAGCATCCTGCTGGGATCAGAGACGTAGGAGCATAATTTTACCTTGTATCAGTGTGAGATTGGTTGGGGTTCAACTAAGTCCAAACCGAAGTTAATTTGGAGTAGGCTAGTGTTTGTAGCGGCTTAATACGGTGTGTGTTCAACTGGACTAGGTCCCGGTTTTTTCTCGCATTTGTGGTTTCCTTGTTAACAAAAATTCCGGGTGTCTGTGTTAATTTATATTTCCGCATTATATTTGTTTATATAATTGAAATATCACAGGTTGTGCGTTGTTCAATCAATTAGAATATCCGACCTTTCGGTTGTTGATTTAAATTGATTGAGACTTGGATATTGGTCTTTGGTACCATCCAAGTTATCTCTCTAGTATTTGATAAAGACTCGCAGATTTCTATTTGCTTGAGTATATATCAAATCGAGAGATTGAGATATAAACTCTTTGATATACTTTTTGTCTAGATTGAGTCTGACTGTCTAGTGATTCTCTAGAAAGTATATTGGAGTTTGTCCATACAAATTGCTAAGCGAAATATTGGGTGTGGTTGTTGTACCCCCGTTTTTTCAATTGGTATCAGAGAAGGGAAACACGTTTAAGAACTCATAAGTCTATGTTTGTAGCGATCTGATTATGGACGAGTCTATCTCGAATAACGCACCAGTACAGAAATTACCAGATGATTGTGAAAGCTTGGATTCACCTGAGAGAACTGTCACATCTAAGTCAATATCTAAACATTCTCTTGATGTAAAAACTGTTGATTGGGAAACACTCCTAGAAGAACAGTTGGATGAACTTTCTGATGAAGGTGATTCAAATATTGATAGAGATTTTGATGATGAAGTCTCAAAGTATGTTAAGTTTTTGGATTCGTGGAAAATGAAGAAAATCACAACTTCTCATGTCACACCTCTTCGACTCCTCTCATCGAGAAAACAAGAAATTGAAAAGGATTTCCGAAGGACTTTATGGGCGGAATCGCTCTTACGAAATGGTCCTCAAAGATACTGAGAAAAACCTGAGTAGAAAGTCACTTGAATGTGATCGTGTATATCAAAAATACTTCTTGTTGGAAGAGAAACTTGCAGAAACTGAAGGAAGGATTAACTCTCAACAAACAAGTTTTGATGACAAAGAAAACACGCCTTGAGGCTGATTTATCTGTTGCTCTTGATAAAATCAAGATGTTGGAAGATGACTTGAAAAAGTTCAATACTAGTTCAAGCAAATTAACCACTATGCTAGGAGCAAGTAAAAATCATCGTGATACACGAGGATTGGGCTATAAGGGAATAGATGCTCCAAGTATTAGCAAAGAGGTAAAATTTGTCAAGGCTAGTGATTCTTCTCAACAAAAGGTTTCCACTGATGGCAAAAGTGAAATACCTTCACCGGCAGTTAAGGTTCAAAAGAACAAAGTATATCAACCTCCAAAGTCAGCACACAAGAATTGAGGTAAGAACATTCCTTATGTTTACCACTATTGTGGAAATAAATGTCACCTGGAAAGGAGATGTCGTTTCCGTATAAGGAATGAGAAACTTCATGATGTTCTTGTTTGGGCATCACAAGAAGTTGTGAAACCAAGATCATATGTTAAGACTAATCCCCTTAACGCTACAGGTTGTAACTGTCCAACCTTTAGGCAAATGAATCAGTGCTGTGATAAATCTAGATTTGCCTATAAACGTCATACGAATCCTTTTCACAATCGTAATGGTTATCAAAAGGATAACTTCGTAAAGACGAAGACAAGATCCGATGTTCCCAATTGGAGAAACACTAACTTGCAAAAGAATAGTCAATCCAATTCTCTTCCGAGAAATCTTGAAGAGAGTAATGGGAAGAAGGTTCCGGTTGTTCCTAAACACACTCAGAAGTGGGTACCAAAGAAAGCCAATGATGCTTTGAGTGTGAAAAGGAATGATCTTCCAGAAAATTCCATGACTATGGAGAAGGTAGTATCCATGATGTTGGAACTTAACAAGTTTTTTGGGAAAATGGAATTGGATGTGAAAGGTTCTAAAAGTGATCTCTTTCATGGTAATACAAAGGTCACTTGTGGTGAGCAAGAAATTGTTCATCCCAACACAACTTGATTGTGTTGTAAGTGCATCCTCACCAAGGAATGCCCTGTTATGTACAGTGAGGGAAGCACGAGAATTGGGGCACACAGATTATGTTCGGGATGTTTGGACTTCATGGTACACCTACCAGGTATGTATAACATCATTTAAATCAAAATCCAGCGGTTTTAGTACGCATACTCATTTGCATACTCCCCCAGGTCATGAAAATTCGTTTGCAAAACGGTATGCATACTTAACGTCGATATTCGGTAAACTTGTTTTGGCCGTAACTTCTTCGTCCAATCTCGGAATGACCTCATTCCTTTTGCATTCTCTTCCTCTTTGAATTATCTTCAAAATGAAGATGAGAATTCCTGAATTTGGATGAGTTAAGATTGGTATTTGTCTTGTCTCTTGTTTTTGAGTGTTTTGCTCCGTTTCGTCGCACTTGTTCCACTTCTCTTGGACTTGGACACTTGGATTCTTGGAGTACTACTCTTCTAAGCTCATTTGTAGCTTTTACAAGAATGTTGTTGGTGAATCACAAAGAAGGAAGTTCAAGAATGGGCATTAGTATGCATTACTATGGGATTCTTGAATGTTCACAATCATCTTATGCGAACTATGGTGCATGGTCATTAGTGACTTTGTATGTTCTTCTTTGTTAAGAAAATCTTTTTATACGCCTTTGGTAGCTATTCTTGGTGTAAATCCGGGCGAAAAAGATTGATTCTACCCTCTAAGGACAAATCATCTTATATGTGCATTACGAGTTTGTCTTGATACCTAGGAAACTTCTTATGAGTATTTATTCTTGTTTTTGAGAAGGATTACTAGAGTTTGGAATAGAAATTATTGTGATTACACATAGCTATTGCCAAACGTTTTCATCTTGCAATGCTTTTAGATTTATTTATTTAAATTCTAAAGTTTATTTAGAAGATGATTTTTGCAGTATTAATCTTTATGGTTTTATATATTGCAATTTGTTATGGGATATGTGTGTTTACGTCCGTGAACTGTGATTGTCCCATACCTTGTCGAAAGTTAAGTCCTTTATATGTCGATATGCATGTTGATAAAAGAAGGAATGAACTTTTGACAAGACAAAAGTTAAGCCTATAATGTCAATTATTGATGAAAGATAGGTTAAAATCTTTTGTTTACATGGATTATGTCTATTGTATGTCATTGTGCAAATGGTGATGGAAAATATAATGAATCCTTGCTTATTCCACGGTATAAGGTCGATCTCCGATCCACAATTTTTGTGTACATACTGTGTTGTTCCATAAGGTGTTTTATGTTGAGCTCTATCGTCTGAGTTAATTTTTGACTTAGTTGTTGCTCCGTGAGATACTTTGTGTCGAGCATGTACAACTAAATTAATCATCCTTGATAGGTTATTTAGTTGTTGCTCTGTAAGTTTTCTTATGTCGAGCATGACCAATTAAATTTAATTACTTTTCGTGGTTAATTTGGTTGTGTATTCCGATTAGATTAATTATGGGTTCTCTTGTGATTAATCTAATCATAAGTTCACTTATGTTGAGCGTTTCCGGTTAAATTAATCATGGGTTCTCTTATGGTTAATTTAATTGAGTATTTTGGATTCAAATTCATACTTGTATGTGATTTTCTATGTCCAAAGAAATCCTTCTTTTCTTTTGAAATTAAGGTCGCTCTTGTTGTTCTTTCGGGAATGACATATTATGGGGGAGAGTTTTTAATTGAACTTGTGCTTAATTGCCAAATCTTTGTGGGGAGTGCGGCTGTGGAATATTTGAGGGGTTATCTTGTATCTTTAAACTCCTTGATGAATGCATTTAGCTTCGGCTTTATGATTGCATCTAAATAAGATGATATGTGTTTTCTTTCTTTTGGTCATGAAATGTCTCTTTCGGAAATTTCATTAGGATCCTGTTCTTTTGCCTTTGCCAATTTTATTGACAAAAAGGGGGAGAATTAATATGTAGTTCACACTAAAAATACATATGGTTTTCGAATCATTATGTAAGGGGGAGTGGTTTCCATGTGAGATGGAGTATTGACTAAGGGGGAGTGATACATATCACCATAGTATTGTTGTTGAAGTTGTGATACAATTGAAATTTGACGTTGTGTAATGATACTATGACACTGTATAACAATGATTGAGAACTCTTGTTTTCTTGTTGTTATAGCTACGGATTTTCAACAACGATGATGCTAAACTTACAACCTTTGGGATCATTGGAGTACTTGGAAGTGACGAAGATTTCGAGTAATTTTGAAGATTAGACATGTGGAATAGGAGCTACAAAAGTTAATTTATTTATTTTTTGTATTCCATATGTATTGATAGTTTTGTCACTAAAATTGATAAAGGGGGAGATTGTTAGAGCATTGCTCGGTCGAACTTGCATGTGTTGCTATCTCAAGCATGTTTGTCAATGTTAGTGATCAAAACTATAAGTCTTGATTTCTAGTCTACTATAGCTAAGGTCTCGGACTAGGATAGAAAGTGTAGTTGAGCTCAAGAACTCCATGGAAATCATCATACAAGACAAAGGACTACTCAAGGAACCGGTGGAACTTCATCAACTAAAAGGTATGTGGAGACTTGAACTTATCTATCACTCAAAAGTCTATTTATCTCCTATCTTGAGACAAAATTAGTTTTGTTATATAGACTAAGATTATACACATTTAGTATTTCGATCCGAGTTTATCTATTTCTCGAAATATGTGTTGGTAAGCTTTCACTTTAGCCGAATTCATCTTTACCTAGTGAAGAAAGTCATGTTATGTTTCAATCACTTTGAAAATTGCTCTGACGAAAAATGGTTGTGAATAACAACTATATAACGTCCTCTGAGAATGTTTCAATGATTGAAATGAGAGTTTAGATTACATAACCATGGTAGGTGTCACAGGTCTGCAACACTCAAATACAACAGCCAATTCGACAATGGCAAACCGCGCTCCTCAGCACAATTTTCAGCCAACTCGCACTTAGTCAATACTTCAACTTCTTGACTGAATCTCTATTTAGCCCATACTAAATAGAGGTTTTGCTCACAAACCTTTCAAGCCTTCAATCAAATGCACACACTCCGCTTGATGCACAAACAATAAGCCAAAACCAAAGGGGAATATGCACCAACATAACTTTTTTCTAAATCAGGCCTTAGCCTTTTTATTTATTTCACACTTAGGGTTACAAACTCTTCTTGTTCCGGATTACCCAATCCCTTCACAAGATCAGGCTTTTATATCCTTACAAAAATCTATCTACAACTAACTGCAAGCAGTTACAGATTTACTTTACATGTGGCAGTTAGCTAACTATGCCAACCTTTGCCAAACCGTTTACTAGCCAAACGGGACCTTCCTATCAGTTAGAAAGCATAAAGTAAACCCACTCTCATGTAACCAACTCTAAACCGTCAAGGCCATGTGCCCCGCACATGTCATCTTGCCTTGTTGCCAGATCAACGCATTTGCGAGCCAAATATTGCGCTATCACGGCTATGCATCATTCTGCTAATGATGCAAGTGTGCTAATACAAGTCTTGCTTGCATGCCTGCACGCCCCATGCATACAGGTAACATGCCAAACTCATTTGGCATCTCGTGATGCTAATCTCGCATCCTTGGCCATGTCCAAACCCTGTTTTGCACATGCCATTCTCTTGCTGCAACTCAGACATGCACTTGTACTGAATACCGCTATTATGGCTTACGTTGCGCTATTATGGCCTCATTGCACTATTATAGCTTTGCATTGCACCATTACGGCGGAGTACTTGCATCATCTGACACTTTGGCCAAGCCACCGGTGATGCACCATCATTATGCATCATCACTTGGCCACTTGACAACACCGTTATAGACCTCCCCCACCAGCTGAACTCGACGCCCTCGTCGATTCCTTATGCTGCAGGTAGGCCTGAATTTTGTTCTTAAAATTGCCACAATGTAGTATCCTTCTCCCAAGAAGCTTCAGAGTCTGGCAACCCTTGCCACTTAATCAGATAATAAGTTCTCATATTCTTCTTGCTTTTCCCCATCACTTGATCAGCAAGTATAGCCTCAACTTGCTTCTCGAATTGTGATCTGATCACTGGTGGTGCACGCTTCGCTTGTCGTCTCGAAGTGTCCAGCAAATCAGGATGATACTTCTTTAGAAAGCTGACATGAAAAGAGGGGTGCACTTTCAACCGTTCCGGCAACTCCAGTCTGTAAGCCACCTTACCAACTCTTTTCACCACTTTAAAGGGACCATCATATCTTGGAATCAGGCCTTTATGCACTGTCTTGCTAGAAATCTTCTTCCAAATTTGGGGCGTTAGCTTTAACAACACCATATCTCCCACCTCAAACTCTACATCTCTGCGATGCAAGTCAGCATACTTCTTCATTCGTCTTTGCGCTTTAGCCAAACTATCACTCGCTTGCTCAGTCATCTCCGTTTTTGACCTTGCATAACGATAAGCTGCTGGACAGGAGCCTTGCTTCTTAGCCTTTGGTACCTCATGAGGGGTTAATGGTTGTTGTCCCATAGCCAACTCGAAAGGACTAAACTCTATTGATGAACTCTTGTGCAAATTGTAACAAAATTGGGCCGTATCCATCAACGCCACCCAATTTTCCTGACCTGCTGTCACATAATGACGCAAGTACTCTTCTAGCAATGTATTTATCCTCTCCGTCTGACCATTGGTTTGGGGGTGATTTCTAGTAGAAAAATTTAGTTCGGAACCAAGCATTCCAAACAAGCTAGTCTAAAACCTGCCTGTAAACCGTGAGTCTCTATCACTCACAATATCTCGAGGAATTCCCCAATATTTCACTACATTCTTGAAGAACAGCTCGGCTGCAACGTCTGCATTGCAAGAATGGGGACAGGGAATGAATGTAGCATACTTCGAAAAGCGATCAACGACGACCATTATCAAGCTAAAGCCTTGCACCTTTGGCAGCCCGTTAATAAAGTCCATCGACAAGCACTGCCATGGCTTGTCTAGAATCGGCAAAGGTTGTGGAAATCCTGCCACACTTCTCCTTTCCGTCTTATATAATTGACACACTAAGCATGTATTCACATACAACTCAATATCTTCTTCCATCTTAGGCCGATAATAGGAACGAGCTATCAAAGCATGCGCCCGTTCCATGCCTGGATGACCAGCCCAAATGGAATCATGCGTCTCTCGCAAGAGTTCCCTTCTCAGTCCACCTGAATTAGGTACATAAATTCTTCCTCCCTTGGCATAAATGACCCCATCATCTAGCCAATATCGACGAACGATCCCATCACAGATCTGATTAGTCAGGCGCACACATGCCTGATCATTCTTCGTCTCTTCTTTGATTCGAGACAACAACTCTGTCTCAATCGTGGTCAGTGCTGTCACATATTCTGCTCTGCTTAACACATCTGGCACATAATTAAGCCTTCCTGGTTTATGATCGAACTTGTATTCGAACTCGCTCAAAAAGTCAAGCCACCTTGCTTGTTTTGGCGAAATTTTCTTCTGGCTGGAAAAGAACGTAATGGCCACATTATCCGTCCTTATGATGAAATAAGATCCTAACAAATAATGGCGCCACGTTCTTAGGCAATGTGTCCATGCCCATGATTTGTCATTCCTCAACAAATCTGTCAACGAGGCGACTTTCTTTGAATAGCCAACTATGAAACGCCGGTAATAGTTAGCTAAACCCAAGAAAGAACGAAGCTCTCCAAGCTTCTTAGGTTCTGGCCAATCCATAATGGCCTCTACCTTTTTCTGGTCCATATGCAAGCACCCTTGCGATATCACATGGACAAGGAAAGTAATCGTGGTCTGGGCAAACTCACACTTTTCCTTCTTCACATACAAACTTGCTTCTCTAAGCTTTGCAAACACTTTGCGAAGATACATCGCATGCTCTTCCAAAGTCTCACTGTATATGACTATGTCATCCAAGTATACCACTACAAGGCGGTCAATGTACTCGGCAAACACATCGTTCATCAGGTTGCAAAATGTTGCTGGAGCATTCGTCAAGCCGAATGACATCACACGGTACTCAAATGAGCCATACCTTGTTACCATTGCAGTCTTTGGTTCATGTCCGTCTGCTATGCACACTTGGTAGTAACCTGAGCGCAAATCCAATTTGGTGAAGTACTTGGCCTTAGCTAATCTGTCAAACAAGTCTGCCACTAGCGGAATTGGGTACTTGTTCTTCACAGTTAACTTGTTCAAAGCCCTGTAGTCGACACACATACGAAGCGAGCCATCTTGCTTCTTTTGGAACAGAACCGGAGCACCAAATGGAGCTTTAGACGGTTGTATGTATCATGCCTCCAGAAATTCAGAAATCTACTTGCGCATCTCCTCAAGTTCTAACGGTGACATACGATATGGTGCTTGTGCAGGCGGCCTCTCCCCTGGCACCAACTCTATCATATGATCAATTCTACGTCGTGGTGGTAGCGTCTTAGGCAGTTCTGCAGGCATCGTGTCTACAAACTCTTCTAAGACCTCAGCTATTCCATCTTCAACTTCTACTACCTTTACTGGTTTGATCTCAACCAACACTCCTAGGAAAGTAGCCAAGCCTTGGCGCATTCCTTCTTTTCACCGAATCGCAGACAAATATGGCTTAAGTATCTTGTCTGGTTCACTTTGCCTCACCATAGAGACAAAACATGGGTATTGAGGGTGCTGCATCAATATCCCATTTCTATGAGGTAATGGCGACGCCTTCGCCGCGCAAAAGAAATCCATGCCCAAAATAAGGTCATAATCATCCATGACTATAACTAGCAAATATAGTTTTCCTTTCCATTCTCCAACTTGCACATCTGCATTGCGAACTTTCCATCGACTGACTTGTGGTTCTGCGTTAACAGTTTTGATGGTGCTAGCCGCGCTAGTAACTGTTAAGTTCAATTCCATGGCAGCGTCTGGATGAATAAGGACTTCGTAGCACCGGTATCAGCCATCGCTAATACCCATTTTTCGTTGATATTCACATCAACGTATATCAGTCCAGAAGACATTTTCTTCTTACTGTGTGCTTTGCTCCCTTGCAAAAGACTGATGTATGGACATTGGACCCTGCCAACATCATGTTGAGCCTTCCCAGCATCGTGTTGTTTCTCATCAGCACTTGCAGCGTCTCCGGTACCCTTGGTGCAGTTCTGATATGTAAAACAACTTATTTCACCCTCATCAAGTTGTTCTGAGGACATCCTTCGTGCATGATTATCACTTGCAGATTCTTGAATATAATGTTCGCATAGCCTTAATGTGAACTTCTGATATGATCTTCTACTTGGATTCCCCATGCCTTACACTCTCAGTGTGGATCCTTCACTTTAAATGCAATTCTCAGCAAACTTTAGGAAATCAGCGAACTCAATCAGCCTTATATCTCAACGTGAACAGAGAGACCCTTAACCAGGGCTCTGATACCCGAATTGTCACAGGTCTGCAACACTCAAATGCAATAGCCAATTCGACAATGACAAACCGCGCTCCTCAGCACAATTTTCAGCCAACTCGCACTTAGTCAATACTTCAACTTCTTGACTGAATCTCTATTTAGCCGATACTAAACAGAGGTTCTGCTCACAAACCTTTCAAGCCTTCAATCAAATGCACACACTCCGCTTGATGCACAAACAATAAGCCAAAACCAAAGGGGAATATGCACCAACATAACTTTTTTCTAAATCAGGCCTTAGCCTTTTTATTTATTGCACACTTAGGGTTACAAACTCTTCTTGTTCCGGATTACCCAATCCATTCACAAGATCAGGCTTTTATATCCTTACAAAAATCTATCTACAACCAACTGCAAGCAGTTACAGATTTACTTTACATGTGGCAGTTAGCTAACTATGCCAACCTTTGCCAAACCGTTTACTAACCAAACGGGACCTTCCTATCAGTTAGAAAGCATAAAGTAAACCCACTCTCGTGTAACCAACTCTAAACCGTCAAGGCCATGTGCCCCGCACATGTCATCTTGCCTTGTTGCCAGATCAACGCATTTGCCAGCCAAATATTGCGCCATCACGGCTGTGCATCATTCTGCCAATGATGCAAGTGTGCTAATACAAGTCTTGCTTGCATGCCTACACGCTCCATGCATACAGGTAACATACCAAATTCATTTGGCATCTCGTGATGCTAATCTCGCATCCTTGGCCATGTCCAAACCCTGTTTGGCACATGCCATTCTCTTCCGCAACTCGAGACATGTACTTGTATTTTGAATACCGCTATTATGGCTTACGTTGCGCTATTATGGCCTCATTGCACTATTATAGCTTTGCATTGCACCATTACGGCGGAGTACTTGCATCTCTGACACTTTGGCCAAGCCTTGGTGATGCACCATCATTATGAATCATCACTTGGCCACTTGACAAAGACCAGATTATAGTAGGATATAAGCATTGTTGTGGAAACACATATATGTATAATTCCTTATTCCTTGAACCAAAGTTTGCGAACTTTGTTGATCAAGAGAACCGGAATGGTGGCGTGAGCCAAGTCCACGAACTGGCGTAAGTTCTCGACCCGAGAATTTCTGCTGGAGTTTGTGAACTCCTTCCGTGAACTTAAGTCCGCGAACCCATTCTGCGAACTTGAGTTTGTTGTATCTAAAAACGATTGTTCTTGAACTCATGTTTAAATAAACTAAGGAATGCTTTTGCAAACCGTGGCTATAAAGTTCATGAACCGATTCGAGTGAATCAAATCGTTTTTGCTTCAATTGTGCATTGTGTAGTTACATAAAGATCTATGCAATTTAACAACTCTCTAACTAGTTCATTTGAGTCATTTGGACTAGTCATGGTGAAGAAGAATATGGTTGATATGAAATTGCTCATATGGCTAACCTTTGGTTAACTATTGTTGAACCAACAAATATACATGTTTGGGTACGGTTACACAAGCCTAGAAACATGCATTTCATGTGTGTATACCAAGCTAAGTTTTCGATCTAACGATTGAGAAATATTAGCTTGGATCTAATCAGGTTTTCATCTAACGGTGAATATTGAATGCTTTGTTACCAAGCTAACATTGATTGCAAACCCTGATTTGAAAGACTATATAAGGGAGAACTCTAGCAACTGGGAAACCTAAACCCCACACCTTACCTGTGATACTAGTTGTATAATCTAGAGTCGATTCTCCTTTAACCTTGGGTTTTCTTCTCTAAACAAGGTTAACGACTTAAAGACTTCATTGGGATTGTGAAGCCAGACCGATACTACTTTCTCGTAGTTGTGTGATCTGATCTTTTTGTTTCTATCGTACGAGTACAATTCTAATAATTGGCTTGAGATTTCTATCTCCGATAGGCAAGATAAAAAGAAGTCACAAACATCTTCGTCTCATCGTTTGTGATTCCGCAATACCTTTTTATTGCGTCGATTAAGATTATTGTGAGTTGATCGATAATACTAGGCTGTTCTTCGGGAATATAAGTAGGGTTATCGATTGGTTCCTGTTCGCCTTGATTTATCAAAAGACGGAACAAAACTCGTAGGTATATTCGTGGGAGATGGATTTATCTATTACCGTATACTTTTCTGTGTGATACAAATTTGCTTATTAAAGTCTTCGACTTTGGGTCGTAGCAACTCTTAGTTGTGGGTGAGATCAGCTAAGGGAATCAAGTACGTAGCATCCTGCTGGGATCAGAGACGTAAGAGCATAATTGTACCTTGGATCAGTATGAGATTGGTTGGGGTTCAACTATAGTCCATACCGAAGTTAATTTGGAGTAGGCTATTGTCTGTAGCGGCTTAATACAGTGTGTGTTCAATTTGGACTAGGTCCCGGGGTTTTTCTGCATTTGCGGTTTCCTCGTTAACAAAATTTTGGTGTCTGTGTTATTTCTATTTCCGCATTATATTTGTTTATATAATTGAAATATCATAGGTTGTGCGTTGTTCAATCAATTATAATATCCGACGTTTTGGTTGTTGATTTAAATTGATTGAGACTTGGATATTGGTCTTTGGTACCATCCAAGTTATCTCTCTAGTATTTGATAAAGACTCGCAGATTTCTATTTGCTTGAGTATATATCAAATCGTGAGATTGAGATATAAACTCTTTGATATACTTTTTGTCTAGATTGAGTCTGACTGTCTAGTGATTCTCTAGAAAGTATATTGGAGTTTGTCTATACAGATTGCTAAGCGAAATATTGGGTGTGGTTGTTGTACCCCTGCTTTTTTAGACGTGCGTCAAGTAGTAATAAATTTTTTGTCTATGAGCTTTCATGAAAATTATTATTTTCGATATGTGAGCTTTCACAAATTTTTGAAAATATACTCTCATTTCAAAGACGTATGCTCGCGCGAGGGAGCAAATATATATATATATATATATATTCAGATTTACGTGAGTTTCACGTTAAAATATATTTTTGTAAAATCAATGTTTTGATTTTGAACAACTGTTGAAAGTAGACAATTATACATGGTGAAATAATGTTTGTATGTGAGTTTTCACAATTGTAGAATGGACATCTGTTCAATTTTTGAAAAATCAGTGGATGTTAACACAATAAAAATGTACGTGGGTTGTTCATGGTTTTATGAAAATCATTTTATGATTTTTGAATAATGGACTTTGCTCGTCTTTGCTGGTTTGAAAAAATGGGAAAGTTCTTAAAACTTTTGTGCTAAGTTCACTACTGTTAGTGAAATTATAAACAAGTAAGAGTTAGATTGTTGCCATTTTTGTTGCGTGTTTGTTATTGGTATATCCATGAATCCATGTCTTTCGCCTCAGATAATGGTGACTTCCAGTTACAACCACCCTTCTGGCTCTTCCGGGGAACGTTCCAGAAATATCAAGTCATGAGATGATGAAGATTTCTGCAGATGTTCATGCCAAGGTGAATCAACATTTCAGAGATGCTGAAAAGCTGATACATGGTATGTCTCTTGATCATTTGAGAGTGGTTTGTGCTAAGATATATGTTTTCTTGGTCTTAGCAGATGCGGAGGGAAAGCAGAGACGTGATGAAATATTATAGAAGAAAAGAGTTGAAGATGAAAAGCTCATATCTCATCAGCAGAAGCACCGCCGACTTGCAAGCGAGACTATCGGATGAAGATGAAGTTCGGCCTTGCGTTGATGGTGTATCTCTTGATTCAGATGTGGATGAATGAAGAATTTTGTCATAATTCGTTATCAGAAAATTCAGAAGTTAGGTCTTCATTGAAAATCTTGTAGAATCTTCGTACGATGTCCGTTTTGATGATCTACCCTATCTTTTTGATGCCCAGGAAATTTCCTAGATTTAACCAAAGAATATTTTTGAGTTTTGAGCATGTTTAGTGGTCGAAATCAACGAAACAGTAAACTTCCATGAAGTATTCATAAACTTCAGCTGTCATGTAGTTTGATATTTCGGCCACATCTTTTTGCTCGTTCATCCAATTATTGTGAATTTTGAATATGTTGTAGAGGACATCCATGCAAAGAGCACGGTATATGACCCATCCTTAGATTATTCACCAATTTCTCCCACTTCGCTTCTTTGTGCAGGACAGTGTAAAATCGTCTCAGACGAGCTGGTTGTAAAACGCCCTTGTTGTGTCTTTAGACCATTTGCTTGTGTCTTGAACGCTTGATGAAGGATTTCAATGCCATTGATTAATTTGCAATCTGAACCCGTTGGTTGATACATGAGTCTGGTGCTTGCAGTACCATTTTTGTTTCTGTCAGTCGTAGAAACATCACTTCTGAAACCCTGGTCATGGGACCATAACTGAGGTTGCTCCCAATATATAGTTAAATCTCCTTTTCGTTTTTCATTCTTATGGCAAGACCTAAATAGAAGACCCAGGTAGAAAAACATGATGTAAAGATCTAGGTGGTCGAAGTTGGAGGTACCTTGATGAAGGACTTAGTGGAAAGATCTGGTGGACATCGATCGACTGTGGAGGTAATGAATCACGTCTAAAAATTGCTGCTTGCATGTTGTATACTCTGGAAGCTGTAGGAACATCATACAACGTCAATTTGGTGCTTGACCCCAACTTTTGAAGCTAAGAGACTGAGTCATCACATGAGAAAAGAATAACTCAACTTAGAGTTGCATAGGTCAGCCAACGAAGCGTGCACATTTGTAATTTGTAATCCCGTACAAAACTTTCAGATTTCATGGACCTGACGGTAAAGGCCGTATCTTTCACCTTGTATGTCCTATTGATGTGTCCTTTTGGTATGTTGTATAAGATACATAGATACAATCTTTTGTTGAGGAAGCATCGTCCCATTCCTCACCCATTGGTACATTTTTGTATACCCATGGCTTGAAGTATGTTGTATCTCATTTGTAGAGGTGATGAGAATATCTTGTAGAAGACTTTGGCTTGTGCCCGCTCTTCATGCAATCTTTTGGAAGACTTTCATGTGAACATATTTTCATGTCTACACATCTTGATATCAATCATTACTGCTTGGAGAAGTCTGCTTCATTGAGCAATACTTCAGAGAATGGTTAGTTGATGAAGCCCAGTCATGAGGATGTTGCTCCTGAGACCGTTGTTGATGCTGAGATCGCGATTGAATTTTCTCCAGAAATTCTTGTTGATGCGGAGACCATGGACGGAGTTCTTCCGGATATCCTTGTTGATGCCGATACTATGGTCGGAGTTTCTCCAGAGACCGAAAAGGCTAGAACCATGATAATCGACATAGTATTTGCTCCTCCATCCAGTGAGCCTTTACATTCACGAACTAGTTGGTAGGTTGAGCATCCCTAAGATGAAGGTGTACTGGGAGTTCAACCTGAATTCTCCTGAACATTATGACTTTACTGTGAACTGGCTTCGTCGGGAAATCAATGTTGTTGCGGCAGATAGCAGCGACACTCTCCATTCTAGATGTGATCGGTGAGGAGAGAAAGTTCCTTAGTCGTGCAAGGTTTGTGATGTAGAGAGGTTCCGTTGATGACGTTTCATGGAATCACATCAGGTTGCAATAACTTGTTATGCGGATAACATTTATTAAAATACATCGAATTGATCTTTCCTATAAGATCAAGTCCCCAGTGCATCCCGGAAGTGTTCATTCACTTAGCATAGTTGAAGGAGTTTGTAGCATCCATTGATGAATGACGTCGCATCTGTTTCAGAAGTATCATCATGGGGATAGTGAAGACTTACAGTTACAATTTGATCGTGTTGGTGTCGAATCAGTGTGTCATCGTCGAGATATTGGTGCTGAAGCTAGAGGTGCCATTATCGAAGGTGTACTCTTTGATTGGGAGTCGGTTTGAAGGCTTTGAAGAATGTAGCACTCGAGAGATGAGAGGTTTTTGACTTTCGGTTGGCCTTGGAGAAGTAGGTGATTGTGAGTTATATGGATTTTCTTTTGGTTTGATAGATTTAATTACTTAATGCAAGGAGGAATTGAAAATAACATATAAGTTAAGAAAATCCTAAATGCTTCAAACTTTAGCTGCTTGAGCCTTGAAGCCTCACACCTCTTAAGCGTCGAATGTCTTAGGCCTGACCATCGGATCCTGAGTATCTTCTGTTGATTCAGCATTCCTTTCGTTGTGGTAGTGGGATTTAACACTTATGCAGATATCAGAGCTTTCTGATTTTGTGGCACACATGGACACTCCTGCAAGGCTATGGATAAATGCCCAAAGTGTTCTTTGCCATGCTTGGACATCATCTCAGTAATGAATGTCTCAGTGAGATGCTCGATTCAGAGAGGTGTCAGATTTAACCACTTGGTAAAATATTAATGTGATGAAGCTACCCATTCATAACGTCTTGCAATAGCAGAGTTACTAGCAGAATTGAGTCCCTATGCTAGGATAGCATGTGAGGTAATAAATGACATATACATGGGAGAAATGAGACTTGCCTGAGTGCGGAACCTCTTGATGAACGTCTATGCATCTTTTGAACGTTCTTGTTTCAACCTCGTCAAAGTTCAAAATTCCTCCAAGTGCTATGATGATGGAACGTCCGCCAAATCTTCTGGATCAGAACTTTCTTCATTGGAGAGATGTGCAACCAAAGACGCTTTGTCAGTAGCCATATTTTCAGCGTGGATCCACGCTCGTCCGAGGATCGTGTCATATCTTGGATCTTCCTGATTATGTGAAACTTGGTCTCTGTCCAGGTCGAACCTATTTTCGCCTTGAGAGTGACATAGCCACAAGCATCTCTGAGCGTTCCTTCATGGTCTCTGATTGAGATGGGAGCATGAGTAGTTTCTTGTCGAGTGATGCCTGCCGCTCTGAGGGTTTTCAGGAAACAAATGTTGATAGAGGTGCCAGCATCGATCAACGTTCTCCCAAATTCGTTTCTTTGAGATTTACTATGGTAAGCAGTCCCCGGTCGTATATCTCTTTGTCTATGGATGGAGGCTCAAGAAGTATTCCCGGAATGGACTTGCTGACACGATGTGATTCAGTGATGTGAACATGTCTCTACTTTGTGCCTTCAATAGATAGAGTAATTCACATATATGTTCGACCAAGGATTGAACTGCCTTTTTTATAGGTTGTTCAGAGAGAGTGAAGGTCTTGATTGGGAGAGGGTTTTGTGTACTCCTTCAGTCCCCAGTTGAAGCTATTATGGCTCAACTTTCTCTTTGAAGATGTGCTTCAATATATTGCAGTCACTTGTTGGATGATTGATGAACCTATGAAGGCGACAGTACCTGGAATTCTCCATTTCTTTTTTAGTTGGCTCTCTCCAGGTGGACGGCAATTTGATTGCACCATCTTGAACCCAGACTTCCAATAACTTAATCACTTCTTCAATGAGAAAAGGGACGTTTTCTGTCTGACCATTTCCTCGTACATTGATGTCGGGTCGAGGTTTGTGCATTTTAGGATTGGTTATCTTTCCTTTGCGCCTTCAGAGAAGCCTGTGATGTTGGAGAACTGCTCTGATGCTGTGTCTTAGCTTTCCTTTTATTCTTTTCAGCAACAACTTTTGTTGAAGGTTGGAGATTGTACTGATTGTTGACCAGGCGTTGGCTGCTGCGAGGTTCCTCGACCTTTGCATACTTTGCTCTTTCCATTAAAGCAAGTGCAGTAGTCGCTGATCGTTTGGCTGCTTCATGAAGTTCTGAGAAAGTCTATAATCAGAGATTTTATAGTAAAGCTCTGTAGACCGGGGTCATTCCATTGATGCACAAGTCTACGAGTTTTTGTTCAGTGATATTCGGATAATGACAAATCTTGGACTCTGAACCTTTTCACGTAATCACTAGGATGTTCATTGTTCCTATGAAACATTCTTCCCGGGTCTGAGAGGGTTACCTGTTATGAAACGAAGAAGTACTTTATGCAGAAATCATTAATCAATTCTCCCCAACTAGTGATGCTTCCTAGTGCGATGTTGTTGTACCATGTGTATGCTATGCCGGTTAAGGATTTTGAAAACTCCTTCAAGCGGACAACATGGTTGTACTCATGCTCGCCCAATGATTCCAAGAACCGAGAGACATGTTCTCGAGTTTTGCATGTTTCATCATAAAGTGTGAACGTTGGAGAAGTATAACCTTTCGGAAGAGGAACTATCTGTATAGTATAAGGATATGGAGGTTGGTGACGATAGACAGATGATGTCTTGTCTTTTCCATGATCCTCTAGAAAGCGTTTAAAATCTTCTCGAGTGATGAAACTTGCTGATTCCCTTGCTGTTGGGTCATTGCAGACTTCATCATCTTCCACGATGTGGATTGGGAAGATTCGGGATCAGCAGTTGAGGATTTTTTCTTAGCTCGTCCTTTGTCAGACTGGCGTTGGGGCTGAGTTTGCTTAGACGACAGCTTGTCTGTCAGAGTCTTGAGATAGGTGCACAACTCTTTCTATATTACCGCCATGTCTGTCTGATTATGAGCAAGAATTTCCTAAACCACCATGAGATCGGCAATGGTGGGTGGATCTTCTCTGATTTCTTCAGGATCTCGGCCGAAGAGAGGATTGTTGCCTGTACCAATGTTGGTTTTAGCATGGACACTGGTATTGTTGATTTGATGGGTAGTATCGAGCAGCGCCATTTGTTGGAAATGGGAAGAGTGGGTCGGAGTACCACCATTATTGTTGCTATTGCTAGCACCATTTGGGTTAGGATTTGTAATCAACCGACCTAAGATCAACCATCTTAGGGAACTGGGTTTGCAACCAAGAGACTAATCTCCCACTGTGGTTGCCAATATGTTGATGGGAAAAAACAATTTGCTGGTTTTTCAGGAAGTGGAGAGATAACCGTGCGTGTGGAAGGAGACTCCTCAACCGAGCAAACTGCCTAACCTCTGCTTTGAGTTCGAGAGATCAATCTATAGGACTCCGGCCTAAACCAAGAAATGGTCGTTCCAGAGTTAATTCGGTCACAAAGAGGAAGAGGGTTGATCTGTAGGAGGTAAGCTGAGAAGTGTGTGAGATCAATGATGATCAAGGATTGTGAATGTGTTGTAGGTTTCTATAAAATAAATTTTTGGGTTCGGATAAGCTTGAATTTTGCTCAATCGAGAGAGATTGTTGCTCACACGATGATTCTTGGTTAGACGATAGATGTTGTCTCTTAGACCAGTTAGACCCCTTGTCCTCAATCGTGGATTCATAAACTTATTTATATTGCTAGAATGTAGACATATTGGTCTCCAGTAAGTGTGACGATTTCTCGAGTGAAAGAGTGGGAAAGTGGGAAATCATGGTTCAACCAGTTCCAAGTCGTGCGGAGACTTGGTTGATTGTCCACCCACTACGTTGCTAACTCCCTCAACTGCTTGCACGACTACTCACATTTCTCATCGTGGATGAACGCACGTGTCATAGGCCGCCAGACCAAAACCCTAATTAATATCCCCCCATGTGACGTGATTGATGTCTCACGAACGCGGAGTCTGCAAGGCAAGCGTGTATTTAATTAGTCAATTGTTGAATTGATTATACGATGAGTCTAAGTATTGTTAAGTAGAGCATGATTGGAGAATGCTCTATGATTCATGGATTGAACATGTCTGCTGGTGTTCAGACGTTAAGTCTTGATATCATTTTACCAGTCGAGATAATAATGATATTTTGATAATTTGGATCGATCGTCTGATGAAGTTGCTCGATCAAGGACTCATTTTGATATGTCGAACATTCGACAGGAAATCCAAGATATTTTCGAATTATACAGAATGCTCTAATATATCATGAATGATCGAATGATAAGGCAGGAATCAGAAATATTGGATGGTCGTCTGTTCGAACCATGTTGCTCAGTCGAGCAAAATGTTGGTAACAAGACCAGACATTAAATATAAATTAGAATATTTATTTTTGAATCAATATGATTCTCGAATGAATGTTTATGATTGAATCAACATGATGAATATTGACAGGCTGAACAAATATTGCTCGTATGATGAATTATTGAATATTGATAGTTGAATCAATATTAATACTCTGAGCAAATATTGCTCGTTTGAGTAAAATTACTGAATATTGATAGTTGAATAAATATTCCTCGTCTGAGCAAATATTGCTCGTCTGATAAATTACTGAATATTGATAGTTGAATCAATATTCATTGTCCGAAACAAATATTGCAAATCGAGCAAATATTGCTCGTTTGATGAATTATTGGTAGCACGACCAAATGAAATATTAATTAAAATATTGGTATCTCGACCGAGTATTATATAATTAATTAAGATGTTGATTGCTGGATCAACATAAAATTATTAGTGTTTAGACTTGCTCAGAATTATGATTTACAGAGCATTCAGTTCGAAACCCTAATTTTGATCGATTGCTGATCAATTGATGATTTACTGAAAATCGATCATTGAGCGAAGGAGGGACCGGCTACATGGGATGATGGCCGACCATGTAGCACCCAGGTGCTCGAGTGAGCATGCACCAAAGTCCTTTGCCGAGCAGTTGGTGAAAGGATGATTAAACGCTGGTTAAATCATTTATTAAAATAGTGCTCGATTGAGCGTTAGGTAATAAAACCTAATAATGGAGAGATGAGGGACCGGCAAAGGGTGTGAAACCGGCCCTTGGTGGTCGATTGAGCAAATTCCACTGTAGAGAGCTAATTGGGTCAAAATTATGAAGATATGTGGGACCCGCTCCTTGCAAGCCTAAAGACCGACCTTGGTCGGTCAAGGTGGCATGCCCGTGTCACCATAGTATCCGTGTCTCAGTCCTGAGAATTTTGGTATTTTCTACTGCGCGTTTGAGCAATATTTTGGATTTTCAGAAGAATTTGATCTTGATTGAAACTCTCGATTTTGCTCGAATGAGCAAGTAGAACTTTGCTCGTGCGACCAATATTTTGAGAATATTAAAATAATAATATTTTTCGTGAGTAGCCTAGTCGGTCATGTGACCATTTGACTTTTTGGCCTTTTGATGGTTTGTGCAATATTTGAGAAAATTTGCAAAACTAGGGTTTTTTGCTCAAACGAAGGAGTTTCATGAGATGAAGGAAATAATAACGATAAGAAAATATGGGATAATAGGGTGTGGGACCGGCCATGTTTAGGGAATGGTCGGCCGGCTAGGTGGCCCGGTCCCGTGACTCCCTTCCCTAATTTTTATTATTTTTTCATCGTTTGAAGGAAAATATGGAGAAACTAAGAGTTTTGCTCAAACAAGGAAATTTGCTCGAATGAAGGAGTTTTCATGAGATTAGAAAAATAATAAAATAATGGTAAAATATTGGGAGAGGCGTGGGGCCGGCCACGGCGGCATGACCGGCCGGTGGGCCCGGTCCCCTAGGCGCCTCTTTTATTATTTTATTAACATTATTTTTCTCTCCTATTTTGCATAGGTTTCCTCGTTCTTCCATATTTTTGAATGCTCATTCATGCGTTTGGGTGCTCGTTTGTGCATTATTGCTAAGTACACTCGAACCATTTTCTCGGGGCTTACTCGGTGGTGGCCCATATGCCCGATCAGTGAATATTTATTACTAATTCACGGAATTCAGCTGAGAATCAGTCACGAAACAGAGTAATAAAATAAAATGATTATCTATTACTAATCCATGAAATCCAGATGAGGATCAGTCATGGAATAGAGTAATGAGATAAATAGATTATCTTTTAGGAATTCAATTGATGAATGACACGCTAGAATTAACCTATTTGCAGAATAGAGATACGAGATAATTGAAGCATCATACTCGTTCTAAGGGGGGTGTATAGTCAGGGAACAACGAATAGCGTGACGTCCTGAAGGCGTTAGGCTCTATACTAGCATGCAATATGTCTAGGAGCCGCCCAATCATTAAGGGATTCTATACACGGTCTCTCTACGTAGTCAGGGAACAACGAGCAGTGTGACGTCCTGAAGGCGTTGGTCTCTATACTAGCATGCAATATGTCTAGGAGCCGCCCAATCATTTTGATTCTATGTAGAGGTGATGATGAAATGTGTGAAGCATCGAAAGCTCAGCTGAGAGGCTCTTCGAGAAACATATTCATCATAAAATTTGAATTGTCAGAGATCGTGAAATGGTTCACGGATCATAAAATATGAATTGTCACATACATTCCTGAAGCCGGGTCAGAAACATGCAGTATCATGATTTTAGGATTTTATCTTTTGTCGAAAATCCACCATCAACAATCACCCATCCATAGTAAAGCCACCCCCATGGACGTAGGTTTTAACACCGAACCACGTAAACCGCATGTGTCTCTTTACTTATCTTGGTACTTGCAAATCTTAGCCTCATATTCAGTTTTAGGATTGTTCTTTTTGCGTACTGTGTGTTTTTCTAGAATTCGTAGGAAAACGTAAAAAAACAACCATAAATCATCAATTCAGGATTTCAACAAATGAATTCTTAAAAATGAAAAATGAGTTGTGATTCGATTCACGGTCTATAGACGACTTTTGTTGGGAGGGAAAGAACCCAAATTAGTTAACTTTGATATTTGCTAGAGCAAGGGCTAATGAGTGTGAAAAACACTCATTCACTACCATAATGAATGAGGGACTAGATGAAGGAGGGGTTTGCTGGCCGTAGGGAACCAAAAAAACACACTAAGCGACTAATTTTCAGCCTCCCAGGTATATATTCTGTTTTTTTTTATTTATAATTATAAAATCTATGCGGGACCCGGTAAAAAAGTTTAAACTAAATTAAAAAACCAAAAAATATGCTTGAGAGGCTAAAAGTTTGTCGCTTGGAGAGATTTTTTCCCAAACGGCTGAAAGTCTGCCACTTAGAATCCAGTGTCGCCCACTCATTCTCAGTGTATGAATGATTATTGATGAATGAGTTAGTGTTCTCACTCCATATAAGCACCTAATTTGATCAAATCTATTGAGACTCATTCCTATGGAAAGAGAACCCTCGTTCTAGAATCTAAATCCCTTGCTCTAAAACGGGACTCAACGATTTGGTGAGCCTAGATCTTGGTGGGTAACGCATAGGTCTAGTTGGATAGAACCATAAAACTCATCGATCACTCAAACTACCATGTCAGCATATAACTGACCACTTAAAAATCCCAACTGTTTTTTCCAAAATGCATAAACCAATAGAGAGACACAGAAAGAGAAGAGATGCTGAGTAATTGTTGCAGAGCTTCTCTTTCCATTACAATTGCTTCAACTCTTAAATCCCCTAATAACTTCCCTAAATCTCTATTTCTAGGGCAAAAGAAAGCTTCTTTATTCTTAAACCCTATTTTCAAGAAATGGAATAGTTCTAAAATGGAGGTTTCCACTTCAAGTTCTGCTTCTAAGATGATGATCAAAGCTTCTTCAGCTGAAGCCCTCAAAAACGCTAATGAATTAATTGATTCCGTCGAAACTTTTATTTTCGATTGCGATGGTCAGTTGCTCTCCTTTTCTTCTTGACTTGTTCTTGTACAGTTTATTATTTCTAATTCCATTATCCAATTTCTTGAACTTGAAATCAATATCCAATTTCTGCTAGAATTAGTACTTGATGTTTGTTACGGGTTTTGGTATCACTTGGGTAAGAATTTGGGGTAAATGGGGCTTTTATTAGATACAATTTTGCAAATGTTTTGCAGGCATGAGCTGTTTGCTAGAATTATTGTTTAATTGTAAATGAGGAGTTATTTGATCTGATGAGAAATGTCACAGGTGTTATATGGAAAGGAGATAGTTTGATTGATGGAGTACCTGAAACTTTGGATATGCTTCGCTCAAAGGTTTGTAGCTTCATATTAGTGAATAAGTAAAGATACATACTGAGATGTAAGGAAAGTAAATGTTTCATTTTTTTTTATTGAACTCAGGGTAAGAGATTAATTTTTGTTACAAACAACTCGACAAAGTCCCGAAAACAGTACGGGAAGAAGTTTGAGACACTTGGTCTTAGTGTCAATGAGGTGAACTTGATTTATTTTCATGATTTTTATTACTTTCGTTGCTTCATACATCTCTAACCTTAGATTTATTACTAAAGGAGGAGATATTTGCATCATCATTTGCTGCGGCTGCTTATTTGAAGTCCATCAATTTCCCCAAGGACAAAAAGGTACCATTTCTCACAGGATACTCAATAGTCAACGCATTGTTTCTTGTCAGTTACTTCGTGATCTCTTACCATTTTCTACACATTACAAACACATGCTGATTAAAACTTGATTTTAGTTCTTATGATCCGGTTATATTATCATTCTGGATAATCGCTTGTTGAGATCTCAGGTTTACGTAGTTGGTGAGGAGGGCATTTTAAAGGAATTAGATCTTGCTGAGTACCAACACCTTGGTGGACCGGTAATCTTTTACACCCTGGAAAGATACTCGTTGAGAACAAGTTAGGCTAGTCCAGCACTGGAATGGCTATAAAAACCTTTTCGACATATGGATGGTTATGTTGTTCTTAATTCTTTTGCTTTATCTACAGGAAGATGGTGGGAAAAAGATAGAGTTGAAACCTGGTTTTCTCATGGAGCACGACGAAAGTGTATAATTCTACTCTGTCTTGCTTCTGCTTTTCGTTCTTTTTCTGTCGTTAATTATGGGTCGTCTTCCTTGATAAAGAAAACCTTTCACACTCGTGAAACCTGTGCCTCGTTATTTTCTAGGTTGGTGCTGTTGTTGTAGGATTTGATCGCAACTTTAACTACTACAAAGTTCAGTAAGTATACTTAAAAACAAAGCTGTTGTTATGTTGCATATAAAGCCAAGAATTTCGATTTGGAAATACTTATATGGTAATACTTGATTCTTTGGCCGAAGGTATGCAACCCTCTGTATACGTGAAAATCCAGGTTGCCTTTTCATTGCTACAAACCGTGATGCTGTGACCCATCTGACTGATGCTCAAGAATGGGCAGGTTCGTTTGAATCATTTCTCCTGACAGACCTTTTGGTTATAAACTCATAGTTCTCGTAATATGTGAGTTTCAGTACAAGAAAATAGGTATACATGGTCTACTATTGATAATGAGAAATCAGAATCTTTGTTGTCTAAAAACATTAGCTGGTTTGACTAGCTCAAAGACATATTAGTCTGTTAAGGCCTTCATGATGAATTAGTTAATTTCTGCAATTTCAGGTGGTGGTTCTATGGTTGGTGCTTTAGTTGGATCAACTCAGCGTGAGCCTATTGTTGTAGGAAAGCCCTCAACTTTTATGATGGACTACGTATCAAAAGAGTATGGCCATTAAATCGCTTTATTTCTTAATTCAGCTTCTGCATGTTTCTTAGCTGAATTGTCTCATGTCTCCGGAGCAACAAGTTCATGAAAAAGGAAATATCTTGCATAAACTTTTTAGTGGGGACTATGAAATGATCACACTTTGGGGGCATAAGATTTGTTTTATCTGAACTTCATTATCTTTTTTTTTTTTGTATGCAAATCCCAGGTTCGGCATTGAGAAGTCACAAATTTGCATGGTTGGGGATAGATTGGACACCGATATATTATTTGGACAAAATGGTGGTTGTAAAACCCTTCTGGTTCTTTCAGGTATAACTATTTGGTTGAAGAGAACTTATGTAAAATGTCCTCTTTTATTTTCGTCAGTATCTACTTAACGAGATTCCATTTTCTCGTGTTCTCTCTTTTCTGCAGGTGTAACTTCCTTGCCCATGCTTCAAAGTCCAAGCAACTCCATCAAACCAGACTTCTATACCAATAAGATTTCAGATCTCCTTTCACTCAGCGCCGCAACTGTTTAGCACATGTAAAGTTGTAAATCATTTTCTCAGTCGGGGTTCATCTACTGCCAAAAATCTCTTTAATTTATAAGGTCCGAACATCGATAGAAGAAAACACATTGTTTCTCAGTTTTTTCAATAGCTGTTGAGCAAAAAAGTTGTGCTTTTGGGTACCATGATTAATTGTTGTTAAAGTGGTATATATGTAACAGCAATGCTACAAGTATAAAAGTTCTCTTCCATTTCTGACGAACAGTTTTTTTTTTTTTGCTGGAAGAGAATTAAACACTCATTTTTTCTGGAAGAGAATGACCCAACCTGGGTTGCGTTTATCTCGAGCTTGTCCAAGTTAGTTGGATCAAAAGCCAATGTAAAAAAACATACGAGCATCTGTCGTGACCAAGACCTTGCATAACATGTAACCACTGTTCTAAAGCCGTAGCTATAAGTTTATAACGGCATAACAATAGACGTTTATTATCTCATTAACTCAGTGCTGAAAGAAACAGTACAGAAATTTGGATAAAATGTGGTTTATGAGAGACAGTGGCAGTTTAATGTCCCTCCCTTATATTGATTCTAATATACTCGGGCCGTTACACTCACATGATGGGAATGCCAGGCAGACCTTCCCAAGCGAGGAAGCAGAAAGCAGCGTTGCCCAGCCCTTACAGGCATTTTATGGGTAGATGAAATAACATTGAATTTGCTGTAAGAATCAGACGAATCAATAGAAGAAGAAAAAATTGAATTATTTGATGCAACATTGAAAGGATTCAAGTATTTTAGATGAGTTGAATGGCAATTGGTGAAGTAGACATATACCGGAGATGAATCAGATGACACAATGGAAGTAAAATCAACCTAACTAAATTGTAAGTTTTTTCTTTGCCTAAACTCTCTGTTAAGTTTGTCAAGAACTAGCCATTATTATTGCACTCTCTTTATTCACTCTCTATGTTGACGATTAAAACTGTTTGGAATTGGTCTAATTCTTAGAATTTTTACAGGACAGTCCAGTGCTGGACCTCCGGGTCTAGCCTGAATATAAACCGGTGAGACTCGTTTAGAAAACTCGTCCTATGGCAAAATGTAAATATCACATGAGAAAATGAAAAATTACTAAAAGGACTTGCCCTTCGACAAATGAGTAGTGAGCATTTACAGTAAAACACATTTTCCCCCTCTCATTCGTATCGCCTTGCCTTCTCCTCCTACCTCATTTCCTGATTAAAATATTTGAGGTTCTATTCTTCATCATCTCGGAGTATCAGTCAGTGGAGTGGAGGAAGTGGGAGTAGATTAGTATTATTAAGGAATCCGAATAAAAATAGCTTTATAATTTTTAATTACAATGGCTGCTACACTATCATCCATGTCGTCTTCTTCAACCCCTAACTTAAACTATACAATTAATAATCTTATTAATAAACCAAAATTTTCATCAAATTCACTCAACTTTGGTTTCTTAACTGAATCTAACTGGAGAATTTCTCAGAAGAAGAAGATTAACAGTATCGCCATTAAGGAAAGAACAAGAAACTGTAAATTGGGATCTTCAGTCATGTCGGCATCAGCATTGTCTTCGTCGTTGGAGTTCGATGTGGTAATAGTAGGAGCTGGAGTTATCGGGTTGACGATAGCTCGCCAATTTCTGAACGAGTCAGATACTTTATCTGTTGCTGTTGTTGATGCTTTTGTTCCTTGCTCTCATGGTGCTACTGGTGCTGGTAATGTAGCCTTAATTTGTCTTATCATAAAAAAGCCTACTTAAAATTTTAAAATGTTTTGATTGTTTACCAGATACTTAATTCACTGTGTTTATATGTTAGGTACATAGATTTATTTATTTGGTACAAAGGTACATAAATTCTGATCTGTTCTATATGAGCGGATTTTAGTGAGGTTTGTTAAGATGCAAGAATTGGATGATTTGCAGGGCAAGGGTACTTATGGATGGTGCACAAAACACCAGGCACCGAGAAATGGGAACTTGCTATGAGAAGCAAGAGACTCTGGGAAATGCTTGCAGAAAGCATAGAACATCAAGGCAGGGATCCTTTGGATCTATTAGGCTGGAAGAAGACAGGTAATTGCATTCCGTTAAGCATAAATATTGATGGACGAGAATAATAGATATTACTGTGCCTAGGAAATATATGATTTGGTCGACAAAGATATCTAGTTTTCTCAATGAATTTAGTTAATTTTGTCTGTTCGACTGCTTTTAAAGCTTTATTGAAGAATTATTTTTGTGGTAGTTTATATTAAAAAGATTTCTTCATTTGTTCTTTTTGTGTGTGCGAATGTTTGCTGTTGAGAATGATAAATGGTTCCTTCATTGTATTCGTATTACCAGGAAGCTTGTTAATTGGTAGGACACAAGAAGATGCGTCCCCGCTAAAAGAGAGGGTGAAGCTGCTATCTGAAGCTGGACTGAGAGCTGAGTACTTGTCTTCTGAAGATTTGCGTTTAAAGGAACCTTCACTTGAGATAGAGAAAGAAGGTGGAGCTGCTTTTTTACCAGATGACTGCCAATTGGATGCTCGGCGCACTGTTGCTTTTCTTGAGAAGGTGCGTAGCTCCAAATCTGGAAGGAAAAATGAAGAAAGAGAGAATTGGTCTTCTCGTATATAACTTGCAGAATTTTTGTGTATGTAGGAAAACAGGCAATTTGCCTCGAGAAGCAGATATGCAGAGTTCTATAACGAGCCAGCACTTCGACTGATAAGGTTCCTATGAATTATGTTTAAGCAAAAACTTTATGCTGAAACTAACTGTTTATTTGCGAGTGAAACATCATCTTTAAGAGTCAAGTTCTTTTAACTCAATGAATTCCAGATCAAACAAAACTGGAGAGGTTGAAGCTGTTCAAACTTCTAAGAATCTGTTGTACTGTAAGAAAGCCGTTGTCGTCGCGGCAGGTTCATGGAGTGGATCCCTGATGAAAACCCTGCTCCAGGAGTCAAACATACAAGTAGATGTCCCTGTAAAGCCTCGTAAGGTTCGATTCGACAGCTGTTAACTGATTTATCTTGAGTAAATTTCACAGTTGAACCTATTGATTTCAACTATTTTTGGTTTGATTCAACCATGTGAAAATCCTAATGTGGCTAAAGTCCGTCTTTTTTTAATGTTGTACGCTATAGGGCCACTTGCTTGTGATAGAGAATTTCAAGGCAATGCAACTTCACCATGGTCTTATGGAGGTGGGGTACATAAATCATCAATTTACTTCATCTGCGCCAGAGGATGCTAGGACCTTATCTGTTTCAATGGCTGCCACAACGGATTCAGTCGGGAACCTTGTTCTAGGTGCTGCTATTTCACAAATTGCCTGCTAATATTTTTGTGTTGTCATCATTTCGTTTGAAATATCAAATTTAATTGTTTGTAGTTGCTAGAGTCGAAAAATGGGTTCTAACAAGGAATACTCGCCAATGCCATATATGTAGATCTGAATCAAACATTTCTTTCCATATGTTGATTTAACTTGTTTTTGATAACATTGTTATCTTATGTTAGTTGTTAATCCTTAATTGATTATTCAGGGAGCAGCCGCGAGTTTGCTGGGTTCGATTGGGAAGTCGATGATTCAATCATTGACCAGATATGGCGCGTGCTGGGGAATTTTTCCGTCTTTAAGAGAAGTGTCTCTCGCAGATCTTACCAAGAACAGAAAAGTGAGAGTAGGACATCGCCCTTATAGTAAGTCACGGACTCGCAATAGGTTCTTACTTTCTTTCCTTGTTATTGTTCGACCAGTTTACCAACAGCACGAGTTTGCTGGTGTTTCATCCATACAAGAATGAGTGAAT
Organism: Papaver armeniacum; assembly: GCA_023531295.1. Taxonomy (NCBI): domain Eukaryota; kingdom Viridiplantae; phylum Streptophyta; class Magnoliopsida; order Ranunculales; family Papaveraceae; genus Papaver; species Papaver armeniacum. Next base: position 237,780 of record JAJJWW010004267.1, read on the forward strand.
GGCAATGTTAAGACTGGCAAAAATGTTATGAACTTCCTCTTCTAACCATACACTGAACGATATTAACTTTGTTTTTCTGCTGATGACAATGTAGTGCTAGGTGGAAAACCGATGATTGGACCTGTTCCTGGTCTTCCGAATTTAGTACTTGCGGCTGGACATGAAGGAGAAGGACTTTCACTGGTAACCCCTTTGTTGATCTATCTATCTTTATTTTTGGAGCTCTGGCTAATCATCTTGGTATTTTTCTGAACCTTTCAGGCTTTGGGGACTGCTGAAATGGTGGCTGATATGGTATTGGGAAATACTGGGAAAGTCAATTTCACACCCTACTCTGTCCGTGGACGGGAATGCTGATCAAAGGATGTTTGTTGTTTGCTCGACTTGCTTACCTACTGTAAATAATTGACCTTTTACGGTCCTGAACTCCTGATTGTATTACTGTTTGTACAGTAATTCCTTAATGAATTATTATTACTAATATATACTCCGTATCAAGTTATCTGGCGGCTTATACAGAGCGAAACGAATGAGGCATCAGCTATCCAAGCCGAATTCATCATTATACTTGTACTGTACATGCTAATTCTTAAAGCACCCATGTAGTCTAAACTCTAAAATTAAATAGGAGCTGCTCGGAAATTGCCCCTTTAATAACAGGACAAGCAATCAAACCAAATGAAAGAGGGGAAAGAAAATTAAAGAAACCCCACCTGAAAGAATCATGTTGAGGCATATCTGACGGTGCCAAAATATGGTGAAAAACCATCGCCCCTTATCATCCTTTTTTGATAATGGTATAGCTACCTTTACATAAAAAGTGTTAATGATTATGATAAGATTTAATGATAATGACTATAATTACAGGTTAATTAAGTTTAGTTGTTAGTGTTATATTAGTTGGAAAATCATATTTTTGTGAGAGAGTTAGGGTTTTTGAGAGGAAGAAGAAGTGAAAATATACATAGATTGCAGTTCAAGATGGGTGATTCAAATGACGAAAGAGAATTTTCATCTCGTAAACAGAATACAATGCATAGGTATACTTCTGGATTATGTTTAATACGTTTTTATAGGTTGAATTCCTCAAAAAAAAAAAATTTCGCATGCAAGTTCGGCAAACCAGAGAGAGGTTCGACTTATAATTATCAACCAAACCTATTTGTGATGACCAGTTTGGCTATTAGTTACTAGCCGAACTAACTGGTATGATATATAGATGAACAATTCGGCTCATTCGAAACGCAATACTTGTTGGCCAAACTTTTATTTAGAGAGAAAACTCAAGTTAAAGGTTCGACATAAAAACTAAATAACGAATCAGTCGAACTATTTTAAATAACAAGTTCGGCTTATAAACTAAGTATATAGTCAGCCGAACCTGACAAACATAGACATCCTGGAAAAGTAGTCATAAGGTTCGGCTAATATATTAATTTTCGAATCAAATTGAACTGGCAAAAATACAACTTTTACCTTATTATATGGTTCGGCTAATTCTAAAATCGAATTATTAGCCGAACCGGACTCTATTTTTCAAAGAAATACTTGTTCGGCTATATCTTCATATTATCTAATCAACCGAACTTGTAGTTCGCTAGATATATCAAACTAGTTCGGCTGATAATTGAGATAAACACATCAGCCGAACTGTTGTTCAGGCGAATAGAGTTAAGTTCGGTTGATAATTCGTCTTAATTATAAGCCGAACTTCACTCAGTAATCGCAAACACTAGGATTTTTCTATGATTAAACATATTCTATCAATAAAAAACAGCTAAATAAGAAACAGGTTTATAGAAAATATCTTTCAATCCTCATTTCAGGAGTCGGTTTTTCACTCGGTTGAATTTCTGATTGAATTTCAGTTTCAACACCTCATTTTCTTCTTGTTCTTCAATTAACGGATTAGAATAAGAATTTGAACGCCTACCTAGTACTTGTTTCTTTGTGCGAGTCATTTTATAGTTATTTTTAATCGACGATCAAATTTTCATGAATCAATGATTAATTTTGGCAATGAAAATAAATGTCGATCTTGATTTTTGATTTTAAAGCTAGAGAAGAAGAGAAGATGTGTAAGTTTAAAGCTAATTTTTTTAATTTTGATTTTAGTTTAGGTTGAAGGGTATTTAAGTAATTTAATTTAATTAAAGGGTAACTTAGTCATTTCATAACGGCTAGGACACCCCTTTAAGCATACCCTAGATAGTATTATCATTTAGTATGTATCAAAATATTTGAGTATGCCTCAAAACAGATTCACACGAAATTTGTTCATCTTATTTGATTCTCATCTACCTCATTCACCACCACCAATCTCATCAAACTGAAGCCCAAAATGAGAAAATATCTAAAATTAGCATCCAAACTTTCATTTTCTTCTCAAAAATCAAAACCTTTATGAAAAATCTTAAAAATCCAATTTATGTACAAAAATGATACCATATTTCATGTCTCCCAACAAGCCTACAACTTATATTTATATTTTAAATGACAATTCTCTTAGATTAAGAAAATTGTATGGGATTCATAATTTTATAGCCTTAAACAATTCTATTACAATAAATAGGTATAATGTCATCTTGAAAAGCAAAGAATGGACAAACAAAAACCTCTATATATGTGGGACGGAGGGAGTAAATGCCTAAGCCTAAACTCATTACTAGGAATGTTCGAGAATCTCAGCGTAACTTATATACTCTCCCAGATGCAAATGATTAAGTAGGAAATACCATATAGTCCTAAAAATAAAATATATGTATCAGTCTAGTCCATTTGACCCAGTCAATTGTCTGTTTGGTCTTATTTGGTAATATAAATTATCATTTGGTCCTAAAAATTATCATTTGGTCCTACGCTGATGTCATGGATGATGTAAATGTCACCCTATAAAGGGCGTAAATACCCTTTGGATAAGGACCATATATATAGTCAAAAGTAGGAGAGAATAAATCATTATCGATTTACTTTCTCTCTCATCTATAATTCAATTTCGAGATCTAGTTTTTTTTTTTTCTCCTTTTTTTTCTCTTTGTTGTTATGTTGCATACAACGAATCTTGATTTCAAGATTTGATCGACTTTCGTTTGAAGACGACGAAGAAGATGATGAACGACGATCTCATGTTGTTGTGCTTGCTTGTATTGAAGATGAAGATGAACTTTGTTTTTAGGGTTTTTTCAGATTCTTTGTCTTTGATAAAGAAGAAGGTGAAGATGATGATGTTGTTGTTTCGTTGGAAGACGACGATGAAGATGACATGATGATGTTTCCGATTTCTTAGATCCTGCTTTTTGTTTTTGATTTGTTTCAATATATGTTGTCCTTGTTTTTGGAGGCGATGAAGACGACGACGAACAACAAGAATTTGTCGTCATTGTTTTTGGAGGCGATGAAGACGATGACGAACAACAAGAAATTGTCACGATGTTTTGTATGGACTTCATTCCGGAATGAAGTCCGGTTTTTGTATGGACTTCATTCCCGAATGAAGTACGCTTTTTTACCTCTCCGTTTTGTATGGACTTCATTCCTGGAATGAAGTCGGCTTTTTGTATGGACTTCATTCCGGAATGAAGTCTCTGCTTTTTTAGGTTTTGTATGGACTTCATTCTGGAATGAAGTCTGCTTTTTTAGGTTTTGTATGGACTTCATTCCTGGAATGAAGTCGCTTTTTTAGGTTTTTATGGACTTCATTCCCGGAATGAAGTCTGCATTTTAGGTTTTTTATGGACTTCATTCCCGGGAATGAAGTCTACTTTTTTAGTTTTTTTATGGACTTCATTCCTGGGAATGAAGTCTACTTTTTTAGGTTTTGTATGGACTTCATTCCCTGGAATGAAGTCTGCTTTTTTTAGGTTTTTTATATGACTTCATTTCTCGTTTTTTTTATTTTTGTATGGACTTCATTTCTGAACGAATCACAAGAATATATAAAAAATTAACACTAAGGGTATTTTTGTCAGTTTAATATTTTTAAATAATTATGGACCAAACAGTTATATGCGTTTGACCAAAGGACTAAACAGACATGGGCCCACCTAAAAAAGGACCAAACGATATTTTTCCCAATGATTAAGGATGTTTGTCCCTTGACCGCTATAAATAGAGGTTGTATGCCTCCACATAAAGGATCTCGGGACGAATGTAAAAGATCTCAAGTTTGTTATCTTGATAAGAATGAAGCTAGCTCATCACCTCTAGTATTTTATATTTGGATATGTTGTGTAGTATTTCTAGCAAGTGCATTTTGGCGTCGATACAATTGGATGACAAATTCCACTAAATCAAAAGTCACGTGGATCACTACAAAAAGCCATCAGTATAGTTAGTTACCTATTCTCATCGAGCTATTAGCTCTAAGATCTTTGATAACCCAATTTTTATTGTTTTCTTTACCGATTCAACAACTTTATTTTCAGCACAGTTAAATTCAGTCTTTCCAATTCAGTTTTTACTTTCTGCACTCGTAACCAGGGGCGGAGCTATGTGCATCCTAGGGGTGGCCCCCACACCCCTGTTTTTTGTTAATTCATTAGACATCCCTTGATGTTTTTGTTATTTGGAGGAAAAATCCTTCAATAAGCCCCCCTAAAATGTATGTTTTATACATTAGCCTCCCCTGTGAAAAATTTCTGGCTCCGTCCCTGCTCGTAACATAAATACCTTAAAAGTTCATTTATATTTAGTTTTTATGGGCTACCGGTTTACCAGTTCTGCTTCACGTTGAGCTTTACATTTCGATTTAGGGATCATGGCAAGATAAGTTATCTTGTAAGTTCTCTATTCGAGGAACAAAAACATGAAAACTCAACCACATATCACCCTAGAATATTTTGTAGTCCACATGTGCTACCCTTTGCCAACCATTTTTCTACTATCTTTTCCTTGCAAAAAAAAAAACAACACATTTCAAAAACCATGTTTAGTTACATCAATAAATAGAAATTCTCACTCTGAACGTACGTAAGTGCTCGGATTTTACAGTGGTAAGAAAAGTTCGTTGCTCAGATTTGTTGAGATTTGGTTTCAGAATTTAATTTCCAACAATAAAAACAAAAGATGATAACAAGATTAAGAGAAAACTGGGACTCAGGATTCCACCAAACTTCATATTCATGTGGTTCAAATATTAATTCTAGACAATTTTAACACATTCAATAAGAATTTTGACTCTAATTAATTTCCAAAGGTAGATTTCTAAAAGATTAAAGGTAACTCGTAAGCATGGTGTATCGAAAGTTCTTAAAACTAAGCATACATCATCAAACAAAATGACAATTAATTAAGAAAAATCATAAATCATTTAAAATTCATGCAAAAAGTCATAAAAAGAATTAATTGAATTTACCACAAGGATGAAATCTGGCTTCCTCCATTGCCCCAAAGATTGGGTTTAGCTCCTCATATTGGAAACACGCTCAAAATATGTTCATTGCTCAAAGAGTGTTTACAAGAGGTGAAAATAATAATAAAAAAAAATTGCAACGTTGTATAGGTGTACAGAAGTCACTGTTATAAGATATGTCTTAATGGAGATAAATGTAACTAGTATCACACGTAAGGTGTGGGGATTAGGTTTCTCAGTTGCTAGAGTTCTCCCTTATATAGTCTTTCAAATCATGGTTTGCAATCAATGTTAGCTTAGTAACAAAGCATTCAATATTCACCGTTAGATGACAACCTGATTAGATTCAAGCTAATATTTCTCAATTGTTGGATCGAAACCTTAACTTGTTACACACAAATGAAATGTCCAATTTTGGGTTTATGTAACCGTTCTCAAACATTGACATTTGTTGGTTCAACAATAGTTAACCAAATGGTTAGCCATATGAGCAATTGCATATCAACCATATTCTTCTTCACCATAACTAGTTTAAATGACTCAAATATACTAGTTAGAAAGTTGTTCAATTGCTTAGATCTTATGTAACTACACAAGACACAATCGAAGCAAAAACGGTTTGATTCACTCGAATCGGTTCATGAACTTTATAGCCACGGTTTGCAAAAGCATTCCTTAGTTTATATAAACATGAGTTCAAGAACAACCGATTTTAGATATAACCTACTCAAGTTCATGACCGGGCGGACTTAAGCTCACGGAAGGAGTTCACAAACTCATTGCCAGAAATTCTCGGGTCGAGAACTTCCGCGATTCGCGGACTTGGCTCACGCCACATTCCGTTTATCTTGATCAACAAAGTTCGCAAACTTTGGTTCAAGGAATAAGAACTTATACATATATGTGTTTCCACTACAATGCTTATATCCTACCAATGGTTATGTAATCTAAACTCTCATTTCAATCATTGAAACATTCTCAGAGGACGTTATATAGCCGTTATTCACAGACCATTTTTCGTCAGAGCAATTTTCAAAGTGATTGAAACATAACATGACATTCGTCACTAGGTAAAGATGAATTTGGCTTAAGCGAAAGCTTACCAATACATATTTCGAGAAATAGATAGGCGAGTTAAACTCGGCTCGAAATAGCAAATGTGTATAATGAAAGTCTATATATCAAAACGACTTTTGTCTCAAGAATAGGAGATAGAGTAAATAGACTTTTGAGTGACAGATAAGTTCAAGTCTCCACATACCTTTTAGTCGATGAAGTTCCACCAGTTCCTTGAGTAGTCCTTCATCTTTTATGATGATTGCCATGGAGTCTTGAGCTCAACTACACTTTCTATCCTAGTCCGAGACCTTCAGCTATAATAGGCTAGAAATCAAGACTTATAGTTTTGATCACTAACATTGACAAACATGCTTGAGATAGCAATGCATGCGAGTTCGACCGAGCAATGCTCTAACAGGTTATAACCTTGACGTGGTCCTCCATTCTTCAACGGTGCGGCGCAAGGATTTCATCACCTCTCTCAACTATGTCATACCCGGTAGGCGCCGCAACACTTTGTGTGAGGCCGAGACGCATCTCAAGCCTACTTCGGATAACACAACTTCAACAACTAAAGAGAAGTGTGACTGGGGACTGCTTACCGAATCCCATCCCTTACAACAATCAAAGATTCAAGAGATAAATCAAGAGACGCTGCTAAAAATATTTTTCTTGAAGAATCCAGGGGAACCATGTTAACATGACCCCTCTAACCTCTACATATCCATTATATACGTCCTCCAAAAGACTTCTTCCATATGATGTTCCAAACATCTCATCATTACATCTAGAAGAGTAAAATAAACTAATGTGCCTAAGAGTCAGGATAAGATGCACTTCATTCACTCAATACAGACGAGCTTGGAAAACATCCAAGTTGTGGCTCGATAACCCAGATGCTAACGGAGGATTCAACTCCAATTCAAGTTCTTACTCCATCCCTAACGCAACAAAAACAACAACGATAAAGGTAGACTTTAACCTTTCAAACTTATCTTAACTAATCAAATCCTAGAGACATGGACTGGTGACACTTTCAAGTCATTTCTCGTCTAATAGCATGCCAAAGTAGCTACGCTTGGGGGACTAAAGGCTCATTCAGTTTTATAAATGTAACGTATTCACCTTATTCAAACAGAAGATTTGATCAACACCGATATTAGCAACAAAACCGCCTACTCACATCATTCTGACGAGGTAACAACCACATCTCATCTGGTTTACCTTCACATCTTCCATAAAATAACTTTATCCCTCGTTGAGGATAGATGCTAGGCTACCTCATCACAAAGTTCTAGGGCGCATAGAGTTGTAATATACTCTTGAAGTAGACTCCTAAGGTAGATACAACATCATTCATCCATGGGTGCCACATACCCATTCAACACATATCTCCCTGCCTAATGAATGAACACCTCTTGACTGTTTTACACTTAGGGACTTGATCCTGTTAAGAAGATCAATTTAAAACTATTTCAACAGGTGATCCTTAGAGCCAAGTTAGAGGAACCTGATTTCAGTACTGAAGAAAGCGAAGAATCATCGACATAACCGCTCTACATCATATCCCCCATACCTGACTTGTAAGCTTCCTCTTCTTCCCCGGTTACATCCAGAGTGGGTATTTCACCTCTGTAGCACACTCGACTTCAACCACACCGGTCAACTATTAAAGACACATTTGAATTAGGAATTCTCAGGGTAATATTATCAACCCCTATTATTATTCAAGCAAGCTCTGGCAGAAAGTACCCATGGTTATGATATTCATCTCAGATATCACTAGTAACGAGGCAGCTATAACCATCTCCAGCACACAATAAACACTTAACAGAGGCATGACCACTTCATATTGGGCTTATCCTCTCATCCTCCGGAATACGGGCTTACAAGATGTTGTCAAGAATTCAATGATGTGTTCAAAAATTTCATGCCTTGCTTCTGTCCTTTCGGCTTGATCCATACTAGTGGTCCTCTTATCTTATCAATAATTCATTTTGCTTCTTCAACAATCTTTACTAGAAACATGGATATGATAAGTCAAGATCATGCCCAAGCTAGAAGCTTTCTAATATTCGTAAGAAACTCCAAACCATGAAGAACCTCACAAGGCTCTATGCAATTGATTCCCTTATTTGACGTCCTTTGTAGCCTAAGAGTTGCTTCAACCTAAGTAAAGACCTTTAATACCAATCTGCCTACAACAAATAAGCCTATTTGATTTCTCTTTAGATCGAAGATCAAGTCTTGGAAATCTGTTTGCAATAGACAAAGCTAGCAAACCTCACAAATCAAAAACACTTACACTCACTTAGATGTGAATCCTGGATCTTTACCACCTCTCAAGAACAATCTTCAACTTATCAATTAAGAATAGTTTTCAAATATCTATCTTGAGAAATCACAAAGTCTAAGACAAAAAGAACTTTGCAATTACTATCTATCTTGTCCGAAAGAGATTATGAGAACCTCGATAACATAAAAGCAGGATCGGGATGTAGGATCATAATATCGCAACGTACAAGGCTCGCGGGATTAATAAACAACGATGTCGCGAAAGGTCGCAGATAGATAAAATAAACGACAACATCGCTAAGGAGTCGCAGAGCTAAAATAAACAACGCAATGAATAACGGCAGACAAAACATACATGAGATTTGGCGAGGTTAAGAAGTGTCGCGAGAGCAAATGTTTGTGCATCTCGACACTTCGCGAGACATTCCCAAAATAAAGGGTAGCTTAGCTGTCATCCACCCCCGTATTACCCTATATAAAGGGCTAAATGGATCTCATAAAGAGAGAGATCTCTTTGGAGTTGTGGGGCAAGTCATTAGAGAGAGAAAGTTTAAGAGTGTATTAATTTCTAAGTGTAATTCTATTTCCTTGTGTAAACAATTCATGAATTCAATCAATAAATATTCTTGATCTTACATCTTTCAAATGGACTAATTAAGCAAAATCGAGTAAGGGGTGTAGTGTGGGAAATCCTGCTACTACATATGCGCTAGAAACAGGGAGATCGTTGATAAAGGAGAGAAGATTGCAATTAAAATTGTTTGAATCAAAATGAGAAAGAAAAATTTTAGATCGGATGAAAAAGATATGGCATACAAAGATGTATAAGAGTAATGGTTAACGAATTTCATGAAAATATCGTAGGAAGAATACACAAACGAGATTTTGAAGGAAAGAAGATTACGGTCGAGAAATAACATCACCTTTGAAAGATTGGGAAAAGCAAGAGATAACATTCACTACGGGGGAAATATCCAAAGAAAATTTGGATCACACATCTCCATTGGTAATTGCGCTTAACGCGTATAAGGAAGGAGAGGAATCGGAGAACACGGTGAAAACATGGGTGGTGAATGGAGTTTTAATTGATACGGGAGTCCGTGAACATCATGTTCTATCACGCTTACAAAAAGATGGGATATAAAGACGAAGATATGACCTTCGCGGCATACAATATTCAAGGTTTTGGTAAATCCATAACAAAAGTTAAAGGAGAGATAAAAATACGTATTCCATTAGGAAGAATTGAAACACAGGTGACATTGAGCGTAGTAGATATGGAATCACCGTATAACTTATTACTAGGAAGACCATGGGTACATGCAATAAAAGCTGTGGCGTCGACGCTTCATCAATGTATCAAGTTTCCTACAATTAACCGAATTGGCGAGATCAAAGGAGATGCTGCCAAAGGAAGAATATATTATCAAAATGAAGTAAAGTGTTGCGAAGAACAAGTAAACAAGCGAAAGAGTATATCAAAGTGTCGCAAAAAGATGGCAAGGGCGGCTAAGAAAGAAGAAGAGTTCAGAGTTTACATGATCAAAGCGAAGGAAGGAAAAGGCATACCTAGCGAGATCTCGGAGAAGAAAATGATCCCGCGAAAGAATCGAAAGGACCAACCCCTATGGGAGAACCGAAGGCGATACGTCAAGGCAGAGCAAACTAAAGAAGTGAATATTGGAACTAAGGAAAACCCAAGATGTCAAGATTGGAACTAACATGGGAGCGGAAGAAGAGAAAAGAATCGCCGATCTATTGCGGAATTATAAAGATATCTTCGCATGGGATATGGATGAAGTGCTCGGTATAGATCCATCATCAAGAGTTGTCACAAGTTGGAAATTGATAAAAATGTGAAGCCATTCAAACAAAGAATTAGAAAGATAGCAACAAAGATATCACCCAGAGATAGAAGAAGAATTGCGTAAGATCTTTGGATGCAGGAATTATTAAACAAGCAAAGTATCCTGAATGGATAGCGAACATGGTCATAGTTCCAAAGAAGAACAAGGGAATAAGGATTTGCATTGATTTCACTGATCTAAATAAAGCTTGACCTAAAGACAGATTTTCCATTACTGACATTCCGCAATTGGTCGAATCAAGAACTGAACGAAAGAGTATCGTCATTTGGACGGACAAAGGTTATAATCAAATTCCTCTCACGAGGAAGACCAAGAGCACCTTTGCTTTCTTCGCTCCAAGAGGATTATACTGTTATACTAAAATGCCGTTTGGTTTGCGAAATGCCGAGCAACGTATCAAAGGATGGTAGAAAATGTATTCGCAGAATGGATACACAAAACACTAGAGGTATACGTAGATGACATGCTAGTGAAAAGTAAAAGGCGTAAGATCACGTGCAAGACTTGAGAGAAATTTTTGAACAAATGAGGCGTTTCAACATCAAAGTCAATCCGTAAAAATGTACCTTCGGAGTTGCGTCAGGGGAAGTTCTTGGGTTACATTATATCAAAGGAAGGAATACATGTTGACGGGAGAAAGTAAAAGCGATTCGCGATATGCCGACACTGCGAAGAAAGGATGTTCAAAAGTCGAATGGATTACTAGCATCGCTAGGAAGGTTCATCTCGCGGTCATCTGATAAATGTAAACACTTTTTCAAGGTGTTTTGAAAAAAGGGTCGAAATTTAAATGGACGGGCCGAATGTGAAAAAGGCTTTACAAGGGATCAAAGAACATTTAATGGATATATCCATTATTATGCGTAACCAGAGAGGAATTATTAATATACCTCGCGACAACATCGCATGCCTTAAGTGCGCTTTTCTTGCGAGTGGACGCAGGTGGTGGAAAAACTAATTTATTATATCAAGAAAACTTTTAATGTCAGCAGTAAAGAAATTATTCAAGATTGAAAAACTAATCCTCATAAGTTAGTCTATGCGTCGCTTAAACTTCTCGCATATATTTTCGTGCACATCTTGTTAGAGTGGTAACGAAGGTACCAATCGAAAGTAAGTAATGAAAAATTCAAAAAGATCAGAAGAGTTGAAAGATGGAATGCTCAAATAAGCCATTACAAACTCAAATATGAAATATTATCTTCAACCAAGTCACAAGGTTGTCGCACTTTTCAGTGGAATTTCCTTTGGAGGAAGATGAAGCAGTGGATGAAATGATGGATGTAGAAGAAGAGCATGGAGATCCAAAAGATTTGTTAATCGAGCAGATCGGTGGGAAATATTAGTGGATGGATCATCCAATGGAGAAGGTAAAGGAGTGGGAATTGTTGTGATTTCGCTGAAGGCAATAAGTTAGCTTTTGCTTTTAGATTGGAATTTGAGTCTACCAATAATGAAACGGAGTACTAAGCTATAATACATGCTCTAAGATTTGCAATAGAAATGAAATTGGAGAATGTAAGGATTACCAAAGTGACTCGCAATTGGCAATCACGTCGATAACGAGAAGTATGCTACAAATGATCCATCCCTACGTAAATACAGAAGCTTGTAGAAGTGTTGTCAAGACAGACGTATACCGAAAACAAAATGGAGGCACATATCAAGGAGAGATAATAGACTCGCAGACGCTTTTGCCTTTATATCAAGTATGATGACATACCCAACTGCGGGGAATATCAAAATACAGACGCTACTAGCGCCATCAATTAATAAAGAGGAGGGACAAGAAGCAGATATAATGATGGTGGTAGATGAAATGCAATGTCGCGAGGAAGATTGGAGAGTAGAACTTCACGTGTACTTAATGAAAGGCGAGGTACCGTGAAATAGATTGGAAGCACACAAGTTAAAGAGCCGGGCAACAAATTATGAATTGCGAGATGGCGTGCTTTATCGGCGTTCTTTTGATGGACCTTCGTCGATGTCTAACAAGGAAAGAAGGAGAAACCATATTGAAGATCTTTGCATAGTGGGGATGCCGGAAATCATAGCGGCGGAAGATCTTTGGCATATAAGGCAAAGACGCAAGGATATTATTGGCCATATATGCATGAGGACGCTTGAGAGCAATAGCCGATCGCTGCGAAGATTGTCAAAGACACGGGAAGAAGATACATGCACCGAGCACCGTTAAATTCTTCAAGAAGTGTGTGGCCTTTTGGAAAATGGGGTTTAAATATTGTGGGACCATTTTTAGGGAACAGGGACAAAGAAGATACTTAATTGTCAGAACGGACTATTTCACAAAATGGGCGAGAGGTGAAAGCGGTCCAAAGACATTCGCGATAAGGATGTTTTTACTTTCATATTTGAAAATATTATATGCAGATTTGGGATCCCCGCACAATTGGTATCCGATAATGGGAAGCAGTTTGAAGGGCAAAATATGTAGTTCTTTTCAATGCATTTCGAGATAAAATGTGGAAAATCAACTCCATTATATCCACAAGCTAATGGCCAAGCGGAGGCAACAAACAAAACAATTGCCGATATACTCAAGAAAAAGTTGGAAGGACACAACTAGGAGGGGATGGTGCGAACAAGTACCCAATGCAAGTATGGGCCTATAATACAACTAGAAGAGAAGCCACAGAATGTCCCTTTTGCTTAACTTATGGAGTTGAGCAAGATCCCAACAGAGGTCGTGATTCCGACAACCAAAAAAGAGGTCTGGGAGAAAATCTTAGCGCAGCAACATTCTAATCAAGTTGGATGAATTGGAAGAAAAACGAGAAAAGGCCTTGCGACACATGGAGAATTATCGAAGACTCGGCTAGAGAATATAACAAGCGTGTAAAAATACGTGAGTTCCAAGCAGGAGACTTGGTGTTGCGAGAAACCCCAATATATCAACGTGAAAGTGGAGGCAAGCTGGCGAGAAAATGGGATGGACCTTATATCATCAAAGAGGTAGTTGGTACAGGGGCATATAGATTGATGGACCCAGAAGGAAGAGATGTGGGGCAAAAATTGGATAGACCATGGAATAGGTTATATCTAAAGAAATATTACCCGTAATAGTGGGAGAGAAAAAGGAATCAAGATGAAGTACTTCTTCGCAAGATATTTGCGACATTCAAGAAAAATGCGAGAGAAAATCCCATGAAAATCTCGCGACAAGAATAACAAAAAAGTCATGAATGGCTTAACAAAACAACAAGAGATAATGAATGATTAAATGAATAAATCAAATGAGTATCTCGCAAACAAAATAGCAAATGATGAAGAATGATTGAATAAAAAGAATGAATGAATGGGACGAACCTTTATGGCGTACACCTAGTTCGCGAATAACATTTCGTAAGAGGCAAATGTAAGACCTAAAGTGCGTCATATAAGGGGTATCTCGACATGGCTCGGGGGAAGGTTACACCGCTCCCGAAGCCCGAGTCATGAAAATTTGGGGCCCATGAAAGCCTATCCGGAGAGATACCTTGGATTCCCAGCTATATAAGGTTATACCCTGGTTGGGCGACCGAGGGTCTCTTCCAAGGAGTCGGCAGTGTATGCTCAAGGCGCCGAGGTACAGGTTGAGCCGCAGTGCCCGGGATGGATGAACCTACCCTGGCCATTCTTGGCAAGTCTTGGCATATGTTGCACTCGCCCGAAGAAAACTCCACTTAGGGTGGGATCTTGTAACCATAAACCATATAGGTATAAGGGATAAGAGATCGAAAACAACTGGTTGTTGTTAAGACCGGATGGGAGGAGCTAGTCTTGTATGGCCGATGTTTCGCCTCCTTGAAGGGGCAACCGGGGAGATGATAAGGGCGACGCTCTCCAATAGGGGGAGTGTCAAAACAGACGCAAATGTCATAAGGCTATGTTTTCGCAAGAGAATTTAGGCTCGTCATATTTGTGCAATGATCCCGCGCAGAGGCAATAATACTAACGCGAGGGTAAGGCGAGATCAACGGGTCTTTACACGAAGTGTACGGACGTCTCATGATTTCGTGCCGCACCACGGCAATGTCATGGGGCTTTATGTTCGCAAGGATATCTAGGCCTGTCATATTGTCGCAACTAAAATATCCTGCAGAGGCAAAAATACTCGGAAAATGATAAGGCAAGATCAATGGGTCTTTACATGCAAGTGTAAAAAGACGTCCCGCGATTTTGTCGCAATGAAAGGTGGCGGGGAAGACCTCTAATTAGGAGGTCTAACTCGGAAGACCACGCAAAAATGATAAGGCGGGGTCAATGGGCCTCCGCATGAAAATGTAAAGGTAGCTCGCGACTTTGTGTCACAGATGAGAAGAATTAAAATCAAATCCCGATTGGGATAGATTTACTTAATAAAAAATTCAATGAGCAAACATGCTCGCAAGGTGGTCTTAACTAAGAAAGGAAGAAAGAAATATGGGAATTACTCCATCAAAGAGTTAAATAATTCACACAAAAGAAATTCTGGCAAATTACAAAGAGAAGTTAACTCTCTACATCAGCATTATCAAATACAGAGGATGGTTGAGACTTTTTCAAGGCTCCTTATCGCCTTCGCCTCCTTCAATTGGTTGATTTTCATCGAAATGTTTTCACTACCTTCGTTTCTAGATTCTCGGATTTTCATCAGAGTCTTTCTATTTGGATCTTCATTGGCGACTTCCTTATCGTGAGATCTTCTTTGACTTTCATATTCATAATCACTATCCGGAGCATTAGGAACTTCATCATCACTTACTTCCAAAGGATCGGCGTGAATAGGATCAAGAGACTTCGACAGAAAAAATGTTATTCACAAGAACTTCCGCTTTAGAGGGAATTGGCGAAGCAATGCTTTTTGACGATTCTTACTATCAATGTCCTTACAATAAGACATATAATCAAATCTTCGCTCGCACTGGCCGCGAGAACGAGCAAGAGATTTTGAGAGAGTAGCCCTTTTTCCTTGCGAATTTTAGAATAATCAGACCTGAGGGTGGAGATAGTGGAACGAAGCTTTTTCTCAGAGTCTGCATAACAAAACACAAGATCAGAGAAAATTCTTATCAAACATTATTGGCATTTTCAGGGTAATAAAGCATTCATGGAATAAATACATAAATTAAGATAGTCAAATAATTTGACTACCTTCCTTTTGAGAAGTAAGATGTTGAATTAAAGCTGCGAAGTTATTCCCCAAACGGTCCATGACATCATCAAATGAATCTCCAACTAAACCTTTCAATCGAGATCGCAAATTCTTTTCATTGGAAACAAGTATGGAATTTTCTTTGCCGCCAAAGTGGAGTTGGATTTTTCTAATTTGACACATTGTTCTTGGAATTGCTTCGCTTTTACACTCAAAGTTATTCTACCTTGAATAAGTTTATCTCTCTCGGCAGTAATTTCTTCAAGTTGATTTTTCAAAGTATGTTTAGCTTGTTCGTGTTCTTCACATAACTTTTGACAAGCATTATATCTGGCTGTGCGAGTAGCTCGCCATCTTATTCAACAAGAGAACGTTTCTCTTGAGAAAGAGTTCGATTCTCATCCGATAAAGTTTCCAACTCCAAATTAGTTTTAGTCAAAGAATAAGAGAGGCGAGATAAGTCATTACTTAATGAGACTTGCTTTTGCGATAAATCAAAATTCTCTTTAGACAAGTTATTGATTTGATCACCGTGCATAGGTATGAAGATTATCTAAGAGATTATCTTGCTCCATCCAAGCATCTCTTTCGACTCGAACTTCTTCAACGATAGACTCTGTCCCGATATATCTCCATTATTCGTTTGGTTTAATACTTGGAGGACGAGCAAGGGTTTGAGTTAAAAAAAAAAAAAAAAAAAAAAAAAAAGGGGGTGGCGAGAGCATACCTTTTAATTCTTCATTCTTCTTGCGAAGATTATCACAATCTAGTGAAATATTGAGAAATTTTTGATTTTCAAGGTGGAGATTATTACACTTGTGACCATAACTTCTGAGATCATCCTTGACTTATTAATCTCTTGAACTAAAGATGCTTGCGAGATCCTATCGGGACCAAGGTGCTTACTTAAAATCTCATGGACATTGGATTTGATAGGATCGACCAGAAGTCTTTTTGGCATCATTTACGAGGTCGAAAGAACCTTAAAGGCCACATCTATCCCCTCCAAATTTTCTGCAATGAGGAATTTGTTCAAACAAAGAAGACGAGTCGATCCTTTGTCAAAGGAACCTCATGAGAAGAGGAGGTTCCGGGAGAGAGGTGATTGGAGAAATAGCAGGGGACATTGATACCAGGAGGAGGTATAAGATCGTTTGTAGTAGGACGCTTATAAGGAACTTGGTCTATGAGGAGTTGAGGTATAGAAATATTATCGCGGTGTAATGTTACCGAAGTAAGAGGCACAAAATTATCTTGCGAAGATTTCGCAAATAGAGACGAAGGCGTGAATGAAGGAAATGGAACGTCGGGGGTAACAGGTTTAGAGTAGCGAAGCCTTTTGGGAATGCGACCAAGTAGTTTTATCATCCTGCGAATGACAAATTAAATAAGAAATGAGGCAACAACGCGTTGTTAATAAAAACAAATGTTCCTTAAATACCTTGTCGCTCGCAGATCATGTCTTTTTGTAAATCAGAGATTTTGCTCGCTAAGTGGGCTTTGGTTGCGTGAGGGATTCTTGTTGTGAAGTAGATTTGATGGCGAGCCCAAAGAAAGAAGAGGGTCCTTCACGGTAAATTTAGTTCAGGGTTGGTTCTTGCTAAACAACAATGGCGAAAAAGAACCACAAAGTTAATCATACTAAAACAGTGATTTCAACAAGAAAAGCCAATCTCAAATTTAATTAACCATAAAATCAGTCAGATATGGCAAAATTAACAAACCTGGACGCCACGAGAGTAACAACTGGAAGAGAATAACTGAAGTGATGAAGAAGAAGAGCACTTGCAGAACGATGAAGAAGAAGAACACTTGCAGACGATGAAGAAGATGAAAAGGAAAAGGAAAATTCTTCACGGGGATGCTCCTATAAATAGATGAGAAAAATGTTATGACCGGATAACATTAAATGCACCTAAAAGAGGTAAATATAGACACGTGTAAACGGTCACTACCAAATCCAAGGAAACCTCGATTAAAAGAACTTTGCATGAGAATCCAAATATACGGCATATTTCCTAATAGGCGAGAAGAGACTGCGAAATTGATTATTCTCTGTAACACATGAGGCAAGAAATGACACTTCGTATATAGGAGTTTCGGAACTTCGCAAAAGAATAGAGGCAAGTACGTACTTTTCAAGTACAATATTCTTCTGCTCATTCCCTCATCAGCAAAGACCAAAGATCACTACAATAATGATTTTTCCTTAAAGATCGCTCTTCAAGCAATATTCAAGGAAAAAAGAGGCAAGATGTAGGATCATAATATCGCAACGTACAAGGCTCAAGTGGATTAATAAACAACGATGTCGCGAGGCAATCATGCAGATAGATAAAATAAACGACAACATCGCGAAGGAGTCGCAGGAGCTAAAATAAACAATGCAATGAATAACGACAGACAAAACATACATGAGATTTGGCGAGGGTTAAGAAGTGTCGCGAGAGCAAATGTTTGTGCATCTGCGACACTTCATGAGACATTCCCGAAAATAAAGGGTAGCTTATTTGTCATCCACCCCGTATTACCCTATATAAAGGGCTAAATGGATCTGATTAAAGAGAGAGATCTTTGAGTTGTGGGGCAAGTCATTAGGAGAGAGAAAGTTTTAAGAGTGTATTAATTTCTAAGTGTAATTCTATTTCCTTGTGTAAACAATTCATGAATTCAATCAATAAATATTCTTGATCTTACATCTTTCAAATGGACTAATTAAGCAAAATCGAGTAAGGGGTGTAGTGTGGGAAATCCTGCTACTACACAGGATACACGAACTATCAAGATAAAAAAATAGTCGGACCTGGCTTCATGAATCCCCAAAGCGAAGTCTTTTAGTCATAAACCTAATAATGCTTCACAGAGGAAACTTAGGTCAACAAAGGAAGAGTCTAGCTATCAACTTGGACACAAAGTGTTAGGAATTCAATTTCCCAGTTGAAAGAGTATCTTTATTTATAGATTTTCACGACTGAGGGTTGCTCAGAATTCACGCTAAGATAACTTGAGATTCAAGCAAACACTTTCTATGTTTATATGAAGCTCTAATTAGGGTTTCAAGTAAGCATGTGAGAATTAGTCTTGAAATCACATAGAAGAATATACACAGTGGTCTGAAATTACGAGACCGTGTGTATAATGACTGTTTTGCGAAATATGTCTTATGAACTTTAAGCAATTTGGTGTTCATTTAAACATTTAAGAATTTATTCATGATACACATACACAAGTGTTTTAGTGATCAATGGTGTCTTATAGGTGTTTATGAGAGTCATATCAATGCTAAGAATATTTTACAATTAAGTCTTTAAGCATCTGCTAAAATTTTAATGGGACCGTTGGTGAAACGGTTCGTGAACCGTATAAGCAGTTCACAAGCTAGGGTGAAACGGTTCGTGAACTGAGTTCGCCAACTTACTCGGCTCGAGAATCCATATGGACACGGTTTGTGAATCGGGTCCGCCAACTGTTAGCCTTTCGCCACCAACATAAAAAATTCAGATCACCGCGGCTCGTGAATTGGGTTCTGAATAGTCTCCTTCTGAACTTAAGGTTTGCGAACTGGTTCGCCGACCTTCCTGTATTCCAGAAACTCAGATATTCGTGGTATGCGAACTGGTTCGCCAACCTTCTCTGATTCGAAATTACAGAAGTTCTGAATTTCTTTCTTTTGAAGTTTGAAACATTCCCAAATGATAGAATCATTGCTTGGGCTATTTTCAAATGATCCACAAATTAATTCTTGAACAATAAATTGTTTCGAACTAATATTGTTAAGGACATTTGAACATCCAATGCTTGAATCATAATTCGAGATTTTTTAACAAGACAAGCTTGACTCAAAATTTCTTATTTGCAATAAATCTACTAGAAGTCATATGACATAGTCTCATACGATAGAATGGTAAGATAGTGAGTAAAATAGAATGATTCAGTCTTCACATACCTTGTAAATGAAGTTTTCCAAATGCCTTCGTCGATCTTCGGTCTTCGAGGATGATGTATGATACTCAACTACCAAATTCTAACCTAGTACAAGACTTGACTTAGTTGACTAGAAATCAAGATATAGTTTTGTTCATATAACATTGACAACAAGCTTGAGATAACAAAACTTGTGGGTTCAACCGAGCATTGGTCTAACACGCAACATTAACATCAGGCAATGTCAGGTATGTACATCGTTTTTTGAGTATTTGGTTCACCTATCGCATCTTCATCATGACCTGGTTTTTCAGGTTAGACTGAGGTGAAACCCTACTTTTATATGTCGCATACCTATAAAACAAAACAAAGGAACATGTTTGATATACTCCTACACATTGCCCCTGCTTGGTCATTGTCCAGCCATATTGCAATCTCTTTAAACTTAGTTGAGTTTATCTTGTAGTTATTGCGTAAATGGACTCAAAGACCGTGGGAACAATAAACCGCATTAATTTGTTTTGTTTCGTAGGTATTGCTTGATTGCTATTTGTGTTGTTCCTTTCATTCATTCCCATCGTGTGGTGGAGACTAGCGACTTGAAACTGCCATCTTCGTACGTTATATGCTTATTATCCTTCAATAGAACTAGATATTCGCTTCTAGGTTGTAAATGGTCTTGCACATAAATGAAACAAAGACATGCCCCGATAGATAAATGTTTAAAGAAGGTTTCTTCCTCCGCCTCACTACACAACTCTTTTGAGGTTTGCTACACAATTTCTTGTGCATCCCTACCGTGATGATTCATTGCTTAATGCCACGTAACTACAAGTTCAAGTCATATCGTGTTGGGAAAGCTCCTTTGGTTCTCGCTCTCCATAGTCTCTACAAAATTGTTATCTTTGGCCCGTTGTTTGTTAGTTCATGAAGTCCATCATACAACTCCAAAGAAATATAAGAAAATCTTTCTTTGAAGTTGTATGATGACGTCAACGGTGTCTCCTAATATTCCTTCTTGCAAGTACGGTTTGTAAAATAGTTTTCGGTTCCTCGTAATAAATGAAGAATGAAACTCCTTGGTTCTAAAACCACCGCCATGTGGGCTAGATCGGGTGATTAGCATGAGGTCATTACTAAATTCCTTGGTTCCAATATACCCGAATAACCGAGTTTGAATACGCGTGAGATCATTACCAAATTCCTCAATAACTAATATATCTTTCCTAACTTTCTTTGAGATTGAATCAACTATGTGATTAGCATTTTTTATCACATAACTAAGCTTTGAAACATCAAAATAATCTAAAATAATCTTTACGTCTCTTATAATCTTCATATTCTCCCATCTCACAAGCATTGTGTTGTTATTAATAGAGTTCACTACAACTTCAACATCAATAACTATGTGAATTTCGTTTAGCTTCATAGCTTTAACCCACCGCAATCCTTCCAACACCGCCATGCGTTCTCCGCTTCGTGGTCCATCACTCCAGCTGCATAGGATCCTTTGAAACATGTGCAAGCACCTGTTATATTGTACGAAACAATACTAGTACCACACCCATTAGTGTCTTGATCAAAAGATGCATCAACAAATAACTTAAATAGGTTTGTATCTTCAACATCATTATTACGAGAATAATCACATGCATGCAAATCATGAGATGCAAGACTAAATCGTTAGTAATAATGTCATCTAAACTATCATGCATAGACGTATTAAAACTAAGCAGTTGATATTGTATTATAGAGACAATATTTAAAGGGTTGAGAGATTTATTCAAAGATACAACAGATCTTTCTTTCCAAATTATCCAAAGATCCCACCATTAATAGAGCTCTCCAATTGTGAAGATCATCGACTCCTACATTTTGAACATCTTGAAACCAAGATATAATCTAATCTCTCACATTTTGACAATTATTGATTATCTGATCAATATTAATGTTGAGAGTTCTCCAAACTGGTTTTGCATGGTTGCAACTTATTAACAAGTGAAACCAAATTTCATCTTCCTGATTACAAATCTTACATTTAGTTTCAATATGCTGCATTGCTTATGATAGTCTGACTCTTGTAGGGATGACTAGAAATAACCTGTGCCGTAACGGCACGGCATGAGACGATATAATTTTTGGTCATAATGATTTAAATTAATACTATAAACTGTGATAAAACTTATTTTGTCCCATGAGAATTTGTAGTTATGAAAATCTTAGATATTTGTCATCCAAATAATTACAAATTCGGTACCGCCTTGATCTGATCTGTGATAAATGTATAAGTGTTTGCTACATTACTCATAGAATTCGTGGGTTTATGACACCCAAATAAGGGTTTTGACGACTCTAATTGTAGATTTGATAAGGACATAATATGTGGTTTTATTTACTACATAGAATTTAAATAAAATTTTACTCTCATCAATTGTGATATTATAAAACAGGTAAAAATCTGGAACTTAGCAAGGTTTAAACTTTTAGTACTAACAAAACCCATTGGGTTATAACATGAACTCATCCACTCTGGGATGCGTACACGGTAATTATGACACCCAAAAGTTCCTCAAAAGTTTCCACTAAACATTGAATACATAAGTTTGTCAAATAAAAATCAACATTGGAATAGAAAAAGGTACTTAATCGTAATCTTTGTGCACCTTTATTTTAAGTACAATTAGTTCATACACTTGCTCAACATTAGACTTTATTCGAATTAACATGCATACGATTATTGTTCAAATTTTCTCTCGAGGGTACCCAAATGAAAAATAATGTGTATGCATGTTAATTCTAATAAGTGGAAAACTATTAGGTATTGAGGGTAAAAATGGATGTAAAAGGATTTATAGAATAAATGCAAATTATTTTCCAAGCTAATAATACAACAACAAGAATTTTCAGAATTTTTTTCTTGTTTGGTAAATATTATAGCCTGTCTCTCCGAATGTATGAGTAAAATCAGAGATAACCCAACCACATGCAATCGACTTTTTGTAATTTGAATTTTTTACTGAGACTTCTTCAACATAGCACCATGTGCAAAAGCTTTGATTCCAAACCAATCCATACCATTAAGCAAAAACTTGAAGACATACTCAACAAAAGTTATAATCACAACAACAAGATAGGCAATAGCCATTAGAGATAACCCAAACTCGCAAACGCATTAAGAGGAATAAAATGAATTAGTTAAACATCAAGAGTACAAAACAAAGCTAGGCTAAGTTTGCCAATTGCACATAATAAATAATCTATTCGAGTGGTGGTCGGGATTTGTCAGTGGAAAGATAAATCAAGGGATGTGGTTCTCCCTTTAGGACCACCCCCTACAACTCGCACACGTGGCATTAATTCCAATATTATGAATGAAAATGAATACTCAAGTCAAGATATGGAATTTCAAAAATTATAACGGGGAGGTTCGAACTCATGACCTATTGTGCCATAAGAGTGGCTCTAACTGATGTGTTCCACCTTGGTTAGAATTGATAGAAAAGATAAATGAACAGTGGTGGTTTGTTCAACTTAAATACCATAATTGCTTTATTAATTAGTGTTTCACTAATTGCACATAATAAATAATCTATTCATTATAAAGTGTTTTATTAATTAGTGTTTCACTAATTGCTCATAATAAATGACTAATCATTTTTTAATTATAAATGTTTTCTTAATGAATTATAATATTTATTTCTATTAATAAGTTATTTTGATAAATAGAATCAATAGACATTTTCTGCGACAATGAGTAGTAGAAGAGGTGGAGGCCTAAAGATTAGTGGTGGTTAAGGGCGGAGCCAAGCACAATTATATTTATTTTTGTTCTTTTATCGTAAAATGGGATACAAAGTCCATTTTTCACATGTATCCAACTTGCCAAGAATTTTTACTCCCTCTCTCCTCAAAACTCGGCTCCGCCCCTGGTTTGTGGTGTAAGAAGTAGTGACGGTAAATGCTGGTGAGTAGTGATGGACAATATTAATTTTATGTTGTCGTTACAACATCGATAACATCGTAGTGTGGAAGATGTGGTTGGTTGTTTTTAACACTTTTGATAAAGGAAGGTACCATATATTTCGGGGGATGATATCATACAAGACAATATTTTCATGATCGTAGTTGGATCACCCAAATGGTACCTCTGTTATCATTGGTACTATATCGTATAAATCATGATTTTTTAATGTTAAAATAAAATTGATTGCAATACAAAAAAAGCATATATACACGGAAAAATAAATAATGAAACTAATCAATTGACGAAATTTTGTTCAATCTAAACCTCATACATGGCATTTGTGATTGAAAATTAGAATTGCGTCCAACAACCTACATGGGATGGGTGAAGGATGGTGGCGGAAAGTGGTGGAGTCAAAAATTGACATTGAGGAGGCCTATTTTTTTTTTTAAAAAGAAACATGTAAACTTTGGTGGACTAAACCATAAATATATATGGACAAAGTACCATTTATAAAATAAACTAAAAATTTTATGTAGTTATCAAAAATTTAAGGGGTTAGAGCCGAGGTTAGTCAACCCTTGGCTCCGCCACTAGGTGGTGGTGGATAAAAAAGTGGATTCATATGGTTTTATGGTGGTGGCGGGTATTGGTGAACAAAACATAATATGTTAATTTCGTAACGCCACAAAATGTGTAACGTTATATTATAAATTATGAAACGTGGTTGATCATTCTAATGTTAAAATAAACTCGATAAAACACATGTCCATTTTAAAAATTGGTGCAATCAATTGCCATGTTATGTAATAACTAAACGGCTTACTCTAATCAAGATCAGAACATATGAAATTATTTATTATCGATTTGTTTATGTAAAGAGTGGTCGATTTGTCCTTGGCAAAGATAAATGATTAATTGAATTTCTATTATAAATGTCCCTTAAATAATGTAACATAAATACATAATTTTACTAAAAACTATATTAATTCTAATGGTGGTAGTGGAAGTAGGGTTAGTATAAGCGGTGGTATGTGTTTGTGAATGGTGGAGGCGGTAACATTACTATTGGTGGAAGAAATATTGGCGGTGGATGGTTTTAAGGTGGTGCGGGTGTTGGTAATAGTAGTGTATAATAATAGTTTTTGCTTTTTAGTGAGTTTTATTATATTGTGAAAGATGTAATTGGTTGTTTTTAGCATGATTGATAAGGACAAAAACCAAATATTTCGAGGATGATAAGAACGTATAAGACAATATGATCATGATTTGTTCGATCACCCGTATTATATAAAGGCAATTGGTGTACCAGCGTAAAAGAACATTATCGCTCTCAAGTACTATTACATTCTTTTTCTGAAAGACCATCAATGTCGAGTTGTTTCGGCGACAACTACCTACAAAGAAAACAACTTTCACCAATTCCCCGATATAAAACCTTATTGATGGGGAAAATGTATTTGCATTCTAAAATATTTGTTTGAAAATTATGTTTGTTCATCAAAATCATCATAAAAAACTCTAAATCATAAATCTAAATTTAAGCCTCCGATGTTTATAAAATATTTTTATATTTTACATTCTCAAATCATGCGACATCTTGATGACAAATCAACAATATCAAATTACGGATCAATATGTATAGGTTTCATTCACTGGGTTAGAAGGTAGAGTAGACACAGATGGTCAAGAGATAAGGTCAAAAATTTAAGATTAACTTTCTATATGACTAATTAGATCGGCTGAAGCCGATAGAAGTGACTAAAATATGGATTAATAATAATTTTCACGTAAGACAATTGCAAAACATAGTTTGGCTAATCGCTTATGTAAAGAGTGGTCAAGATTTGTCCTTCCTCAATTGCTATGTTATGTGAGAAGAAGGTGATATCTAAGATTGAGGTATAATTCAAATCTATTAGATTCATACCATTTACAATTGGATGCCTTGAAAAATTGACGTGTTGTTATTATTATTACAGTAAGGGATACATTGACCACACTTGCAGAAAATAGCTCACTTAGCAAATGATTGGTGTTGCCTATACCATCTAGAATACAACGAGGAATTTGAAGAAACAAGGCACCGTAGTGGAGTGTCCTGATATTTTGGATATAGTAACTTAGACCCGATGTAATACTTATGTTCTTTTTTTTTTTAGTTTTTCCACAATCTATTTAATTAAGAAAATGAACATGGCAAATACATAACATCAACAAAAATTAGAAAAATTGCGTTTGACAATAATGGCTACTGATGGTCCGGAAACTAAGCAAAATAACGGAATTGTTGTAGAAGAATTGTTGGGATATACAATGGATTACTTGATACGAATGAAAGAGGTATAACTATTTCGATTCCGAAATCACATAAAGTTCATGAGAAGATGACATCAAGTTTAAAGTTAGTAACAAACATAATATGGATAACTAAAATGTTAAAAACAAACAAGATATACAAACTTAGAAAGCCGTGGGACTTAAAGAGGCCAATTTTGAAAACAACAGTCTTAGAAAGAAACAATCCACAATACCATAAAATTTTTTATAAATATTCAACGTAGAATATGTCAACTTTTTGGTAAAGGATCTATTGACAATCTATTAATTTGAAATAGGATCATGGAGTACAATATGTGTTCAAGGTTGTTTATGAGGTGATGTGTCGCCGCATTGTATTCCAAGTGAAGGTAGGAACATAGGAAGTGACAAAATGTCCAAGACTTTTAGTTACCAAAGCCTTCGTTAAGATTTAATTGCCGGGTCACACAATACTTTGTCAAGATTTAATGGCAAAGAGGTTCGCATATATACAATCCCTTCGAAAAGGTAATGGGTACACATTTTAAACATTGTCATCTAATGGGTGTTGAAAAATTACGGGAAAATCATGTCACATTGGATAGTTTGTATCATTGCTCGATGCAAAAAATACTATTCTCCGCCTATTTGGAGGATCGAAAACATGACCATGATATATGAGTCACTGGAGCGAAATAGAGCATGTGGTGAAATCTTATAAAGATGAAAGTTTAAAAGAATTGAAAACAAAGTTAGAAAACACAACTAAGACTAAAAGAGAGATTAAAGAAAGACAAACAACATCCGAATTAGAACATAACAAAGATCACCGAGGAAGAAAATGAAGGGAATCAAGATAAAAAAATTAAACCGAGTTGATTTCGCTTTGATCGCCCGATCCTCCAATTTAGCTTTTAATTGGACGACCGAAGGGAGTCCTTATATATGACGACTTAGTGCAAATTTGTCCGTCACGAAATTTGTACAAAAAACAGAAGAAAAAAATTTAAATTTCTGGAATCGCAGAATCACATTGTGGCAAATCATCAAATTGATCAAACACCTTCAAATGAACTACTCACCTTTTTAAAGTTATTCCAAATAATCCTTACAATGATCACAGTCGATCAATTTCAGTTCATCTTCATAAAAACAATACATAAAAACAAAAAATTGAGTTTGGTCATATTCACCGAACAAAATCAAATTCTACCTCAATTTCATTCAACAAAAATTTATATGGGCCTCTCGTTGTATTCATTCATTCTTTTGTTCATCCTATTTCGACAAAACTTATGGTTGAAGAACTTGTTTCTTCCTGCAGAAACAGAGCTAACACTGTATGGGATTCGGATTTATCGCGGTTTAGAAGATGACGGGTACTGGATATGGTTTTTCGCCTCCGAACCAGGTTATCATCACCAATGACGGATATAACAAATGTGTACGACTAATTTTCTTTCAAAATTTACAGAATTCATACTCCTTCCGAATTCCAGTGATACAAGTAGGCTACAATCGTTTTGTGGTATGTGTTCTTCTTGCTTAAAATTATTTTGTTTATCAAACCTCCATTTTCCTTTCTGTCTATACACCTTTTGCCGCTTACCCAAAAGCACCTGCAATTATAGAGATGATCATGTATAGTTGTTTGCAGAAGTTATCCATATAATAATCATGATTGATGAACTAATGTTCACTGATATTCATTCTAGGCTATAATTTAAATCGACCTATTTTGAAAAACTAACATTTTCCTATAATGCTCAACAACCTGTTTGATAAAATGTCTTATAGAATTGCCTTGAAATTTGTTGGAGTGAAGGATCCTAAAGGGATTTTGATTAGAGGGTTTTGTTTATATGCGTTTTATAGTAATGGGTACGCGTAATAATTTCTTTATTTATGGTTTATTGAAGCTCATTACACATAGGAACCTCTTACACAAACAGAATGGAAGATAGGTGAAATAACTTGGTTCTTATATGTTTGGATGCAGCAAGGTGGGTAGGCTATTAATTGCGAAAGTGTTGTTGTGATTTCTCAGAAGTAGAAGTCTGCACTTGGAAGTTGCAAACAACACCAAGAACACTCATGCTATCAGCAGATGCTTGACAGGTGCATTTTCTTTTAGTTTGCTTTACCATCCTTTACCTATTTCTGTTCCTCTTTACACTGCAAATCTAGAGGATATGATGCTTTTGTAGACAAACTATTCAGTTAATAAGCACTGACTCACTCTTAGACTCTTAATTAGCATTTACCAGACAAGAGTGGATCTCTATTATTTGACTTAGTAGTGCTAGAATTTAAGGATACATATATAAAAACTCATTTTGTTTACTTGAGTTACTTTTGCTGCTGTTGGTATGATGAAATCAACTTATTATTTTATGATTTTGAGCTGTGGATTATGTTTGTTGTTTACCATTTAAAGAGTATCATCGTTTAAATTGAAAACAAAAGAATGATATTGGTTACCAACATTTGGACAGAGAATTAGGGTGTAAGAATATAGGTCCTGCATAACGGGCACAGAAGTTTCAGAAAACTAGGACTCTTCTCGGGATCTTTGAACAACATCAAGAGATCTCCTCTTTGCATAAGTATGAAATTTTCCGTTTGAACATTGAGAAGGAGAAGGTAATGAACTTTATCAGTATTATTTTCTTTGGTGTTGTCCCGGACATGAAATTGGATTAGTTTATCAGGAAATGAACTTATAGTTTAGTATTATCCAGAACATTGTAACCTCTATGTTTTTAATCATTAGGCCCCCATCTCATTTTCCACTTCAATAGTAATGAGAATATGATTTAGTAAGAAAAGTTTGATTAATGGTATACACCGTAACATGACAAGTTGTGGTAGTGATCCTTGTGAAAGGAACATTCACAGATTTTTTCCCTCTGTTTGGATCTCTGTCACGTTAAATAAGACGTGCCTTTTTCTACCTGCCTCCTACACTTTCCCTTGATAGTAAAGCTAATTTACTGCCTTATTTAGTTATTTTCTAATTAATACCTATTAGTTATTTTCTTAAAATGAAGCATTTTTATTTTTTCTTTTGAAGCATTAAAAATGAAGCACTTGGTTAACGATCTCTATTTTTCCAGAGGATGGGTTAAATCTACGAAGTTATGGCTTCCAAAAACACGCCAAGAAGAGGAGTGATTACAACAATTGTCAAATGAAACACTGTAGTGTCTAAAATCATCTCTCAAATTTTCTCCGTTCTTCATCTTTAAATAGATATTTTGTGTTTTCTTATTACTTTATTTTTCGCTGTGGTATTACTTGTGTTGGTTTTTATTTTTGAAAGGTCTTGTGTTGGTTTTTAGTGGCGTCTTTCTTTCTCTTCGGTCGGATGGCCTTGGAAATATTAGAAAACTCCAAAGGACTCTGCGACATAAATTTGGTCTTAATTACAGAAAACAGTTTCCCAGAACATATTCCCAGTTCCCACCCACTCACCATGCGTGACATCGTACATTTGTACGAACCTCATAAATTTCCTCCATGAATGATCCTTCTTGTAAGCTCTCGCTCTTTCTTCTCTCTCTTTTAATCCCTTCTCTCTACACTCTTTTTGAAACCCTAGTTTTGCATTATAATCTTCCCAATTTAATGGCGGACGACGAAGAAACCATGAATGTTGATGATTCGTCTTCCTCACTTCGACTAGATGAACAACAAGCAGTAATCCAACAAAAACCAGTAATTGTCTACCATAAAAGAAAAGAAAAAGCAGTAATCGAACAACATTATAACCTAATAGAAACTTCTGAAGAGGTGAATGTTGTTAATCCATCTTCATTACTTCCAGTAAATGAAAATGTCGACTCATCTTCCCCACTCCCAGTAGATGAAGATGAAGTAATAGAAAGGGAAAACCTAACTGAAGCTTTTATAGACTTGAATGTTGATCCATCATCTTCATTACTTCTACCAATTGAAGAAGCAATACAAGAAAATAACCTTAAAGAAGTTGATTCACCACCTTCTGTTCTTCAAGTAGATGAAGAACTAGCTGTAATCGAAGAAGAAAGAGGCCAAATCAAAGCTTCTGAGGAGGTTAATGTTGATTCTTCATTGCTAGTTCCAGTAATTGAAGAAGCAATACAAGAAAATAAGCTTAAAGAAGTTGATTCACCTTCTTTACTTCAAGCAGATGAAGAACTAGCTGTAAACGAAGAAGAAGAAGGCCAAATCAAAGCTTCTGGGGAGGTTAATGTTGATTCATCATTGTTAGTTCCAGTAATTGAAGAAGTAATACAGGAAAATTACCTTACACAAATTCTCGATTCATCATCTTTAATTCAAGTAGAAGAAGAACAAAAAGTAGTTGATGAAGAAGAAGTCCTGAACAAAGCTTCTGAGGAGTTTAATGTTGATTCATCGTTGCTAGTTCCAGTAATTGAAGAAATAATACAGGAAAATAACCTTACAGAAGTTCTGGATTCATCAGTAATCGAAGAAGAAAACCTAGAAATAGCTTCTGCAGACATGAATGTGGATTCATTTACGTCGGTTCCAGTGACTGAAGAAAGAAATATTGAAAAAACTGATTCATCATTTTTACATCAAGTAGATGAAGTACAGGTAGCAGTTGAAGAAGAAGAAAACTTGATCAAAGTTTCCATGGACATGGATGTTGATTCATCTGCTGGACATGCACTGGTGGAAGAAGTGATTGAAGAAGAAATTGAGGAAGAAAACCTTAAAAATGCTGATGCATCTGCTGCACATGCAGAGGTCGAAGAAGTGGTTGCAGAAGAAACTGAGGAAGAAAACCTTAACAATGTTGATGCATCTGCTGCACATGCACTGGTTGATTCATCTATGTTGATTCCAGAAGCTCTGGGTTCATCGTCTTCAATTCAAGTAGATAAAGAACAAAAATTAGTTGATGAAGAAAACCTAGAAAGAGCTTCTGCAGACATGGATGTGGATTCATCTATGTTGATTCCAGTGAATGAAGAAGCAGAACTTGAAAAAACTGATTCATCATCTTTACTCCAGATAGATGAAGTACCAGTAGCAGTGGAAGAAGAAGAAAACTTAATCAAAGCTTCAGCGGACATGGATGTTGATTCATCTGCTGGACATGCACTGGGTGAAGAAGTAGTTGCAGAAGAAATTGAGGATGAAAACCTTAAAAATGTGGATTCATCTGCTGCACATGCAGTGGTCAAAGAAGTAGTTGCAGAAGAAATTGAGGGAAACCTTAAAGTTGTTGATGCATCTGCTGCACATCTAGTGGTCAAAGAAGTGATTGCAGGAGGCATTGAGGAAGAAAACATCAACAATGCTGATGCATCTGCTGCACATGCACTGGTTGAAAAAGTGATTGCAGAAGATACTGAGGAAGAAAACCTTAAAAATGTTGACGCGTCTGCTGCACATCCAGTTGTCGAAGAAGTGATTGCAGAAGGCGTTAAGGAAGAAAACCTTAACAGTGCTGATGCATCTATTGCACATGCAGTGGTCGAAGAAGTGATTGCAGAAGACAGTGAGGAAGAAAACCTTAAACATGTTGATGCATCTGCTGCACATGCAGTGGTTGAAGAATTGATTGCAGAAGAAGGTGAGGAAGAGAACCGTAACAATGTTGATGCATCTGCTGCACATGCACTGGTCAAAGAAGTAGTTGCAGAAGAAATCGAGGAAAAAAACCATAAAAATGTTGATTCATTTTCATTACCCCAAGTAGGCGTAGCAGTAGTAAACGACGATGAGGACCTAGTAAAAGCTTCTACCGAGACGAATGCCGATTTATCTTCCATAATTC
Organism: Papaver armeniacum; assembly: GCA_023531295.1. Lineage (NCBI taxonomy): Eukaryota > Viridiplantae > Streptophyta > Magnoliopsida > Ranunculales > Papaveraceae > Papaver > Papaver armeniacum. The sequence goes on from JAJJWW010004267.1 coordinate 269,466, forward strand.
CAGTATCTGAAGAAGCAACCCTTATAAAAGCTGATGCATCTTCTTTACTTGAAGTAGATGAAGAAGAAAGCCTTGAAAAAGCTTCTAATGACACTAATGTAGATTCAACATCTATTTCAGCTTCACCTATGGAAGAAGATGAAGAAGAAGAAGAAACAATTCCAACTGAGGATGTTGTACAGGCTTTGCTTGAGTACTTAGTTGAACCAGTTTTACCTGCTAATTCTTCTTCTTCTGGAACCCCTGATGATACAGCTTCTCTTTTGATTGCTAAACAGGTAAGCATTCTTTCTTTTGTTTTTCGCTCGTGGTTTTTGTTTCCTCTGTTGAATTCATAGTTAGGGCTGGCTTAAATATGCTGCATGTAAGTTTCTGTAAATGCGGGCGTGTATGCGACCATCTCTGTTTCTTTATGCTCTATCTGCTGATTAGCTACTGCAATATCTGTTAATCAATCAGAACAACCTTTATAGTAGCCAAGATTGTAGTAGGTCTTGTTTGTAAGAAATGGGAGAATGCTGATTGACCCAGTACAGGATTGGCCTCCTTATTACAACTGAGAAGTCTGTAACATTCAACCCCCCAAACAATTGTTGAACATGCTGATATTATCATATAGAGTTTGATAAGGGAATGGTCCATTTTTATAGTATCATAGCACTCTTTGCAGAGGCAGTGCACTTTATTCAAAAATCTTTGAGAGGCTCTCCATGAGCACCATGTGGACAAGGGAGGTTGACATTGTTGGACCTGATGAGCATAAGCAAAGACTCTCTTGAATATCTATGTTTCTGAATGCACATTTTCTTATGTTTATTGTGGAGCAATTCTTTGGAATTTACTGACGATGTTTCTTTTGAGTGTGTACAGATGCATGCAGTTGTGTTGCTTTACAATTACTACCACAGAAAACAATTTCCACATCTTGAATTCCTGGATTTTGAATCTTTCTGTAAAGTGTCTGTGAATGCTACTCCGGGTCTCTGTGGACACATGAACCACATGCAAATATCTAAGTCCATATCAGATGAACCAGAGGACCTTCTGTCACCCACGGAGAAAGCAATACAGGATGCTTGCAATATTTCAATAGCGTTGGATGCATCAAAGGATGCTCCATGTACAGACGGGTGGCCAGTTTCAAAAGTTGCTATTTTTCTCACTGACAGCACAAAGAACTGCTTTCTGGTGTTCAGTGCAACAACTGAGGGTGTTTGGTCCCTCATAGAGAAAACCAATGATGATTCCAATCGCAAACTAGAGGACAAGCTGGAGAAACTGGAAGGAAACAAAAAGAATAAAATCAGAAAATGGCCTCTGGGAGGTGATATAAATGCTGATCAAGTGAGCTTCCGTAAACTTGCATTCTCAATTGTTCAGGAAGCAACAGGTGAATCATCTCTCGCACAATCTAATTAGATCATTGGGGATTATCCCCGGTCATCACATGCTTAGTGGTTAATGTATTCCCTTAGTGGGAATGTTATAAATACTACTCCTTATTTTATATAGTATATTTACAACAGGAAATTGTGAAAGTTGATGTTAGCATGTTTACCACATATTACAGAACCTGGTTTTCTAGTGCATTTTTGAATCACAAACTAATTAACTGGGATAATCCAAAGGCCTAAATACTTTAAAAATATAGCATAATGGTACGGAAGAAAGGATGATAAACTTCTTAAATAGTGTTTTCAATTCCGTTCACCTGTTTTTGGTTGAATAGTTCTCTCGTAGATAAGCTCTAGTATTTAAAATAGAAAAGAAAAGGGAAAGCTCCAAATTATGGTGGTCCGGCCAACCACCTATCTTTTGTGCAGAGGTCTAGTGATGCTTAAAATTTTCTGCAGAAGTTGCTGACTATGGGGTGATTGTGTATTTGGTACAGGCATTGATTCGGCGGATCTTAGGGTTTTGGATAACCGTGTTGTTCCCTCGCTAAGTGCAGAGAAGTCAACTGCTTGTTTCTATTTGATGAAGTGTATCAAACCTTTCCCCGAGGATCTAACTCAGGTTCCTATTGAAGATGCTATAAACAGGTGCGGAAGTAAAATTAAATATTAATGTCCAGATATATCTATAATCTTGGCATCTACTATTCATGTTCAATAATTTTTCTGCATCCTTTCACTATAGCATATCCACTTGCATTGGCTTGAGCTACCTAACATGAATGCACTTGTATGATTGCTGCATTCTTATCATTCACAACATATTATGATGACAATTGATGATGTGACTTATTTTTATGTTTGTGAAGCTTGCACGGTCCATTGGTCAAGATGGAATATGGCAGTTGTTCAGTTTGCGCGGTTGTTAACTATTTCCATTTGCTACCTTATGCCGGGGTTTTATCAGACTGGCTTCCAAGGTGATACTATATCATACTTTATATTTTTATCTTGTCAGTTCTTCAATTGCTGTGTAGTATATAAGTCGGTAACAAGGACAACGATATGATCCAGACATTTATGATTGTACTTGTGGCATTTTTAGAATCCAGGTACCTCTGAATTTAGTAACTGAGAAAAGTCTGGGAACATTGTTCTTTCATAAATATGTGCAGTTTGCTAAATGTAGTGAATGATGTAGAAGAGTGCATATTTAGATTCTTTGTAGACTGTACTTATCATTGATTATGATGATTGCTGGTGATGAGTTGCTTATGATGTGTTTGATGGTCAATTTTGATCATCCAAGGTTATAGAGAGCTCATGTGATATTATTCAGATTTCGCAAGTATCTTGTTCACAGTAACGTACACCATCTAAACCCATCGTGATCTAAAGCTGCATATTTCATCTGCCCAAGTTCAATAAAACACTGAAATATTTTGTAAGAAAACGTTTTCAGCTCTCAATTTTTTTTAGAAGACTACGGCTTCACATGATCCTTTAAGCAGAAAATGGATTACCATATAAGCACACAGTTGATCTGGTACCAAATCTCCGAGATACATAGTTCACATGGGTGGTATGGGATGGCTCTCATCCATCCATCTGCTGCCTGTTCAATACATAGATGCATAAAATTAGACACAAACCAACATCTGGACCATTAGAGTGCTTTAGTAATACTACACTTCTCCCTTTAACTACGTAGTTTTTGGCAAAAGCTTATTCTTTGTTGAAAATACCGTATAAGTTATAACTGTCGTATTTATTTTACATTAAACTCTAGGGATACTATGGACATAATGCACCTCGACGCTTCCTTGGTTCTCTTAACTTCTCAGGACTGCAGCATATGCTCTATAAATAGGGTCTTGTTCACACGGGAATCAGTAATAACTTGGAAGCTCTTACATACTGAATAACAGAAAGCCTTAAAAGTCTGTAACACTGTTCTCAATTGCTAGCGGATATTTATAAAAGCTATAGTTGCAAGAGCACAATGTTAGCCTAGTTCCTTTTATCTGCGATGGTGTTAAGTGACGCAGACGGAATTTATGAGTTTAACTGTTATTTGAGGAAACGTCTTAGGTGTTTGTAGTTATTAAATTACTATGCAAAATGCATATGTTGCTCCTTTACAAATGGTTGTAATTTTGTTTCACTATGCAATAATTTGTTTCTTTCCTGCAGGGCTGGACTTGAAGAAGCAAACATGGAGGATTGTCTAGAGACTGATGATTCTGACAGGGATTCATCTTCATTACTTCCAGTGATAGAAGAAGTAATAGAAGATCAAAAGGTTGATAATGTTGATTCATCTACCCTACTTCAAGTAGATGAAGAAGTAGTGGTCGAAGAAGAAGCAGAAAACCTAATTAAAGCTTCTACGGACATTATTGAAGAAGTAATAGGAGAAGAAAATACTCAAAAGGTTGATCCATCTTCCTTACTTTATGGTGATGAAGAAGTAGTAATACAAGAACAAGAAGACATGAATGTAGAGTCATCTTCCATACCTCCAGTGGTTGAACAGGTGATAGAAGAGGAAAGCATTAGAAAAGATTTTAATGAAATGAGCGTCAACTCCTCATCTAATGCAGCTTCAGCTACGGAAGAAGCCACCGAGAATGTTGACTCATCTTCCTTACTCCAAGTAGACGAAGGAGAAGTAACAGAAGCTTTTAAAGGCATGAATGTTGATACGTCTTCGGTACTTCCAACAATGCAAGAACAAGAAGACATGAATGTAGAGTCATCTTCCATACCTTCAGTGGTTGAACAGGTGATAGAAGAAGAAAGCCTTACAAAAGATTCTAATGAAATGACCCTCGATTCCTCATCTAATGCAGCTTCAGTTACGGAAGTAGCAATTACCACTGAGAATGTTGACTCATCTTCCTTACTCCAAGTAGACGAAGGCAAAGTAACAGAAGCTTTTAAAGACATGAATGTTGATCCGTCTTCAGTACTTCCAACAATTCAACAAGTAATACAAGAAAATAACCTTCAAGAAGTTTGTTCACCTTCTTTACTTCAAGTAGATGAAGAACCAGTTGTAGTCGAAGAAGAAGAAGAAGGCCTAATTAAAGCTTCTGAGGACATTAATGTGGATTCATCTGCGTTGGTTCCTGTGATTGTAGAAAGAAACCTTGAAAAAACTGAGTCATCATCTTTAGTACAAGTAGATGAAGTACCAGTAGGTGAAGAAAACTTAATCAGAGCTTCGGCAGACATGGGTGTGGATTCATCTGCTGTACATGAAGTGGTTGAAGAAATATTTGTAGGAGAAATTGAGGAAGAAAACCTTATAAATGTCAATTCATCTTCCTTACTCCAAGTAGACGTAGCAGTAGTAAACGAAGAAGAGAACCTAGTAGAATCTTCTACAGAGATGAATATGGATATATCTTCCATAATTCCAGTATCTGAAGAAGTAACCCTTAAAAAAGCTGATTCATCTTTTTTACCTAAAGTAGATGAAGAAGAAAGCCTTCAAATAGCTTCTGATGAGATGAATGTTGATTCGACATCTGTTTCAGCTTCAGTTGTTGAAGAAGAAGAAGCAATTCAAACTGAGGATGTTGTACAGGCTTTACTTGAGTACTTAGTTGAACCAGTTTTACCTGTTAAATCTTCTTCTTTTGGAAGCCCTGATGATCCAGCTTCTCTTTTGGTTGCAAAGCAGGTAATTGTTTTTCTTTTGCTTTTTTCGTGTTTTTCTTTTTCTCTGTTGAATTCATAGTTAGGGCTGACTTAAATCTGCTGCGTTGTAACCATCTGTTAATGCCAGTGTGTGTGTTTCTCAATGCTCTGTCTGTTGATTCACTAATGCAATATAAATTAATCAATCAGAAAAACCTTTAGATTAGCGAAGATTGTAGGTTTTGTTTGTAAGAAATGGTAGAATGCTGATTGACTCAGTACTGGTTCGACCTCCTCACTGTATCTGAATAGTCCGTAACTTTCAACCACCAGAAAATGGTTGAAGATGTTGATAATTTGAATTGCATCAGCCAGGTTTCTCTTGAATATCCTTCTTTCTGAATATGCGTTTTTTATGTTCATTGTGGATCAAGTTTTGGAATTTTGAGTCAATATTTCTTTTGAATGTCCAGATGCACGCAGTTGTGTTGCTTTACAACTACTACCACAGAAAACAATTTCCACATCTCGAGTTCTTGGATTTTGAATCTTTTTGTAAAGTGTCCGTGAATGCTACCCCAGGTCTCTGTGGACACATGAAATTCATGCAAACATGTAAATCTATATCAGATAAACCAGAGGACCTTCTGTCACCCACCGAGAAAGCAATAAAGGATGCTTGCAATATATCAATAGAGTTGGATGCATCAAAGGATGCTCCATGTACCGATGGATGGCCAGTTTCAAAAGTTGCTATTTTTCTGACCGACAGCACGAAGAACTGCTTTCTGGTGTTCAATGCAACAACTCATGGGGTTTGGTCCGTCATAGAGAAAACTAATGATGATTCTAATGGCAAATTAGAAGACAAGTTGGAGAAACTGAATGGAAACAAAAAGAGTAAACTCAGAAAATGGCCTCCGGGAGGTGATATAAAAGCTGATCAAGTGAGCTTCCGTCAACTTGCATTCTCAATTGTTGAGGAAGCGACAGGTGAATCATCTCTCTTACAATTTATCTAGATCATTAGGGATTATCTCTAGGCATCACATGCTTAGTGGTTTCTTCCAAGGACTAGCTGAGAGTATCTTAAATATGAGAAAGTGTGAAAGTTGATGTTAGCATGTTTACCATATATAAGAGAACCTGGTTTTCTAGTGCATTCTTGAATGACAAACTATATAATGCCTAAATTCTTTAAAAATATAGCATAATGCAACGGAAGAAAGGAAGATAACCTTTTTAAATAGTGTTTTCAATACTGCGCACTCGTACATAAGCTCTAGAATGTAAAAACAAAGAAATGAAAGGGGAAAGGTCCAGATTGCGCTGGTCCAACCACTAGCTATTTTTCGTGCAGAGCTTCCGTGATACTTACAATTTTCTGCAGAAGTTGCTCACTATGGAGTGATTGTATATTTGGAACAGGCATTGGTCGGGCGGATCTGAGGGTTTTGGAAAATCATGTTGTTCCCTCGCTAAGTGCAGAGAAGTCAACTGCTTCTTTCTTTTTGATGAAGTGTATTAAACCTTTACGAGAGGATCTAACTCGGGTTCCTATTGAAGATGTTATAATCAGGTAGGAAGTAAAATTAAATATTAAGGTTCGAACATTTATATATCAACTGTTCATCTTGAAATGATGTTTATGTATACTTTCACTATAACATATCCATTTGCACTAGCTTTGTTTACCTAGCATGGACGTACATTCTTATCATTCACAACATTTTATGCTGACAATTGATGATGTTACTTATTTTTGTTTGTGAAGATTGCGCGGTCCATTGGTCAAGATGGAATATGGCTGTTGTTCAGTTTGCGAAGTTGTTAACTATTTTCATTTGCTACCTTATGCTGGGATTTTGTCAGACTGGCTTCCGAGGTAATACTATATCATAATATATATATTTCTTTTGTCAGTTCTTCAATTGCTTTGCGGGTATATAAATTGGTAATTAGGACGATGATATGATCCAGACATTTAGATTGTACTCAGGATATTTTTATAAACTAGATACCTTCAAATTAAGTAACTGGGAAAATGTCTGGGAACATTGTTCTTTCAGATGTGCAGTTAGCTAAATACAGAGAATGGTGTAGAAGAGTGCATTTTTAGTGTGATCCACTGATCCTTGAAAGGTAAAGTGAATATTCTGGATTGTTAATAAGGGTAAATATCCTCTTTAACTTGTTGTTGATTACGGTGATGAGTAGTTGACCTTTTCAGTTTCTGATTGCCAATTGATGAAATAAGCAAACAACAAATGGTTGGAGCCATATTTCCATTATTCAATTGCCAATTTCTTCGCTTCTTATCTGTTCCATGGTCAATTTCGATCATTCAAGGTTTTAGAAAACACATGTGAGTTTTTTCAGATATCTCCAGTATACCTTCACATTAACACAAATCATCTAAGCCCATAATGATCCAAAGCTGCAAACTTCATCATCCCAAGTTCTATAAAATACCAAAATGTTTTGTAAGAAAAGTCTTTAACTCTCAAAAATTGTTGAAGACTACCGCTTCACATGCGTAGATGAATGATTGCTTCATTCTTAGAATAAAAAAATAAATGAAAAGAGGATCTTTTAAGCAGAAAAGGAGTACCATATATACACACAGTTGAGCTGGTACCAAATCTTTGAGATACATACTTCAAATGGGTGGTATGGGATGACTCTCATTCACTCATCTGCTGTCTGTTCGATACATGGATACATAAAATGATACAAAAACCACTATCTGGAGCATTTGAGTGCTTTAGTATTAACTACTTAGTTTTTGGTTAAAGCTTAACTGTGTTGAAAACTTGAAAATACCTTATAAGTTATAGTTTCAAATTTATTTACATAAATTTCCAGGAATACTATAAACATCCTGCTCATTGACGCTTCCTTGGTTCTCTTTACTTGCATGCTGTGGTTCCAGTGCATCCATTTTAAACTGAGTGATTTTTCTTATTCAGGACTGCAGAATACTTAAAGCCTAATAGTCTGTAACCCTGTTCTCAGTTGCTATAGCTGATATATTTGTAAAAGCTATTTAAAGGTTGACAAGTTGCAAGAGCACGGTGTTTAGCCTATGGTTCCTTTTATTATTTAGTGTAGATCAATGTGATGGAGTTAAGTGCTTAGACAGAGTTTGTGTTTGACTGTCATTTGAGGATTGGTTTTAGGTGTTTGTAGTTGCTACTGAGTTACTATGCAATTTAATTTGTAGAATAATAAAATCATAAGATTTGTTGCTCCCATACAAATGCTTGTAATTTTTTTTCCTGCAGGGCTGGACTCGAAGAAGCAAACATGGAGGATTGTCTAGACACTGATGATTCTGACAGTGATTCATCTTCATTACTTCCTGTGATGGAAGAAGTAATAGAAGAACAAAAGGTTGATAATGTTGATTCATCTACCTTACTTCAAGTAGATGAAGAAGTAGTGGTCAAAGAAGCAGAAAACCTAATCAAAGCTTCTGCGAACATTGTAGAAGAAGTAACAGGAGAAGAAACCACTCAAAAAGCTGATTCATCTTCCTTACTTCAAGTTTGTGAAGAAGTAATACAAGTAGAAAACTCTACAAAATTGCTTACAGACATGAATGTGGAGTCATGTTCCATACCTCCAGTGGTAGAAAAGATAATAGAAGAAGAAAGCCTTAGAAAGGATTTTTATGAAACGAATGTCGATTCATCTATTTCAGCTTCATTTACAGAAGAAGCAATTAGCACTGAGAATGTTGTACAGACTTTACTTGATTACCTAGTTGTACCAGCTTTACCAGCTCTACACGTTATATCCTCTTCTTCAAAAGTACTTGATGATTCATCTTCTCTTTTGTTGGAAAATTCCATTGCTAAACAGGTACCATTCTTTCTTTTGTTTCTCTTCTGTGGTTTCGGTCTCTTTGTTGAATACATGTTGCATGTACTCTTTGTGCATCACTGAGTGCATTAATTTTCGCTTGGCTCTGTGTGATTAGGCCATGTTGATGAGGTAACCATATAATTCTGTCATTCAGGGAAACCCTTAGAATAGGTTTATGTTGAATGATGAAATTCCAAAAGAATAAGTTCTTGTGGAAATGGTGAACTGCTGAATGACCTCCTCCCAAAAATTGAGACCCTAAACAGGTGGTTCAGCTTTAAGTGTTTGTGTTATCAACTTCGCTGTTGAATTTTCAGACAAACTTTAGGGTGATGAGGGTGGAATGATGGTTGATTTAGCTATTATAATGGGTATTAAGACATAAATTTGAAGCCTAGCCTTTTTGTTCTTTCTGATGCTGATAATGTAAACTTCCATGAAAGAGTTTAATAAGTTTCACTTTTTTGAGGGGTCAATTTTAAACATTTAGACATAGTTGGAGCTTGGTTTATACTGTTTAAAAAGAAAGGAGAAAGACAGATATATCAAAAAGAATATATTGAATGCTAAATGGGTTGATATAATATAAGAAAATCAGATTCACTCATTAGAGTACAGGCTAAATTTGTGCTATGTGGTTTGTATGTTTTATTTTGTTTATAATGGAGCAACATTCTCAAATTTGCTGACGGTGTTTCTTTTGAGTGTCTCCAGATGCATGCAGTTGTGTTGCTTTACAACTACTACCACAGGAAACAATTTCCACAGCTTGAGTTCCTGGATTTTGAATCTTTCTGCAAAGTATCGGTCAAAGCCACACCAGGTCTCTTGGAACACATGAAATTTATGCAAAGATGCAAGTCCTTGTCAAATGGACCAGAGGACCTTTTGTCACCCACGGAAAAAGCGATACAGGATGCTTGCAAGATTTCTTTAAGTTTAGATGCATCGAAAGATGCTCCATGTACTGAGGGGTGGCCAGTTTCCAAAGTTGCTGTATTTCTGATGGACAGCATGAGGAACTGCTTTTTGGTCTACGGTTCTACAACTCAGGGAGTTTGGTCGCTGATAGAGGAAGCCAATGATTGTTTTAGTAATAAACTGGAGGACAAGTCGGAGAAACAAAAAGAAAATAAAAAGAAGAAAATTAGAAAATGGCCTTTAGGAGGTGATATAAATGCTGATGAAGTGAGCTACCGTCGGATTGCATTTTCAATTGTTAAGGAAGCAACGGGTAAATCATCTCTTTTACAATCTCTTTAGATTATTAACAATTAATTTCAGGCATCACTTGCTTTTTAACGACTAACTTATTTATAAAGCATTTTTTAAGGATTGGTAGTAAGTGATTCTTACATCTTGATATTTAAAATATATGAAGTTTTGAAAGTTGATCTTCACGTGTTTAACATGTAATACCGATCCTGGTTTCCTAGTGTGATCTTGAACAACCGCTACTTACATGGGGTGATCATATCACCCATAAGCATTTTTTTTATAAGAAGATATATCATGATGCAATTAAAGAAAGAAAAAAGAATCGCTTGTGTAATATATAGTCTTGAACAATTTCCCTTGTTTTCACTTGTTTTCTAAATGGTTGAAATAGTTTCCATGGATAATCTCAAAGAGCGCAAAAAAAGAGTAAAAATAAAATAGGATGAACTGAAGTGCATCGAGTTTCTATATATCTGGTCGAATCAACCAGCAATGTATGATGCAGAGCTGTTGTGGTTGGCTAGTATTTTCTGCAGTTGTTACTGACTACTGGTGGTATGCATGTATCGAACAGGCATTGGTCATGCGGATCTCAGGGTTTTGAGAAGAGAAGTTGTGCCCTCGCTAATTGCAGAGAAGTCAACTGCTTGTTTCTATTTGATGAAGTATACTAAACCTTTCCATGAGGATCTAACTCAGGTTCCTATTGAAGATGCTATAAACAGGTGGGTAAGTAAGGTTCAAAGATTTATATAACCTTGGCATCAACTGTTCATCTTGAATAATATTTCTATGTTCTTTCACTATAGCTTATCCACTTGCATTGGCTTGCGAAACCTTACATGAACACACTTGTGTGTTCACTGCCTAGTTATCATTCACAACAAAATAATGCTGACAATGTGACTTATTTTTACGTTTGTGAAGCTTGCATGGTCCATTGGTCAAGATGGAATATGGAAGTTGTTCTGTTTGCGAAGTTGTAAACTACTTCCATTTGCTACCTTATGCTACGGTTTTGTCAGACTGGCTTCCAAGGTGATAGTACTTCTTTATCATATTATATATATATCTTTAATTTGTCAAATTTGTGTTCTCTTTGCTGTCAATAAATTCGTCAGATTGACAGCGATATGATCCAGACATTTAATTAGTATTTGTAGTATTGTCAAAATCCACAAACATATACTAAACTAGAAGGCCTTGGAATTAAGTAACTAGAAAAATGAACACAGGTTTTAGGAAACATGTTTTTCACTTGCTTGCTTTTTTACCTCCTACAATTTCTGAAGCTGTTGATTGTCGTTTTTGGTTAAAGTTTGCGTCTTATTCTAGGATTTGCCTTACATGTTTGTATTACTACGAAATGGGCGTCTTCTTGCTCTAATAATTTCTATACACCGAGGAATTTGTCTGCAGGGCAGGACCGGAAGAAGCGAACATAGACTATTCTATAGAAACTGATGATTCCGACCGTGACATACTCGTTCAGAGCTGCGAAACTCCTGCTATTCCGAGCACTTCAAATATTGTTGTCAACAAAAAAAGGAAGTCCCCAGCTGAAAAAGTTAACAAGAAATGGACACCTGAAAGATTAAATAAGAACCCTACCACTGAAAGAGTAAACAAGAACTCTACCACCGAACGAGTAAACTCAACTACAACCGAAAGAGTAAACGCTGATAGAAGTATGGCCACAGCGGATAAGGATCCCGTTATTCACATCAATAAAAAGATGAAGTCTTCTATTGATAGTAATTACAGAAGTACTCGTAAAAGAGTTGGCATATATGAGGTACCTTTAGTTCAGGTACATTTGTTTCGTGCATATAATAGCTGCTTTGTATGAAGGGTCGTAACTGTTGATGAGTAATCATAGTCCTAGATCTGAAGAATTTCTATTTTTTCCCGTTTTAGAGCTAAGATCAGTTATGTATTAGTCATCCACGGCTATAAATTCTTCTAATTTTGTTGCTAGGTGGACAGGGTTGATTCTGCGAGAGAGGCAGCAATCTGTGGAATAACCACAAGTGCAGAAGTTCCTGGCGCAAATATCAATTTAAATATGGGCAAATCCATTGAAGAAGAAAATCCCAGAGAACAAGCTTATGAATTTATTACGCAGAATCTTAAAAAGAAACCAAGTATTTTACCTTCAAAAATGCGTGAAATGTTACAGGTTATTTTGAAAATGCTTCATACAAGATGCAATGAACTGGTATGCACTTGTCTTATTTATAGCATACCTAACTTTTGTTTTCTAACAAGTTGATATACCTTAGATGATGAATATAGAATGATACTCGAAATCGGCTAATTACGAAAAAATACGAGTGTTCTTAGTCCTCCGTGGTATACCTCCAGTTCTCCACTAGTGGATGTCACTGATAAAGATAAAAGCAATGAAAGATTATAATCATTCAAATTGCAGCAAGTTTCCCTGGCTTGCCAGTTTTTTTTTTTTTTATTATGCACTCTAATGTTACATGTTGATGATTATGAATGCACAATTTGTATACCATTCTTAATGGAGGGATATCTGGAATGGTTAATGTTAATTAGTCCAGCCTTGCTCTTGCATCTTGTACCAAACATATTCTTCTTGATTTTATCTGTGTTTGAATGACTTTCTTTATTTTTGTAGTCTGGTCTTCAACGAGACCTGCAGGATCACATAGCTATTTGTGAAAGATATCTGCGAACAGTACCAAATGGTAATATTTTCGTCCTTGTTGTCATCTAGTTTAGTTTTTCATGTTATATTGTTGAACATGTAAGGCATGCAACACGTTAATTTAGTATTTTTCATTATAGAAATACAAGTATGCATTATGTGTCTCATTATATAACATGACGCCATCTCGGCCAAGGATTAATATTCCTGATACATAAATCAAGTGTTAACTAAACTTTCAGGCTTTAATTTAATATATTTTCTCTTTGTAGAAGATGGTGATTTGACAGAAAAGATTGAAAGCATTCTAAATGCTTGTACCACCGCAATCACTAGAGCCTCCTTGCAGAATAGCACAGAAAGCGACCAACACTTTGGGACATTAAACCTACCTCAGGATATGAAAAGCAAGAAATTATCAGAGGCAGTTCTAAATCTACCAAATGCATGCAAGGTAAGTTGCATGCTCATCCTTAAGTATGTTGTTACTGAAATACACTATGGGCAACTGTTTTCTCTTTACTTCTTAATTGGTTGTTTGTGTAAAGCAATACCTAATGCTTAGAGTTAGATCATCTGTACTTATCGATGTAGTATTGCATTTTGTTTTTTGTTGTTGCAGGATTTGGATACTATATGCAGGCAAAATAACTGGACTTTACCAACATACAATTTATTGCTCTCAAATGGTAAGCTTGGTATTCTTTCATTTCCAGTTCGTAATCTAGTGATGTGCAAGTCTCTCATAAGCTTGTTTGTTCAGTAGGAGAAGGATTTCATGCTAGAGTAGTAGTGCAAGGGTTAGACTTTGAGTGTTCAGAAGGTGGTCATGTGAAACCCGATCCACGTGAAGCAAGGGAATCAGCTGCAGCACGCGTATTGACCAAAATGCATGCCATGCAACAAGGCGACGCTTTTAGTTAAATCTGTATTTTGTTCTTCTAGAACTTGCACCTTTTTTTTTTTTTCTTTTTTGATACACTAGAACTTGCACCTAGTAGCTTGCATGCAACATTGATGTACATAATGTAAGCCCAATCATCCTCTCTTTATTTTGATGTGAAATCCTATCAGCCCTGCTTGTTTACTTTTTGACACTTTCCGGTGTTACTTGAAATTTAAAACTGACGGGTTTTTGCAGAGGCGAAATCGTCCTAAAAACGTAATGATCAACCTACTTGACTTGCATGTTATAATCATACAACATTACACCACACCGTTTTTTCTCCTTGTACTTTTTCTAGATTACCTTATTCCGGGTATTCCATGAACCCATCCTTTAAGAAAAAAAGTCGCGAAAAAGTGAATGAATACGGAGGGCAATTTTTAATGCATTTTTAAACAAACAAAATGTTGCAATGCAACAATTTTTCATTGAAATTAATTTACAGGAAACAATGAGAACCTACCAATTGGGTTAGTAAAAAGGAAACGGAAAACAAGGAGATGATTAGTAACAACGCTACAGGCTTTAATCATAGTTCATTTTCTAACATATAATCAAATTCACACTAGAGAGACTCCCATTCCAACCACAACTTCTATACTTTAAAAAGAAGTAATTATGTTGGAGAACATAACGGGAACAGGGTGTTATTTTCAAGAATCAGAAATTTGCAAGGTTTCCAGCAAACTTTGACAGAAACTCAAAAGCTGAAATCTTATCGTGATCTTTTGCTTTGTTCTTTTTCGTTTCGAGCACAGCTTTCACCATACGTGTGTAAAGCCTTTCAAGCTGCGGAACACCGTAGCCTTCAGTGAGCTTCACCATTTGCAGCTTCACAGAGTCAATTTTGTCATTACCGCTGGTAGAGATCTCCTCTCTATCTGACATGATAGCATCTTCCTGGCACTGGTTTCCTGCAGCGGGAGGAGGAGGCTCGTTCCCACAAACTTCTTCCAACTGCTCATCACAGGCAGCCACAGTGGCAGTGGCAGCGGAAGGAGAATTGCCCTTAGTCCCTTGAGTTACCGGTTCCAAGGAAGTGGTGGTACCATTTGCCTGGAGGTGTTCTAGGGATGCCAATGATGGTTCTGGCCTTGATGATGATGACAAGCCCAACTCTGCATGCCTAAATTTGTCTTCAACCACTACTGAACCTTGATGATGATCGCTGATGCCACCTGTAGAGAGAAAGAGTTGGAGATTGCAGTTTCGGGACAGTATTAGTTTAACTCGAACCATTAATCAGATTGATAAAGTTCGAACAGAAGAAAGAAATAGAAAACATATGTACCCGCTTGTTCAGTATCAAGACTCTTCTTTGAGCGCCTTAATGCTTCGTAGCTTTGAGTCAGATTCACTTCCGGTTGGACATTACGGAGTCGAGCACTTACTCTAGTAACACTTGTCGGTTGCACAACGGGCGCAAGTGGGAAAGCCAGGCCTCCAGCGTCATCTGGCACACTCATTGGGCCCCCTTGGGAGGCAATCTTATCACAGAACTTGATCAATGCTGGGTCCATCTGTGACAGCATGCCTTGTACCTAGCAGAAGGTATTATGTTAACAAGAAGAACTGAGATATATAACACTACAAAACTGTGTATTATAGCTAAAACAAGTGAAGAAACCACTTACTGCATCACGAAGCTCGTATGCTCTACTAACGATTCTAGCTCCAGTGTAATCTTCGCCATTGTAAGCCTAAAAACAGCTTAAAAGCACTTTTAGTACTAGAGCAGATTTGTAACTAGTCGTGCACAAAATTTATTATTTTTCAAAGAAAAAGGTTCATCATGTAGAAAATAAACATAATTAACTCAAAAGTAATCAATCAGAAAAACATATCTAGACTTAAATATCAGCACCTTTGCATTTGTCAAAATCAGTTCAACATCTACCGCAAATGCTGAACACGTGATATACTGCCCGCAGTCTACACGCTGCAGCAGAGTAGCCACGTCCATGGGATTTTGAACTATGGTCCGATAATTTGGTGCCTCCTCCTCCAGGACAGGATAGTGAAAAGCACTGAAGCGTTTATCATATAGAATCCTGCACCAAATAAGAGCATGCATAACCAAAAATTCTCATTATGGCACCATAATATGGAAGGATCGAAATATTAAAATATTCTGCCAGCAATGACTTTCAGAGGTTTCTTAAGCAAGCATACTTAAGACGTGAACTCTGAACAAGATCTAGAGAACAGATAAAGATGTTAATAGATATTTACCCACCGATTGCAAACATCTCGAAGACACATTCGCAGACGGCGAAGGGCATGCTGCTCCGCTTCTGCTTGGGCTTTGAGCTCCGAGGCTTTTGGACCACTTGGGGCCTTTGGTACCTTGGGAAGTTCAGGAAGCGATTTTAGCTCTTCGGATTTGCTAGTGGTCCCTTCAGACAAGATAGAGACGACAGCTTCAACCAACCGATCAAAGAACAAAGATCTGTCTTCGGATGTTGGTTTCTCCAGTTGATAACTGTGAAGGTAAAGTAATATGAGAAATGAATCAAACAGCACTACTCTGTTTTACAAAAACCAATAAAGGATGTATAACGTACTTGATCCAAAGAAACAAGGAAGAAATGGCTAGTGGAAACAGTAACTACATAATCAAGTTTTCCGCTATTTTCATCATCTAATTCCTATGACAGCTCCATCTTATGACTTTCAAGGATACAGTTATCTCATTTCGTAGGGACTAAGAGTATGCGTCATCAGCAAACCTCGACAGCTTGCTAATAGTTTCAGAAAAGATCTCACATACAAGATGGAATAAACTATAGAGCAGCAATTGTAGCAACCAGGTTTTCTAGAAAAACAGCATATATGCAACTGTTCAATTAAACTCTGGAACAAACATCTGTTGCTAACAGGATATGACCCCAAAAGCATGGATGGATGGCTCTTTTGGTTGTAGTCATTCAGAAATTAGAGATGTATAAATAGTTGAAGATGACACTCAAATACGCCCACACACAAATCACACTACCGAAGGCACGATGTAGTATAACATACACATTACGAGGAGCAAAAACTGATGAAGCTTCTTCGTCCAGTTGATCGAGTGGAACTGATGATGTCCCCAATAATAGTATTGGGAAATCGCTTGGCAACTCTTCTAAAAGAGACAACAGGACTGCTTTAAGCTGACCATGTGCCTGAATTTTAGCCATAGGAAACTTTAGAAACACAAACAACTTAACTAAGTACACAATTATCATCTTACGCACCCGATGTAAGCATAAGCTATAAGAAGTCAAAAAAGTTGAGCAAATACTCACAGTTTCCCACCAAAGCTGGAATTGAGGTAAATACAAAATAGAGGGTGGGGTTCTCCTTGCTTCACCAAATATATGCACCAGTGCTTCTTCCGGTGTTTTTGCACTGGGGTCAGAGAGAAGAGAAGGAAGCCCTAAAGAATGAACAGGGAACTTCTCCAGTTCATGCAAAACAGCAGGCCCGATATGGTCCTGTAAAACTAAAAGCAGTAAGTAAATTTAGATAGTGTTCTCACTATCACCAGCAATTCTACACATCAAAGTGTTTCTGAGATCATTACCAGGCCTACGCCTTCATCGCCACACATCAAAACACGAGGCCTATACACAAGAGGAACTGCAGAACCATATGAAAATACAGAAAACTTGATCGTATCTGATGATGCTGCAAGAGTAGGAAAAGCTTCAGATATATGACCCATAACTTTCTGGAGATGCCTCTGTAAGCACGGTGCAACTACTAATGACAAGGGCCTTGACTGTACAACAGAGCCTCTATGGGCAGCAGGAGTAATTGTTGACATAGCCTGCAGGAAGTGGTACTTTTCAACCTTAATTGAATCTACATCAATCAAAAACTTGTCATCGCTGGTGTAAACTTGAGGATATTTTTCACGAAAAGCCTGAATAGCAGCTTCTGTGCAAAGGGCTTTCAAATCAGCACCACAATAACCTACACAACTAGCTGCAAGTTCCGTTTTTAGCTCCTTTGAAGGGGGTTGCTCCCATTTGCGTGTGTGAATGTCTAATATTTCAGCACGTGCCTCAAGGCCAGGCAAAGAAAAGTTGAACTCCCGATCAAACCGACCAGGCCGACGTAGGGCTCCATCAATGGCGTCAATCCTATTAGTAGCTCCAATCAAAACAACTTGCCCACGAGAATCAAGACCATCCATTAACGCGAGCAAAGTTGATACAATGGAATTGTGGATCTGCTCTTGCTTGCTCGATCTAACTGGAGCAAGGCCATCTATCTCATCAAAGAAGATAATAGACGGTTGATTCCTCTGTGCTTCTTCAAAAAGTAGTTTAAGCTGCCTCTCAGCCTCGCCGACCCATTTGCTAAGTACATCAGCTCCCTTGCGCATGTAAAAACTCACTTTCTGACCAGCCTTTGAAGCGGCAGACGCTAACGCTCGTGCAATCAGAGTCTTTCCAGTTCCAGGAGGGCCACACAGCAGAACACCTCTTGGAGGTGTGATGTGGTAACTTGCAAAAAAATCCGGATAGAGCAAGGGGAAAAAGACCATTTCTTTCAAAGAGTCGATGTATTCTGAAAGTCCACCTATGTCATCAAAGCTTACACTTTCATCAACTTGTAAAGGTTGAATATCTGCTCCTCCTTTTGAACTTGGTCCAGCAGTTTGCACTCCAGAAGTCAATGAAGCAAAGGCATCACTCTGATGACCCCAACCAGAAGCAGCCACATTTAACCCCAGGATGTTGCCCCATGCATATCTAGCCCCCTCCTAAAAGCCATGGTGCACCACTTCTATTTCCGCCACGTGGCCATGGAATCGCGGGTCCTTGATCAAGCTCATCCACAAGAAAAGAGTCATCTGAATCCTCAGCCCTGGTTACGCGATTGCGTTTATGAACTCGATTTCCACCCCTTCTAACATCCTTGTTACTCTTGGTACTCATTCCTTGATGTAATACTCTTCGAGGAGATCGTTGTCTTTGTTTGCCTTCCTTCTCTGGGGACAACCTTCGAACTTCTGCACGATTGCGAAGATCATATCGCCTTCTCCCATCCTGTTCTTCTTCTTCTTCTTCTTCCTCCTCCTCTTCTTCTTCATCTTCTTCTTCACCCTCTTCATCATCGACATCTTCCTCCTCCCCCTCCTCCCCATCACCAACATCCTCTACATCGTTGCCATTTTCTGTTTCATCTGGACCAACCCGCTCTTCTGAAGTATCCTGGCCATCTTCAAATTCTTCATAAGGCTGTTGTTGTTTTGACATCATTTTGGAACGTCGAGGTCGTAATCCTTCACGTCGAGGAATGCCTTTGTCAGCAGACACCTTTTTACGTCTCGGAGAGGGTGACAACTCGTCTTGACTAGCTATCCTTGAAACCCTTTTTCTCGTACGAAACTCGGCTGGCCTCTGCATATAATTCAAGCAAGTTATTCCCATAATGCAATGTTGTGGTTAGCGTTAATCAATTAGCTTTGACATATACAGAAAATTAACTTGTGACTATTTTATTGAGATCCTACTCTAATCTGGATTTTATAACACTGTAGTAACAGAATTCCCAAATCCTAATAGACTAGTGGGAAAAGGATTATACAAATCCTGATAATAAGAGAAAGAATTCCCAGATCTAATCTAGTATACTGTTCTGTGACCTTTGTTTATGCCTTCATATGAGACAGAAAAATTAAGAGAAGTTTGAAAAACAGTATTAAAAAACCTTTTTATATTAAAGCATCAATGTAATCCACAAACATAGAACCTACCAAAGAAGCTCATGCATGAACAGTTTATTCCCATATGAAAGAAGCTAAAAATGGAAAACAATGGCATACACCATCACTAATTGAGGGATGAAAACAAGCCAAGAATTTATATAAAAAGGTTCACGCATTTAAAATATAATCTACAGAAACTATATCCTGCATAAGGGAATGGAAGATATAAATGAAGCAAAAATTATTTAAACACCCGACGACAATCCATCTATTATTTACTGAACTAGTGAATGACTCATTAACTGGCTAACCCCCAACCAATTCATAATATTCATTATTATTTCCTGATTCCGAAAATTTTGACTTATCTTTACTTATCATCCACTATGGGTGCTCAAACTCAATTTCCCAAGGATCAGGACTAGCCTAATAATCAACCTAGATAATCATTCCACACTTGTGAGAGCATAAAGTTTCACCATTAGGTCATCATCTGATGCAGAACTATCTGTTTGGTAACCTCGAAGTTGTCCTGAACGCTTCCTCTTCCTGGTAGAACGTCGAAGGTTTGTCCCAACTGACTGTAAACAAAAGCAAGAAAGGGGAACGATAATATGTCAGTGACAAGGAAACTTCCATTTACAATAAGCATATACATGCCAAATAAATAAGAACCAAATGTGGCACAAATGACACTAACTGAAATTGCTCAATAAGTCCAAACCCATCTTTTCACAAAATCCTTGAAAGCCAAAACCACTACTCTACTATATTTTGTAAAAAGAAAAAAGAACAAAAAGATTCACCCCACAAGCCAAGCTATATAACATTCTTAAAAGTTCAAAATAGCGACAAAAATATTTTAATCCAACATTTTACTTAACCAACCAAACAGCCACGGGTTCCATTTTGCTAACTAAACAAACTAGCTTGTCAACTTGTCGGTTACATAAAGCTGGCAATAAAGTCCAACAGTATTATGTGTGCCTATAACCAAAATTTCCATTTTAAAGGAATCTGAATACTCGTTTCATATATAACTGACATGCACACCTAAAATATCAAGACCAACTAAAAAACTGGAATCTGTCTTTTTCATTTCTTTTTCTCTAATTTAAGCTAAAATTCTTAGTGATGGTGATTATGAAATAGACTTTTGCCATTGTAGCTTACATTTTCTACAAAAGAACATCCATGACTGCCCAAAATCGAAGACAAATTCACCAAAATCACAAGTCACAAGCCAAACTAGGTTAACTAAAAACTAATCAATTGAATAGGTTATCCGCATGAAAAATTAAGTAGAACAAAACTAAGAAATACCAAGAAGAGTAAGAAACTTACATTAGTTAGACGATTTCTCTCAGCACCAGGCCTCAACATCTTAGCAATTTGAGAAGCAGCAGTTCTAGTCTTACTTTTACTCTTCTTATGACGACGATTCAGAGTATGCGGAGAATAATAAATAAGAGACCTATTCACATACGCTTTAGGTGCTTTTCTTATCCTATCACTTACTCTTACAGGAGCAGGAGCAGAAGCAGAAGCAGCTCTAATCCCTTCGTTTGATTCCATTTCTTTTATTAATAAACTTAATCAAAACCTTATTATCATCTTCTTCTTTGTCCTAC
Organism: Papaver armeniacum; assembly: GCA_023531295.1. NCBI lineage: Eukaryota > Viridiplantae > Streptophyta > Magnoliopsida > Ranunculales > Papaveraceae > Papaver > Papaver armeniacum. The sequence continues at coordinate 290,542 of JAJJWW010004267.1, forward strand.
AAAAACAGAAAATAATTATCATGCGGATTAATCACTGTTATTATCATTTTCAAGATTACTGATAAAAACCAAAGGAGGAGGAAAGATAGAGTAATGTGAAACCCTAATTGAAAAATAACGATGAAATTGATGAGTTTAGAGAGATTAATTGAAGGGAATCGTGAATGTAAAGGGTTGATTGAGAAGGAAACAAATCTTAGGCTTCCATTGAGAGAAGCAGAGAGAAAAACAGAGGGAGAAGTGAGGAACTCTTTGGCTGCTGGTGGTTTTGTTGGAGTAGAAATAGAAATAGAGAAAGAGAGAGAGAGAGTCGATGCTGTTGTTGTTTGTAACTTTGTATAACGAGAGTGGGTTGAGGCACGTGCCTTTTTATGTTTGGGCCCGAGGGAACACACAACATCGGAAAAACAGCAAGAAAAAAAATCCAGAACGAGAAGGAAAGAACTTTGTACTGTGAGACAAGCAGAGAAACAAGGAGGTCAACCTGTTTCAAATATACAACATGGACTGAGGCAATGAAAATTTACCATATGTTGAAACGTCTTATAAAGTAGGAAAAAAATTTGAAAACAATTTTACTCCTATTACATAACTGGTTATTTTTATTTCGTTGTTAATTCCCTACTTTTTCTCAAAACGTAAAATATTTAACGAGATTTAGAACGGTAGCGACATATAAAATGTATGTTGCACAACCACATCTTCAACGGAGGGCTTTTAATGACAACTTATTTTATGTGTTACCGAAGAGTTATTCTAGATTTTCAACACTTCAAAGTCTGCTCATTAAAATTCTACTACATATTTTTTTCCTAGAACGAGAATTACGAAAATTGTTCAACTCTTCTCCATTTGAGCTATATGGATTTGTTTTTATATTTCTCTAGATCGGGATTTAGTCTGGATACTTATATGTTCATCTCTTCTCAAAAGCTATATATACACAAATATATTAAAACTCGACATCTTAAAATTGTTTGGCAATAGATTCAAATAATAAGTGAATAAGTAAAGCAAGTTGATGCTAGCATCTATTCCTCTACATCCAAGGCTCATTGATGAGTTAACTGGCACAACACAACTAGTGACTGTATCGACTCGGCGTCAAAGACCGATGCCAACAGCTAGAGCTTTCCCTCCCCTCTCTTTTGACGGATTAGATCACTGGAAAGATACTTGCTGGAGTCGGATGCACGCGTATTATTATTGATAAGAATAGATGACTTTGAAGTAAGTCCCCAGAGCAGTAACCGGTCAACGGCGGATTCACTCCTACAAAAAGAGAGAAAACGAAGAATCAACCCACTGGTTGTCGGTCGCATTAACGATGTGCAGCGATTGGGTAGTCAGTCTAAACTCTCGAGAAAGGGTTTCGAAATAAAAAAAAGCCCTAGTGGATCAACATCGGGGATCCACGCGATACACCAGTAGAAAGCTGTATGTTCTAATAGACCTTGCAATCCATAAAGGAATCTACGGCATATGCGGTTCAAAATCCTACTCAAGAATTGAATTCGAGAGGAGCTCATGGTACATGGTGGGTTATAGTCAGTGGAAAGTACAACGCTAAGAAAGAGTCTGCACCCACAACACCATTGTGCAAAGCAGCTTGGCGCGAGCACACTATAGTAGAGTCCCCGCGCGTATTGAAGAAGGAAAGGCATCTGATTAATACAAACATGACTAGAGCGATGAAAGACTTCGTAGAGCACCGTCGTAGCGACTCTAATTATACCCTGGGTCGATATTGGTTCATCTTGTGCAATCCATCGATGCTTCGAGGCTCGGTCCTGATTAGGGTTTTATTCCAAAAGTGAGTGACCGCTCATCCGAATTGTTATAGTCTGAATACTCATAAGTCTGATACCATTGATGTCCAATAGCTTTGATAGTAATGTCTGGATCTACCACGACCTCGTCCATTGAGTATAAGAGAACAAACGATGGTATAGCAATGAACATGAGGATGATAGACGGAAAGATGGTCCAAAGAATCTCGATTGTTGTTCTGTGCACAATCCTTTGCGGGATTGGATTAGTTTGATAGTGGAAATGCCATATAGTGCGAACCAACATTCATGATACGAACACCAAAATCAGAATAAGAAAGAAAAAGATATCGTGACGTAAGTCCATGATTCCTTGCATCATAGGTGTAGTTTGCATCTTGAGATCCTAATTGCCATGGTTCCGCAAAGACATCGAAAAGAGCGATTGTGAGGAAGAGCCTTTCTATCAAAATCATTAGTTTAACTTCATTCTTTAAGCTGCTCTGGGAGAGAGACTTGCCTTCTCAAAATCGGAAATCACTGGTTGGATTTTCCAACCAAGAAAGAATGGGAAAATGATTCACTGGAAATCAAGAGATGAAAAATGTTTGCGGGGATCGGTGCCACGAAGCTTGCAGAGAGAATATTCAGGCATTTGGCGTCGGATATGGACCGTCGAGGAAGTAGGCGCCTGGGTCGGGAACAAAGTGTTGGCGGATAAAACCTCGCCCTTACAATATCTAAGTAGGTTTGTTCTCACCTAGTTCGGAAGCTTTCTATAGGAGTCACTTCTTAGTGTGATATGATAATTAGACTCGAACCTTTCTTAAGACTACCAAGCCCTCTCGAATGAGTTCTACGATAGAAGCTTTCGACGTAGACCCAGGAAAAATCTTTCACTCACGGAGACATGAAAACCTGTCACTATTTCGTCCCGAAGACTGATGCGACGGGAAGAAATGGCATTGAGAAGCGTTCTTTGACTTAACGATTAGGTTTCGGCATAACAAGGCTTGCACCGTCTTTTCACCGAGACGCGCAGGTGTCTTTGTTGGTAATGATTCCACTACAGTGCCACAAATTTGCAAGCTGATCCTAAGTAATCGATCTTGCTATTTTGATTCCAGAATAACGACTTCATTAGGATTCAGAACTTGTTGCAATTCTTCTTGAATAGCCTTCATTCTTGCGTCGAAGGTCGCTTTGAAATTCTGACCTAAACTCTTTCGACTGAATAGAATGAAACCTATAAAATAACCAGCTACTATCATTTCTTCATTATAGATTGAGATATTCTTTGAACTTGATGCACAAAGAAAGAGAATGGCGGCAAATAAAATCTTTTGATCCTTCATATTAATTTTTGTTATTCTCCCTTTCGGCAACTTGAACGGGTGGGGGACTGAATGTTACCGAGTGGCAGAGAACAATCTGAACCGGGCGCACCGAAGTGCTTTTTCTGTAGGTTGAAGTGGTATAGAACCTAGTGAGCCGAGCGTACAAAAGAAGAATTCTTATCTTATGAGTTTAGTTAGTTAGTGATCAAAGTCGAGAGTTTCATGCAACTTGTTGAAAGAAGAATGATTCTTATTCTACGATAAAGATGATGAATGATCAACGCGACAAGCACATCGAGTCAACTTTTTATTCTTTCCTTACTAGAAAGACGATTCGAACCTCTAGCAAAGGTGGACCTATAACTTGAGCTTTTCCCTACTAATACCTTTCTCGGGAAATGGGCCCATGCCCGCGGGTGAGACTCTGAAATGGTTAGTTATATTCTATTCACCTTGTCTTTGCCACTACTCTTCCTGTATGTCTGAGATGAGAGTCCCAACGGTTCATCTTTGATGTTCTTTGTTGTAAGGAGCGGTGTGATATGTATGCTTCTTGTAGTTGATTCGTTAGGTGCTCCTTCTAGTGGTCTAACGTGAGAGGGATAGTCTACTTCTCCTTTCTCATGCTCTTCTTTGGTTCTCATGCCTTCGTGACTATTGAGTACTGATATCAAGGCATGTAAGGTTCTTCCCAAGATCTCTCATTCACCGCGGCATGCTGATCTCGCCATCTTAGTTCGGATGTTCCTCTTCCTGAGCCCGGGTCTTCGCCTTTTATCTTCTAATGACCTTTTCATATCCTTTCATTCATGCCTATTGTGGTCGAAGCCGTTCCTATTGAGTTCAGAAGGACCATAGCTATTTGAGAAACCAATTCTAGTCATCCATTTAAGCGAAATCTATGTCTCTGTAGACCCAAGAAAACCATTTGCCGAAGTAAGGAACCATGGCATATATGTTTGTAACAGATTCCATTTTGAGAGATTTGAAAAAGCACTATCTCGTTGAAGGGGTCTATACATCCGCCATTTTTCAACGCATTTCTTTAGACAAAGACTCTGTTTTTTCTGATTGTAATCTATTCTTGTCAACGAAGTAAGTAAACTAAACAACTTAGGAAGGAAAGCAAGACAACGGAGACTCAACTTTCAAGTCGTCCGACCCGACCTTGAGACTCTATCTTCCCGATCTATATGGACTCCTGCATTAGTTGGCGCTATCGAATTCACATACGAAAGAAATATACGAACTTGGTAAATGAAAATTGAAGAAAGATATTTCAATTTCATCAAAATGAGAAGCTTTTTCTACATCCACATGATCTACTAAAGTTGAGCGGTATTTCCCACATAATGAAAGCAGATCTTGGTCCATGGAGTCAGAAGAAGGTAGGAACTCTAACCTGTCCGAAGCTTCTTCATCCAAAAACAATACACAAGTGGGGCCTGCACTATAAACAAGTTGTGCTACCTTCCCGCTTGGGCTAAATGGGGTTCTACTTAGGAAACCATATATTTTTGAGTTTTCGCCATTGATTATTGTTCGAGCATTTGGAATGGAATGAGATAAGAATTTACGGAGATCTTTCCTCTCCAATAACTTTCACTTTCATTCGTAAGAAGTTTTCCCTCCGTAGAAGACTTCTTGAATGACATAATTTATTTTTTCCTATGATTCCCCCTAGACAGGACATATGTAGGAGTTGTGAAGAATAAAACTCTTTTTTTTTTGTTGGTTGTTGACCAACGGAAAGCATGGGAGTTTCCTGACTTCTTGCTCACGAAAGAAGATACTTATTCTACGATATTAGTTGTGATATCTACTTATTATATGCAATTAGTTATATGAAAATGTAAGTATACTAGCTAGCGATATCACTGAGTGGCCAACTCCTTTAGTTTTTATTTTAGTTAAGGAATGCAAGATTAACTCATAGGCGAGGGTCCATTTGCTCCAAGAATCTAAGACTCAAAAGAAGTGAAAAATAAAAGACGCTGGTTAATGACCTCACTGATCACGGACGCTATCTCTTAAAATGCTCTCGTTACTCCTAGAAATTAATTCCTTCTTAGATCGGAATAACATTATTGGAAACTTCAAGTGGGACTCTTGGGATCATAGCTTCAACCTTGATACCTTCTTTTAGAATAGACATTACATAAGTTAATTCTCATTTTGATTAACTAAGGAAATGAGAGAAATCAAACAGAAACTCATGATTTGAAGCCCGAAAGAGATGTCTCTTCTTTCCCACACCCTTGAATACCTAGCTACAACAACAAGAGACCCCCTTTAGCTACTAGCGGTTAGGGTGCCACCTAGTTCAAACCCAATAGGCATAGTATTCCCAAGCTTCTCTAGATCTAAACTTTCTCGACATTCATCAGCTCTTGCCCAACCAATCAGTCCAGAACTCTTTCTTCTTTAACCAAGACCACTTCCACAACTCCTTGCCAAGAATATTCTCTACAAACACTTGGACCTGATGCCCATGACCTACCGGATAGACCAGATTCTACCTACTTTTCCCAAGCGTAGATCCAGCTGAAGGCAAACCAAATGCAGTAGTTTCGTATTATAGGCCAGAATAAAACAAGAATACAGAACGAACTAAGCCAGCAGACACTTTTTACTTGCGTCTAGGCGTTCTTCTGGAGCAACTAAGTCAGCAAAACTAAGACTACCAAACAGCCGACCTTATGCACCTAAGAAACCTGACTGAACCTTTTCTGAATCACCAGCGGATGCTTAGGAACCAGATTACCCATCATCCGCAAGATCTGCATATTCTCCAGCTCCTGACCCACCTAACGTAGTAGCCCTTTTTTAACTTCACAATGACGAACCAGATAGAACTGACAGATCTGAGGGGTCAGACCATGAATTTAATCACTTCAACCACGAGATCTACCAAAGAATTATCATAACCAAGGTCACCAGACCAATTCCTAGCATTAGTCAACTGTTCCTAGGGCTAGTCTAATTTAAAGTATCGAAAGAATGTCATGACTTATACTTCCAGTTCCTTGATCTTCAGGTGGAGCACATCTTGGAATATAAACATATGAAAAGGGAGCTCCAGAAGGTATCATTTACTAAAGAGCCCTTGGGTATCGGACCCCATGGAGAACTTCGAGTTTTAGAGCCATATTTGAGAAAGAAATATCGATGCTTAAGTGTTATCCCAAAGAATCCGAGAGAATAAAGGGGAAAGGGGAGAGTTTAGGGGGAAACTACTCCGTTTTATAGCGAGTAGAGGAAGCGGTTGCAGAGGAGAAAGAATTGCTTTGCCCATCAAACCGGGCCAAAAAGGGCAAGAAAGTTCTCTGCCGACCAAAAAGCAAGTTCACATGGAGATCTATATTAGTTCACAAGCGAGAGCCCTGTAAGTATGCATGTCTCAGTCAACAACCATAGACGCCATGCCAATAAACGTTCCATTCCTCGTATTGCGTCATGGATCATTTAAGAATTACCCATGGTCAAGGCGGGGATCACCATCACTAGTATTTATGCTTTCTTTGAAGTTTTTCACGAGTTCTGGAGTCATTTGGAGCAAAAGAAGTGGAAATGGCTACACCAGGGCCAAAAGCCCAGCGTACCAACAAAATGTGTTGCATCATGGATAGTTAAAGGCTAACAAATGGGATCATACATGACTATCACTACTTTTTGGCCTTTATCAAGGGGAGCATGTTTTTGTGATGATGGAATGGCTTGTTTGAGGCGGAATGATCTAATGGCAGCGAAAGGACGACATTAGTTGTAGCTTCACAAAAAGGCACGATCTCAAAAAAGCATGATCGAGAGGCGTCCTGTGGAGAGCATCGGCAGTGCTAGATGGAATTGAAGGTGGCGCGGCGATGCAATTGTAATGGATTTGGCGGATTTGAAGTGGTGCGGCGGGACCTCCGAGAAAATAAAGTCTACTCGAAAAGTTTCTAGGGTTTAGAAACATGATAGATTTTCTCTTTCTTCTTGCTATGAACTCCTATGCCATGAGTAACTAAGTTTTATTATTGGTTGAAGATGTAGTTGGATTTTGCAACCAAGTTATGGGACTTAAGAGAGCCTTTTCCGGACCCAATGTGTGTGTTGATGACTTAGGAAATTACGGAGTATTCTTGCAATATTGGTATTCCTTTTTGTATCTTAGTTATTTAGTTTCGGGACTTAAGAGGGTCATTCGCTTGGCGGGCAGTGCATCTCGGTGGTCCACCTCATCCCGACGGTAGTAGAAGGTAATCTGGTAACCCCCTCCCTGCAGCGGAGCCGATAGCATACGTGAGCAGTCCATCTCGAGAACCCACTTCCGTCATTTTTGGCCATTAGATCGTTTCAAAGCAGTTCAGCTAGGAGATGGTGTATACTAAATGAAAAACAGTAACTTTCAAAGCATGAGCCTTTAATAGTGTATTTCATGCCCATTTTACTCATGATACTAGATACCTATAACCAATATACTAAAGACTATGACATTCTAGCCCTCGATTGCAGCTCCTTCGTAACAACAGACATCATGTTTGTTGTGTTGTTATTGGTGTAGCCGCCTATTCGGAGAGGAGATTAACCTAATTAGGCGAAATCTCTTACGTCCGCTCAGTTTAAAGTCTTCTTTGGGATTGAGAAGCTCTACGAGTACCGTTGGTGGGAAACCAGATAATTTCAGTTTATCTTTTGTTTTCTTTGATTTGATTGACTAACTGTGGTTGAACTTTGATTGCACCTAGTTTGTTTATGCTTGAGAATCTAATCTTCTGATATAAGATTCACTCAAACTAGTTCAGAGTTTCGACAGGGATCTTTAGACTGTTGTTAGTTCTAAAGACGATCTTGTGATAATCCATTGTTAACAGACTCCGTTCTGTGCGTGATTGATCACTAGAGATTTCAAGTGATTGTGTGCAGGTGTTTATTGAAGATCTAAGAAGATTTGAAGACAAAGAAGATATTGAAGATTTTTGATTTGTGGGTTCATAATCTTTGGTGTGCACAATAATTGTTTCGGTAAAAGAGGATCTAATTAATAATCGGTTTATCTTTGTGATAGATTGGATTGATTAATTAAGTAGATCGGCATCAACAAAATTCTTTGGATTAATAGTGTTGTTGGCTTAATCTTAAACGATTACTCCGGTAATTGAATATAAGATAAATCTAAGGACCTGAGAAGGAGTTTATGTTAAGATAAACGGAAGAGCCTTTGTCCAACTCATATCACTTGGTTGAATAGAGTTGATACCAAACAAATTTGTTGTTCCTTTACTGTTTGGAATACGAACCAAAGGAATTGTTCCAAGTACGTGACTAAGGTCGGAGGCGTGGGAATACAGACGGAACTAGGTGAACTATAGGTTTAGTTGCTTGGTCTCAACTATACGAATTTAGGTGTAATTTGTGTAGTGGCTTGATCCTGAGAGTATTCAATTTTGGAAAAGGTCCTGGGGTTTTTCTGCATTTGCGGTTTCCTCGTTAACAAAATCTTGTTGTGTCATTTACTTTAAATTTCCGCATTATAATTGTTTTATTATAATTAAAGTAAATTACACAAACGTTAATTCCTATTTACTTGATAAGTGAATCCTATTGTGTTTGGTTAAGTCCGAACCTTTTTATCAAGTAATATACTTCATTGTTATATTGTCTCGATCTCGTATCCATAGACGATCACACGAAGTGTGAACCGATTAGTTGTATTGTCTCGACTCAGTCCATAGACAATCACTTTCGGAGAAAGGACTTATAGGTAGGAAAAGTTTTAGCTTGAGGTATATTTGGGTACCCTCACCTTTTCAATTGGTATCAGAGCAGGGAAACATGAAAAGATATAACAATCTGTGATTGGTGCAATCCAACCTATAAGAATTGAATCTAATGTCTGATTCATTTAACGTTGAGCAAGAAGATGATATACTTCTTAAAGGATGTTTGTTTTCAAAATCTGATAAATAGTTCTGCACTGTAAGTTCACTTGTGGAACACAACTTAGGAAATATTAACCATGACGTGTTAATGAGAAAACAAACTGATGTGGCAAACAAGTCAGATTCAGATGACTGTGATGAGATCAAATTTTTCAGAAAGCTTGCTGAAAAATATAATCTAAAGGATAATATCTATTATCCATCTGCCGAAAAGATCGTCAGAGATTTCTTGATTCATGAAGATGCTGAATCTAAAGGCCTTGAACTTGTTCAAGCCAAAGGAGTTATATTAGTTAAACAAGGATATGTGATTCTAATCTCCAGAATCTCTTAACTAATATACAACATTGTGATTCAAATTGTCCAACCACTCACAGGAATCATGATGGATGCGTTTCCAAGGATAATATTATGACTAGTATCCGGTCAAGACCAATTTTCATCCATGGTGACAATGATTATCTCTCAGACAGAAGTAAAGATCAACTCTTGCACACAAAAGGGAATGACTTCACATCATGCTATTTTGTTGTTGATCAACTGTCTAAGATTGAATCCAGGAAACAATCTAATCATATAATGACATCATATTCCAAGAAATTCCTGGGTCAATATAAGAGTTCTGACTATTTCACAACACGAAAAACTTCAAGTCATAATCATGTGTTTGATCACTCGGTTAAAACAGATCACTCCAATTGCGACACTGTGAAAGAAGTTTATTCTTGGAAGAATCCCAAAAGGATGGATATTCAAACATATCTTGATGGATCATGTTCCATAAATTCTGAGTTATCACTAGCTCACACCGACAACTGATGTTGGCCTTTGGAATTTCCCTAGATGTGCTCAATCCAAATAAAAAGGGGAATTTTTAAAAGGAGCACAAGAATTTGAAGAATGTAGATTCATACACCTGAATATCTAAAGTATCATTATAATACTTGGAATATCTTTCTATTTTTGGGAAGTCCTTGTCAAAAGTTTTTGAAAATATTTTTAGAACTTTTAGGTCATACCATTTCGGAAAACTCTTATGTTGTTTCCAAAAGTATATATATTTTCACAAATAAAATACCGCGATTAGGTATTTCTTGCTTGGAAACCAAGTTTGAATGTTTATATAAAGCCGTCTTTTGGACCGATTCTCTATGTTTTGTCTGCGGTCAAAGATGGGTGAAAATACTATTGACATTGAATCTCAACTTCGGAAACTTGAAACCTTTCCTGTTGAGTTCAAGTGCTATTTCTCAAACGAACATAAAAAGAATCATATTTCTTTTGAGCTTATGCTTATGTTAATGGGAGATTTTGAAGTCGCTCGTGAGCTTTTGGAAACTGCAGTAATGAATGAAAAACTACTCGAGTCAAACCTCTTGAAGTCGATTGTGGAATTGAATCTTCTGAAACAAAGACTCAATCATCTGAAAGAGAAGAGAAGGCTCAAGAATCAAAACACCGAGGAATCTTCGGTAAATAATGGGAGCACCACTAGAGATTAAGTTATTTGCTGTAGTACTTAATCTAGAAAAATAGACATCAATTTTTGATTTCTTTCATTGATTGTATTGGTCTATTAAGAATAAAACTATTATGAATAAAATTATTTGATTTATAATTTTTCTTGTGATAATTTTTGGTTTACATAGCATGTGCTTGAATGCTTTTATCTTATTGCTATGTATGTTTATGGGATGTTTGATTTCGGTTTTACTACCTTAATATTCAATCTCATATGTTGTGAACCCTTGTGGTTTGGGTGACTTTTTGATTTAGCAGGATTAAGTTCTAGCCCATGTTGATAGGCTTTATCAAAGAATCATGAGGGGTTCTGGTAGAAACAATATGTGAAAAAGTCATAATATGTTGAATCGGTTTTGGTTTAGCATAAAAGCATATGTGTTTCAACGATTTTCAACTTTTGCTTGCAATTGTTAAAACCGATTTTCAACCTTTATCTGGTAAAGGTTGGTTGTTGTTATTCTTTTGTTTTTGGCATAAGGATGACAACATAATGATATTTTGATATCAATTCTCCCTGGAAGAAGATGCAATCATATTGGAGAAGTGGATGCGAAATTTGAGGTAACAATCTTGTTAGTTAATTGTTTTCCTGTTTAAGAAAAGTCTGAGTTTATTTCATATATATTTATTGCTTTTTCTTAACAAAATTTCGGTTCAATTGATGTTTATTCCATTATGTGTGTATGGATGTATGTGTGATTCAATTGGTTCCGGTTAAGAAAAACTATTGTTATCTTGCTTTATTGTGTGGTATCAATTGTTTAGGCTTACAAAATTTCGGTGCAATTGCGGTGTGTTTAATGTCTATGTTGTTTCAATTGCTTCCGGTTGAGGTGAATAATTATGAAAGTTGATTTATGTTGGTTTGTATGAATTATTTATGGCTTAACGAAATAAAAGGTGTACGGGATGAGTTGTTTAGTCCAATTTAATTCCGGATAAGAGAAACTAAGTTAATTCTGATCTTAGTTAGACTTATCGAAGTGAGGTTTCGGTTATTCAAGTCTAATCGAAAACCTTAACAAGAAATGCTAGTTAACTAACCTAGTATTTGTCTTGTTTAAAATTGAAAGGTCTAAGTGTATGGATAATTAGAACATGATGAGAAAAATAGAGTTATCTTTATTTTGGTCTTATCGAATTAAGCGATTGCTTTTGTACAATCGGTTTAGCAAAGGGACTAAGGTGCTTAGTTGATTTTTGGTTTGCTAAACTGAAATGGAAAAATTGTTTCGGACAATTGTTTCCTTGGTAACATATCAAAATAAAACTACTTGTAGTTTCAGTTTACATATCAAAATAAAACTACTTGTAGTTTCGGTTTTGATAGTGGTTATCAGAACATGATGTGTGGAACCCTCGTGCCTAACTCTACATGTTGCAAGTCTATTGAGATTTGTATGATTCTTTTTGTGTTGTCCTTTATTTTTTTTCGTTTCTTTGTCATTTTGTGACAAAAATGGGGAGAAATATATGGAGTAAACAAGTGATACTGGCATTGATTTTATATTGATTGGTATCGCTAAGGAAAAGAACATTGGTGCTTAGACGTTTTATCTAAACGAAAGAGTGAAAGCACAGACTAAGGGGGAGTAACATGTCATATGAATTGGTATAACAAAGACGTGCGGATTGAATATCTACCTATCTTCCTCAGGGGGAGTAATAGCTTTGTTATTATAATGTCAACATCGGCATTTTCAAGGATTGAATGTAAGCAGTTTACTGTGCTGTTAAATCGGGAATCAAGCGTATCTGTAATGAATTATTGTAATTTGTTTATCCATATGATGTAAGAGTTTTGTCACTAAAATTGACAAAGGGGGAGATTGTTAGAGCATAGCTCGGTTGAACCCACCAAGCGTTGGTATGTCAAGTTTGGTTGTCATATTTTAGTGAATCAAAACTCATGTTAAGAGTCGCTTGATTATGTACTAGAGTCAACTTTGTATAGGTTAGCTTGAAAGTATTAGGATATGAGACTTTACAAGTATTGCGAAGACTTGAAGATGTGAAGAAGCAAGGAGCTAGAACGACAACAATCATCCTTCCACTTGAGGTTAGTGATATTTGACTGAACTATTTCATTCCCTAACGTATCTTTCAAGTCATGCATATTGAAAACAAAACTGCGAAGCATATTTGAACTCTAGATAGACATAGTATTAAGGAATACAATACGAGGTTTATTGCTTAACCATTAAAATTTGTAGATAAGACATCGCCATAATCATTTGAATGCTATTGTGATTATGTATGGGTATGAGGTGAGGATTTCATCCTAGGGAACAATGTTTTACATGTGTTCTAAGGAAGTAAGTTCATAAACTTGTTTGTGAATCGAAAAGGAAATCGCCAGGCGTTATTGGTTTTATTATTCATTACATATCTTATGAACAACCAATATGTGTGATTGAGTATAACCATTCACGACTTGTTGTGTTCTTGGTAGAACTATTCACAAAGGCTTGACTTATGTATTGGTATGACTTTTATTAGTGAAACCGATCTTAAGTAATCACCTGAGATGGTATGATCGGGTTTGTGATTTTTTGTCTGACCAAATATGTGAAAGGGGAACCGATCCTAGTAAGAGGTGCAGTACATCACAAAGGGGAACCGATCCTTGTATGAGGTGCAGCAAGGTTTATAGCAGAAAGGGGAACCGATCCTATGAACATGTGCAACACGTTTTTAGGCAAATGGGAACCGATCCTATGGACATGTGCAACACATATAAGTTAGATACCATATATATGTGGCGAACCGATCCTAGTACCTAGTCAACCGAATTTTGGAAAGCTAGTGTGACTATGCACAGTACTCACATGGAAGGTAGAACCGAAACTTGTTTTGGTAGAACCCCATTAAACCCATGATTGTGATTGAATGTTATTTGATCAATCACATAGTTCTTGAAAGTCAGATGAACCAATTCTAAACTTGTTTGAAAGTGTGGAAAATCGGTTTCAAGGTTGTAAGTGCGAAAGAGAACTTACAAAGTTAAGATGTCGACATACTTTGAACACGTGCCATGAATATTTATTTCTTTAATTGTTCAAAGTTATTCCTTAATAGCTAAGGGAAGAGAATCCCAGGATCGAAACATAAATAAGTTAAAATCTTTTAATTAAGGTATTTAACTTCATTTTTTAAGGAAATAAGAATTAGTAATGTGCATTTACTAATTAGAGATTTTCCGAGAGATTTCAATCATTATTTTTGGATAGAGCATTTCCAGGAATTATGGAAACCGAATTTTTGCTTTAATGAATATCTTGAGAATATTTTCGGTTTTGGAAATTCCTTGGTGTCCAAACTTCCTTGTCTATAAATACGTGAAGTTTGCCTTTCTAGCAAACTAATCCTTCGTAACAACAGACATCCTGTTTGTTGTGTTGTTACTGGTGTAGCCGCCTATTCGGAGAGGAGAGTAACCTAATTAGGCGAAATCTCTTACGGCCGCTCAGTTTAAAGTCTTCTTTGGGATTGAGAAGCTTTACGAGTACCGTTGGTGGGAAACTAGATAATTGCGGTTTATCTTTTGTTTTCTTTGATTTGATTGACTAACGGTGGTTGAACTTTGATTGCACCTAGTTTGTTTATGCTTGAGAATCTTCTCTTCTGATATAAGATTCACTCAAACTAGTTCAGAGTTTCGACCGGGATCTTTATACTGTTGTTAGTTCTAAGACGATCTTGTGATAATCCATTGTTTGCACATTAGAGACTCCGTTGCGTGATTGATCACAACTTGTTTGTGACTTTGCTTGACACTAATGTTCTTTTGATCATCTTGTGTCTCGATTCCATGTCACAATATGTTGCCTCTTATTTGATGTGAATGAATTGCCCCGGTGCAAATGATTTTAAAAATTTGGAAACCTCTTGAAATAAAAATTGAAACTCCTCCACCAAACCTAGGTGTTGTTTGTTACAAAATTGCAAAACCAACTTTTCCCGAAAATGCCATCAGGCCTAGAGCTTTGTGCTTCCCAAGTCCTCTTGGACTATTTTGCATCAAAGTATAACACTCTTAAGGAACACTTGGAATATGTATATGCATCTTAATTAGCAAAACTCATTTTGAGTTAGACCTTTTGCATGATGTACCTTTAAAATTGCAAGATTTTGCTTTCAAACACACCCGTTCATAAGTTTAGGTTTGGGGGAAACTACTCTCATGTTATATACATGTAAGGCTGTTGATGTTTGTATATATTTTCTATCAGGTTGATCTCAACTCTTTAGATTGTTAGTTTATGGTGAATTTTTGTATATAATCCAAGGACTTGTTAAAATTTTTCTTTTCGATTGTTGAGTCTTCTTGCACATATATTATGCTAATCCAATATGATCTCCGTTGAGAATATTGGATTCTACGAATGAAGCTCAGTGACAGGTAATCTCTTCCTTTTTCTCTTATCAAAGATAGTTCTCTCGGTATGTGAGTTTAAATTTTTCCTGCTCATGACACATTGAGGACAATGTTTGATTTAGGTTTGGGGGTGCATTTGCATTTAGAGTTTTTAGTCTTTTTAATCTTTTATTTTCTTCAAAAACTCAAAAACTTTTGCAAATAAAAACCTCCAACTTTAGAGATTTAGAGTCACTAGCATGCTTTAGCTATGTTTACATTTGGGAACTTGGAAGGAGAATCGGGTTCCTAGTTGATTAGAGCATTAGGTCTTGTTAGATATTCGGTAGTAGAATTGTGATCACCCATAGGAGACTACCAACTACCTTCCTCTTTGTGACTTTCTAGAAAAGCTTTTAGAGTGTGTGTCACTTATCTCCGGGGTAGGAATGGTGAGCTACCCAACTTCGCACGCACTTTCAAAGACAGTCAATCATGAGGGGGCGTTTAAAGGTGATTTGTAGTTAGCATCACTCTCTCTCAACAAGAAGACCCATGAAACACATCATTGCAGTGTGAAAGAAAGAAATTGATATAGTCCAAGGTTTATGTGCAATAAAGAAAAGAAAATAAGATGAGAATTAATGAAGTTTTGAAAATTGAGTTTATCGTTTTTAATAAAAAAAAAAAAAAAAAAAAAAAATTGTAGTTTATTTTTAGAGTTCCGTAAAGTTAAAAAAAAAAAAAAAAAAAAAAATATTATTAAGTTTTTGTGAAGTTCTAAGTTTTAATAGTTGAAGATCGAAGACCGAAGACCAAGATTGAAGACGGGATGGTTTCTTATGAGAGAGTGATGTTAGATTCGGGTGAGAAGTGAGTGAGTACTCCCACCCTTTTTTGCTTTAATGAATATCTTGAGAATATTTTCGGACTAAAGCGATCTTTTTGGAAATTCCTTGGTGTCTTTCAAACTTCCTTGTCTATAAATACGTGAAGTTTGCCTTTCTACCTCTTGTAAACCCTCAAACTAATCCTTCGTAACAACAAACATCCTTTAAATAGTGCATATTTTTGCATTTTGTATTTATTCAAGAATAAATATTTGTATTAATTAATTTTGTGTTTTTAGGTAATAAATAAAGCTCGGAGTGTAGCGAGGAATTGGAGACGCCTATTCGGAGAGGAGAGTCCGAACTCCGCCAGAGATGAACTTTGATTGCACCTAGTTTGTTTATGCTTGAGAATCTTCTCTTAGACGATATAAAGATTCACTCAAACTAGTTCGCAGAGCATAGAGTTTCTCGTGGATCGTAGGGATCTTTAGAGCCTACCATGTAGCCGCCTATTGTTAGTTCTAAGAAGCTTTACGATCTTGTGATAATCCATTTGTTAACGGTGGTTGAAATTTGATTGCACTCTAGTTCAAACTAGTTGTTTGCGTGATTGATCACTAGAGATGATCACTAGAGATTCAAGTGATTGTGTGTAGGTGTTTATTGAAGATCTAAGAAGATTTGAAGACAAAGAAGATATTGAAGATTTCTGATTTGTGGGTTCATAATCTTTGGTGTGCACAATAATTGTTTCGGTAAAAGAGGATCTAATTAATAATCGGTTTATCTTTGTGATAGATTGGATTGATTAATTGAGTAGATCGGCATCAACACAATTCTTTGGATTAATAGTGTTGTTGGCTTAATCTTAAACGATTACTCCGGTAATTGAATATAAGATAAATCTAAGGACCTGAGAAGGAGTTTATGTTAAGATAAACGGAAGAGCCTTTGTCCAACTCATATCACTTGGTTGAATAGAGTTGATACCAAACAGATTTGTTGTTCCTTTACTGTTTGGAATACGAACCAAAGGAATTGTTCCAAGTACGTGACTAAGGTCGGAGGCGTGGGAATACAGACGGAACTAGGTGAACTATAGGTTTAGTTGCTTGGTCTCAACTATACGAAGTTAGGTGTAATTTGTGTAGCGGCTTGATCCTGAGAGTATTCAATTTTGGACAAGGTCCCGGGGTTTTTCTGCATTTGCGGTTTCCTCGTTAACAAAATCTTATTATGTCATTTACTTTATATTTCCGCATTATAATTGTTTTATTATAATTAAAGTAAATTACACAAACGTTAATTCCTATATACTTGATAAGTGAATCCTATTGTGTTTGGTTAAGTCCGAACCTTTTTATCAAGTAATATACTTCATTGTTATATTGTCTCGATCTCGTATCCATAGACGATCACACGAAGTGTGAACCGATTAGTTGTATTGTCTCGACTCAGTCCATAGACAATCACTTTCGGAGAAAGGACTTATAGGTAGGAATTTTTTTAGCTTGAGGTATATTTGGGTACCCTCGCCTTTTCAGAAGGCGTAATCTTTATACAATTGACTGTCAAGACCTCCTCACGTACCTATCAATTCTGACTTAAGTACCTAGCTTGCTTGTGCCCCTTTAAATGCAAAGCTCCACTCCCTTTACTTAGTATAGTAGTTCAATTGTGAACCGATTTAAAAGGCTTTGTACAGCGATTCTCGCCTTAGATTTCAGCACTGGGTGAGGAATATCCTTTCTTAAAGGCTACGCTTTGATAGTCTCTTTCTTTATCGAGGAAAGAAGAAACTCCCGCGAAAGGCTACCCCTTAGTTTCAGCTAGTCGATTGGGGCAAGAAGACACTAATAGAAGGATTCGAAATAGAAGAGTTGAATCTAGAAGCCACTACACCGACTTCAAGTTCGACAATCGACTTGGCCTCTCACCTGCTCTGTCCCCAACAACGAAGAAAAAGAAAGCTATGAACGGGGCATTTTCGGGGGAGTATCCCAGCCTACTTCTTATGACATTTGGTAGCTAAGGCAGCCATTGAAAGGTGATGAAACACCGAGAAACGGAGACTACGCGAGCTAATGATAGAGGAAGAACACTTTCCGACCAGGTCCCATTAATTGATCATTATGATATCGTGGAAATGCTGCACGTACCCATATATATAGGAACGGAAAGAGAATCACCTTGATACTAAACCAGATAGAGCCCGAGATCTTATTTAAAAATGGAAAGATCTAGGATAGGCGGCCAACCTCCTGGGGAGAGCGATGTGCATAGACCAGGTGAGTAGGGATGCAGCTCCGTGGACCACTCGTCGGGACTGATAGGTGGTGGTATCACACCCTTCTCAAAGGAACCGTACGTGACACTCTCACGTCATACGGCTCCGTCCCGGAATCAGGACCTACTTTACTTTGACCAAGGGGTCCTCGAACCAATCTGTCCTTGCATGAAAAGGAATTTTCATGGAATTTATAGCAGACAACGCCTACTCTACGAATAAATCTGCAACTAATAGAAAAAACTACTACATCGACACTAGTAGTTGAGTGTCGGGTCGTGACCGGGTCCGAGCTTCACAAGCTCTATGCTGTTCGGGAACTCTGCTAACGTCTTACCACCTTCTTGAATGACTATACTTGAGTCATTGGAGTACTTTAGGATTATATTCCGTGCCGAGGTTTTGTGCTTGTGGGTTGGGGTGAATATAGCAGACCAGCAAATTTGGTGGTCGACAATCGTTCGGACTTTAGAAAAGTTATCGCGGCACCTGTAGTAGGACAGAGGACTGATAGCAATGTCCACAGACCGATTTACGATGTCACCGTCGCCGACGTTCGTCAAGCAGGCCACGTGGATTGGCCAGGGTCTTCTTCGACTAATGAGACCTCGATCCACGAAGCCTTGAGTATATTTTTGATAGGGGCCTCAATCACGTATGGGGAATTCGCTGCTGAAAGATCCCCTTGATGTTCCCTTCTTTCTCCCCGCCTTCCGAGTATACAATGATAACCACGGATCGTTACACTCATGCCCGATCGTGAGACTGTGTTCGATGACACCTTGCTCCGATATGAGCTATGCAAGAAGGAGATCTCCCTTGGTTCTTGCCGGATGTGCTTGACGGTCCCCCATAATACACTTAGTTGGGGACTTCTGACTCCTTCTTTTACAAGAGTCTCTGCTAGTTGAACCGCGTCCAATAGACTCCTTCTTCCGCTCATCCCCCTCGTCAGCTCTTTGATCGGGAGACTCTTACCTAAGTTCCTAAACTGAGAATGGATGGCAGAGCGTAGGTGGCAAGCAGTTATATGGATACGGTGCTTTACCGTAGACGCTTCTCCTGCTCTCGCAAGAATTGTATGGGACTCACTTGCTTAGAGTGAGGGACTTCCCGAATGACCGTATAGGGGAATTCTATCGTACTCCGTGCAACTATTGCTGTTGATCCTGTAGACCAAAGGTTCAGGCCAGGTTGTAGAAAGTGGGTGAGACGTTTTTGTATTTCTATGAGAAGCTCTAGAGCACCTACGACTCCCAGTAGTAAGTCGTAGGCATATCGCACGTAACAAATCCTTATTAAGTCATGGTCTTTTAAGGGCTTACGGGCCAGGAGTCTCTCTACGCCAACCGTCGATGTCAGTAGCTAACACCAGCATCAAATTAGGGTTGATGCTTGGATTTACTAGCATTATTGTTTATGTATGTCGGGTCTCGTTGTTGCTTCATGTTTGTCCTAGAGCTGTTAGTGTCGCTGTCAATACCTGTAGTGTCTCGTTGATGCTACGTCATGATGTATGAGTTGTCGTTTCGCTGATAAATGTCATGGAGTTATCATCAGATGCATGTTGTTACCGTACCACTTGTGATGTTTCAATTATACTGATAAAAGAAATAACACAAGACATCATAAATTTTGTTAACGAGGAAACTACAATCTTATACAAAACCCCGGGAACTAGTTCAAATTGAACACACACTAATTTAAGTTATTACACCGCTACTACCAGACTCCGGACTAGATGTAATAAAGACAAAGTATACTTTCAAAGTTGCCTTGCTTCAATTGAATTCAAGCACATGTAAAGCTCCTAGTACCCAATTCTCTTTAGGATTCGCTTGTGTAAAATTGGTATTTTCGTCACTAAATTGACAAAGGTGGAGATTGTTAATGCATCGCTCGGTCAAACTCACAAAGTTTTGGTATGTCAATGTTAGTTTCACAAAATTATATCTCGATTCATAGTCTACTAAAGCCAGTCTTGGACTAGGATTAGAGCATGGTAGTTTAGAATCATAATCCACCAATTGACCGTTGAAGATTGAAGGCTAAAGAATAACAAAGACATATACGAGGACTTCATCAACAGAGGTATTTGAAGACTGACCATCCAATTTACTCATTATTTTCATAATTCTTTCGTTGAGACAATGTCGTATGACTTTACTAATATGATGAAATTACAAAAAATAAATTTGATTGTTCAAGCTAAATTTTGATTGACAAATCTCAAAATATAAATTCAAGCAATAAAAGTTATAAAAGACTTATCATATAATGGGTTCCTGAAAATAAGAGGGTACCAAGCCCACAACCTACTTTTTCATTCGGAAACCTGTATGGACAAAACCTAATACAATTGCAGGTATATCTAAATTAAATATTCTTGAACAATATGTATATAAAGTTTTTCTCTTTCTTTTCCATAATCAATATATCACTTATAAGTCTCTGAGCCTGATTGTGTAAAAGAGTTTTTGGACGATCTAACAAACCAATATCCAAGATCAATCTAGTCGTATCCAAATCAAGAGGATCCGAATTCTGACAAGTATGAAACTTGTAATCTATCTTTCAAGATACGAATTTAACAAGAATAAGCCTCGTTATTGGTAACGACTAGTAAGGACTTAAACTACCTAAACTGATTGCGTACTACTTGTGTTATTCCTATTAAAGATAAAAAAAAAATATAATGAGGAAATGGAAAAACACAAGACACCGAAATATTTTGTTAACGAGGAAAACTACACCTGCAGAAAAATCCCGGAACCTCGTCCAACTTTGAACACCAAAACGTATTAAGATGCTACGTACACTAGCGTACTGTCAAACACCACATTCTACACTTTTCGGTTAATACATGTATGGTCATATTTTACTCATGTATTGGATTCCTATGGCGTGTCTTTTTGTAGTACTTCAACGAGGACCCACACATGTCTTGATGATGTCTTCCTTTCTTACTTTCTGCTCTTCTCCATCTCCGATTGAATTAGTAGCAGTATGTTTTAAAATCGTCTGATTTACGAGTCAACTCGTACGACTCGCTTCAGAAATATGTAAATCGATTCAAATCGTCTGGATGAATCGTATCTTCTTAAAATCGCAAAGAATCTTTCACCTTATGCGATTCTTGACCGTTCTGACCATTGACCAGCTAGTTCTCGCGCCCCAATTAATTCAAAATAAAAGAGTTGGAGGGACGGATTCGAACTCCACACCTCCAGTCCGCTGGTTAGGCTTCGGACCACCACACCACGATTTCTTTTGTGATAGAAATAACTTGTTTTATACTTATACAAATATTTTTCTTATGAGTTTAAATAATAAAAGTTTTTTCATCATATTTTATTAAATTTGTATATAAATCAATATTATTTTTGTATAAACATTCATATTTTTTAGTTTTTAGGGTAATATAAAAATGACTACGAATCTTCGATTCACGATTCAACATACGATTCGATTCTTAAAAATCAAAAAACGATTCACGTTTCGATTCACGATTTAAAAACCTTGAGTAGCAGTAATATCCTTCTTGACCTAGACATAAAAACTTTAGATTTGCGTCTCTAGTAGTTTTGATGATTGAAAGGTGTTTTAAACTTGTTAGATTTGGTTTTGGGGTAATTGCTTTCTAGCTAAGAAAACTTTAACTCCTTATATATGTAGGACATACACACCTAAAATGATCATGCGACTGCGTCAGACTCATGTCCGACATTTGGATGGGCGTGTCTCCGTGTCAGACACATCGATGACATTACATGCATGTCACACACTATTTTAATATTAGTGTACTAAAAATTGCCTGAATTTTTTGTATATGTCCCACTATTAAGTGACCTATTTACTTTTACATTTTGTCCCACTATTATGTGACCTATACCAATAAACAAGGAGATATTTCTAAAATTATCCTTTTAATTGATTATAAGAAATATGCATAATTTTATAGGCATGTTTATATTCGTTACGTAGGTGTTTTAAAATGCTTTTCAATGGTATGAAGTTTGCGAACATCCGTGGTGTAGTTTGAGAGATAAATCATTTCAAAATTTCACTAATTATTATCCATAAGGGTATAATTATAAAATATGCTTAAAAATACTCTTTTCCCTTGTTTGCCTTAAAAATTGTGCAAACTTGAACTAGGTCACTTAATAGTGGGACGGAGGGAGTATTCCATTGGTTTATAGGTTTATTCTTCCTCAATAATTATCATTTTTCAACAATTTATTAGCACTATTGAGAGATTACATTCGTAATATAAATTGTTTACTTGAATATCAATATATCACTAATTTCATAGTGTTTTTCCATCCTTAGTTTTTTGCGAATATGTCCCCGTGCGTAATAGAGTTTATATAAAGTGGTAGTGTTAGAACAAGCCCAACGGGACTGGTATATCAGTAGATTTGCCAGTTTACCACCTACAATGGGACTAGAAAACGAGTATAACGGATGAACAAACCTTCAAATAAAATGGTTTGTTCATCACATATCAGATTAAGTCGATCGACTCAATCTGAAACGATTGATTCCATCTGCACCGATCGGCTCATATTTGGCCGACCTTGTCAAACACCACCGAGAAAAAATAATAATAAAACTCTTAAATGTTAGTTTAGTTAGTTATTTTGACTACTTTAATATAGTTTTATATATAACCGGTCCCACTTAACCAAAATAAATACTTGCTTGTATTAAAACGGGACCCGCCAGTTGAAAAAAATATTTGCTTATACATTAAAGTGGGTCCTTAGTTAAGTTTGTCTATTGACCACTGTGAGAAATCACGTTTGTCCGTCCATGTGGACAGAAAAATAAGCAAAATATACCCGTCCCATTGGAGTTTCTCTTAGAACTTAAGGACCGTATGTAAATATACATGTCAGTTGTAGTGGAAAGGTGAAGTCGAACCGGTTGTCTTAGAGTAAAAGAATTTTATCTAAAGTGGTAGTGTTAGAAAACTTAGAACCTAAGAACTGTATGCAAGGATCATTTACATGTCAGGATCATATACGCTATGATCCCCAATCCTACACCACCACCCTGTTCGTCCAAGGGTTTATATGGAAGTGAAAACTCTTTGAATATCCCATTGTTAAGATCAAAAGAAACTATAATGTGTTTGACTGAGTTTTATCATCCAATAAAAAATTGGAATACAACGACCCCCATATTGGCGCTTTTCTTTCTTCTTCTCCGGAGTCCGGTCTCCCTGTGAGTCGGGCGATGCTACAACTTTAACTCAGTTGATTTTTTTTTCCTTTGGTTTTTAGTGAAAATCATTCCATTTTTCTATAACAAAATTCATACTAGTTCAAAAAATGAATCATGATTTATTTATTTTGCATCTAATCTCTTAAAATTGCTCAAGAATCCTAGTTGTTATCATTATTTTAACGTTGAGCTAATTTTTTGTGCTCTTTTTGTTTTGTGCAGTTTTGTTCAAGCAGTATGAATGATGTTTGCCTGGATTATGGAGGTGGTCATTGTGTTTGTAAATTTTGTTGTCATACTCGTTGTAGTGAAGGAATCATGGCGTTTGCCTCATCAAAAATATCTGTGTTTGCTAAATCAGATGATCAAGTGTGATTACAAAAAGTATAGATCGGTCAGTAACTCAGTTTGGTTACATGAATCTAGTTTTGTCCGCTCAAATAAAAATTCAAAAATTAGTCATAAAAATTGTTTCCTTGTTTTGAGGAAAATCTTTGATTTATCCATATCTTTGGAATGAAATCAATTATTCACGATCTCAAAACCCTAGTAATTCTTTCTGGTTTTTTAAAAGCCCTGGAAAAATCTATAACCTATCACCAAGAACCCATCTTGAAACTCAAAACCTAAACTCAATGGAGATTTCAAATCAATCTGCTACTAATGAAGTTTCAAACATTAGTGACAAACTAAATCATACCATTCTGGAAAAAAATGGCTTCATCAGAAGTGGTGCTTCATGTCAATGATATATATGAGGAAGATCAGTCAGAAGAGGAAATGGAGATAACCTTAGTTGGAAAAATCAAAATTGAAGGAAAAGTATTTGACAAAAAGGTAGAGAAAAGTATCAAGTTTACTTGGGATTTCATTCCAGAAGAAGAGGTCAAAGTGTTTGAATTGGAAAAAATATTATGGTTTTCACTTTCAAGAATTGGGACCAGCTGAAAAAAGTTTTCATAACTCGTACATGGAGCATAGATGGTCATTTGGTTGTGCTACATGAGTACTATTTAACAATAGTATACAGAGACTTGGACTGGGATACTCAAGAATTCTGGATTCAGTTGAAACATTTGCTTCCAGAACACATAAATCAAAAAGTTATTTATGATATGGGAGAAATTAGAGCAATTGAACCAAAATCTGGACTTTCATCAACTGGAGAAGTTTTCAACGTCTGTGTCAGAATCAATTTATATGCCCTACTAAGAAGAGGTGCTATGGCAGTAACAACATCTGACTCTACAAGATGGATAACATTCTTCTATGAAAAACAACCACACAAACTATGCAAGGAGTGTTTCATTCTCAAACACTCCAAGTCTGAATATAAAGATATGGCTGCAAGATTGGTAGATATCCATAGTGAACCTTTTCGCTTTGGTAATCTAAAGAGAGGAGGCAAAAACTCTACTGTAAGAGTTAGAAACACTATCTCGAGCTCATCATCTGGTACCAAGAAAACTGTGAAACCAACTTCTTTCATCCCTCTTAAAGATGGTATTATGATTAAGGGTTTTGATCTGAATAGGCAAGAAATTATGAACACTGGCAATGGGAATGAACAATAGGAGAATTCTAGGTTAGAAAAGAGACAGAGAAGCACCAATTTCTTATCCAAAAGTCCAATTATGGCTGAATCTACTACTTCAGTCACACTGATCAGAAGGATTCCACAACAATGATAATGATCATTCAAAATAATATGCAAGTTTTGTTGAGATTGAACAATCAGCCAAAATAACTGGAGAGCCTCAGGTACAATTTTTAAACTATACAAAAAAATCTGCATTATGTTGTTTTTTCACTCTGAATTTTTGTCCCTAAATCAACATTTTTCTGCAAACATGAAATTATGTCTTGGAATGTATGTGGTTTTGGAAAGAAAAAAATACTAAGTATCATCCTAGAGATTTAATTAGATCAAATGACACATATATAGTTTTTTAAGCTAGACAAATGAAAAACTATGTCTCTATAATGGCCATCCTCTCTCATGAGTCACAATCTCACGTCCAAATTCGCCACAGAATTGACAGGCCTGTGGCAAGTCTTAGGCGACCATCCAAAACAAGCCTAACATCACATGCCATTCTCCTGCGGCAAGTCTCCTGACTTTGACTTGCCACACATAACAATCTGCTACACGTTTTCCATGAAAAACACTCGAGATATCAAACATGTCACAAACTGGGGGATGCTCATCAGGGTATTGGTTTGGAGGTTCACATCGTGTGGCGTGCAACACGCCCATTATAAGAAAGTGTCAGAAAGCAGGGCAGTTAGTGACGGCAAGAAGTAGTGGGTGTAAACTAACCCGTTTCTTTCATAGTGGGAACGTGGTCTCTGACATTTACACATTACCCCACTTCTTCATCACTCAATCATTCCCACTTCTACGAGATCAGGGTGCGTTCAATTTGGCTTGTATAAATAGGTTATACCTATTTCAACCAAAGGCAAGAGTTTTGGTTAACAACAACACAGTATCCAGAAAAATACCAAAGAACTGATAGCTTACACTCCGCAAGCCAGTTCCAAATTCTGATACAAGTCATAAAATAGCCACACCGTCAGAATTAACCATTCTGGTCTCAACACCTTCTTCGCTGCCCTCCCTAAGACCAACCCTTCTACTTCTCTTTGTGATCGAAGCAAGACTGGAACGACCATTTCTTGGTTTAGGCCAGGATTGTACAGATTGATCTCTCGAATCTAAAGTACTCCGGTGCAGTGCATTTGTTTTAGGTTTAGATTCGTTTCTCATCCACACACCCAAATTTACCAAAACCAGTGTTTTTACCCATAAACAATAACACATCGACATAATCGTTTGAATGCTATTGTGATTATGTATGGGTATGAGGTGAGGATTTCATCCTAGGAAACAATATTTCACATGTGTTTTAAGGAAGTAAGTTCATAAACTTGTTTATGAATCGAAAAGGAAATCGCCAGGCGTTATTGGGATTGTTATTCATTGCATATCTTGTGAACATCCAATATGTGTGATTTAGTATAACCGCTCACGACTTATTTGTGTTCTTGGTCATAAAACTATTCACAAAGGTATAACCACTCACGACTTATGTATTGGTATGACTTTTATTAGTGAAACCGATCTTAAGTAATCACCTGAGATGGTATGATCAAGTTTGTGTTTTGTTGAACCGAATCCAGGTAAAGGGGAACCGATCCTATGAAGAGGTGCAACACATCACAAAGGGGAATCGATCCTTGTATGAGGTGCAACAAGGTTTATAGAAGAAAGGGGAACCGATCATATGAACATGTGCAACACGTTTTTAAGCAAAGGGGAACCGATCCTATGGACATGTGCAACACATATAAGTTAGATACCATATATATGTGGAGAACCGATCCTAGTACCTAGTCAACCGAATTTTGGAAAGCTAGTGTGACTATGCACAATACTCACATGGAGGTAGAACCGAAACTTGTTTTGGTAGAACCGTGAAACCCATGATTTGTGATTGAGTATTTCTTAATAAATCGCATAGTTCTTGAAAGTCAGATAAACCAATTCTAAACTTGTTTGGAAGTGTGGCAAATTGGTTTCAAGGTTGTAAGTATGAAAGAGGACTTACAAAGTAAGGATGTCGGCATACTTTGAACACGTGCAGTAATGTTTATATTTTATTGTTCAAAGTTATTCCTTAATAGCTAAAGGAAGAAAATCCCAGGATCGAAATAAATAAGTTAAGAATCTTTTATTTAAGGTTTTTAATTTTATTTTAGGAAAATGAGAATTAGTAATGTGCATTTACTAGTTGAGATTTTCCAGAGAGATTTTCGATCATTATTTTGGACAGAGCATTTCCAGGAATTATGAAAACCGAATTTGGAATGTATTGAATATCTTTGAGATTATTTTCGGTTTTGGAAATTCCTTGGTGTCCAAACTTCCTTGTCTATAAATACTTGAAGTTTGCATTTCTAGTAAACTAATCCTTCGTGACAGCAAACTTCCTCGGTTTGTGTTATTCCGGTGTAGCCGCCTATTCGGAGAGGAGAGTAACCTAATTAGATGAAATCTCTTACGGCCGCTCAGTTTAAAGTCTTCTTTGGGATTGAGAAGCTCTACGAGTGGGAAACTAGATAATTACGGTTTATCTTTTGTTTTCGATTGATTTGATTGACTAACGGTGGTTGAACTTTGATTGCACCTAGTCTGTTTATGCTTGAGAATCTTCTCTTCGATATAAGATTCACTCAAACTAGATCGAAGTTTCGATGAGGGATCTCTAGACTTGTTGTTAGTGCTAAAGACGATCTTGTGATAATCCATTGTTAACAGACTCCGTTTTGTGTGTGATTGATCACAAGAGATTCAAGTTGTTGTGTCTGGTGTGTTTTATTGAAGATCTAACAAGATTTGAAGACAAAGAAGATATTGAAGATTTCGATTTGGGGTTCATAATATTTGGTGTGCACAATACTTGTTTCAGTATAAGAGGATCCAACTATAATCAGTTTATCCTTGTGGTATATTGGATTGATTAGTTGTGTAGATCGGCGTCAATACAATTCTTTGTGATTAAAAGTATTGATTGCAAAATCTTAACGATTACTTTGGTAATTGAGAATAAGATAGATCTAAGAACCTGACGAAGGAGTTTATGTTAAGATAAACAGAAGAGCCTTTGTCTAACTCACATCACTTGGTTGAAGAGAGTTGATACCAAACAGATTTGTTGTTCCTTTACTGTTTGGAATACGAACCAAAGGAATTGTTCCAAGTACGTGACTTATTCATAAGTTGGAGGCGTGGGAATACAGACGAAACTAGGAGAACTATAGGTTTAGTTGCTTGGTCTCAACTATACGAAGTTAGGTTTAATTTTGTGTAGTGGCTTAATCTTGAGAGTATTCAATTCTGGACAAGGTCCCGGGGTTTTTCTGCATTTGCGGTTTCCTCGTTAACAAAATCTTGTTGTGTCATTTACTTTATATTTCCGCATTATAATTGTTTTATTATAATTAAAGTAAATTACACAAACGTTAATTCCTATTTACTTGATAAGCAATCCTATTGTGTTTGGTTAATTCCGAACCTTTGTATCAAGTAAACATACTTCGTTGTTGTATTGTCTCGATCTCGTATCCATAGATGATCACACGAAGTGTGAACCGATTAGTTGTATTGTCTCGACTCAGTCCATAGACAATCAATTTCGGAGAAATGACTTATAGGTAGGAAAAGTTTTAGCTTGAGGTATATTTGGGTACCCTCGCCTTTTCACAAAGCTCCTCCGGGAATATTCCAAACATTTTTCTTGTTGAAGTGAATGTGCTATCTGGAGGTTTGTGCTTGCTGTGGAAAGATGAAATAGATCTTCAAATCATTGAAGAAAATCCGAATGTGATTAATTGTAAAATCAGAGTTGATGCTAGAACAAATTTCTTTGTTCTCTTTCATTCATGGTGCCCTGGATGATGACCAAACACATGCTCAATGGTCTTATATGAACAATATTATTGCTCACTTTAAACTTCCACGGATAGTTTTAGGAGACTTAAATTTTGTGCTTTCTCAAGGTGAAAAGGAAGTAGGTAACTTTATATCTCTCTCAATCAGTCCTGGATGATTCTAACAGACTTCTAGCTAATAATGACCAGCATAGTATGTCCTTTATAGGAAACCCCTTCACGTGGACAAATAGGAGGTCCGGGCATGAACTTATCTTCTCTATAAGCTTGATTGGATGAACAATTATCCTAATTTCATTTCCTATCACTTAATCCCTTTAGAAAGCGACCATTGTCCAATTCTTCTTGAAACTGATAGAGTTCAAAACAGTACCTATAATCCATTTAGGATGAACAAAACTTGGTTGAAGGATTCTTCTTGTTAGATCTTATTGCAAGAAATTGGGTCAATTCGGTTTCTAGATCCAAATATTTCGAGAGTTACTAGAAGCCGCACGATACAAAAATTGCTTCGAGAAATTGGAATCACAATAGCTTTGGTAATATAAACACTCGGATATCTAAGATTAAAGCTCAAATATAAACTTTTTCTAGCAATAATAACACTAGTGCAACTTCTGAAACTCTTGAGGATCTGGAGAAGAACCTAGCTTATTGTCTAGATGCTCAAGCAGATTTTGGAAACACAGAAATAGGGATGAAGACCTTAGAAATGGTATTAGGAATACCGCCTATTTTCACAATAAGGTTAATTTTAGGAAAAAGAAGACTGACGCACTTCAAAACTCTATGGGTGTCTGATTGACTGAAAGGGATGATATAGTTGTCAATATAAAAGATCACTTTTTTAATACGAGTAGAACTACTTCACCTGATAATCCTGTTGAGTACTTTGCTTTTGTTACCCCTTGCATATCTGATGATGATAACAACGGATAAGTTTTTGATGGGGGCATGGGGGACAAATGATATGTTGACACGTGTTTTACCTATTAATTGTTTTAGCAAATCCTGTTTCCAAAAATATAAAAGATAAAATATAACTAATTAATATAACCAATTTTTTCTCCAAAAATATATTTTTTTTTATATTTGTGGAAATAAAATTTGTTGGAAACAATTAATAAGGAAAACACGTGTCAACATATCATTTGTCCCTCATGCCCCCATCAAATATTTATCCATAACGACATGCTTACTAGATTACCAACTAGTGAAGAAGTCAAAAATATCATGTTTAGTGTGCAACCTTGGACCACTCCCGGGCCTCCGATGGCTATCCTCCCTGGTTTTTACTAATGAGATGTGGCATATTGTTGGTGGGGATATAGTAAAAATGGTACAATCTTTTTCCATTAGAAGCATATTCTTAAACAAATAATTTTCCGCTTTAATTCCTAAGAAAATTGTCCCGCTAGTTGTTGATGGTGGTATTTAGTATAGGGTGAAAATTGTAAAAGTCCTGTCTACCCGACCCAGCATCGAAGTAGTAGACCTTGATATGTCTATATTCCGCAAGGAATTTGGAGAATATATCGAGAATACGATGAGTGCCTATGTCTCTCTTCATATTATATTTGAAACTCAAGCTCCTGGATGAATTGTTCACTAGTATAGAGCCTAATGAGTATCTAAGCTCCTAGTTGCATTACTCACTAATGCCGGAGCCTGTCGAGTATTCATTCTATGCTATGTTCCCCGGGCGAACTCTTGATGTTGACATGACATGACAATTAATGTTCGCTCGCAACTGAGTAGCATGAATTTCTGAAGTGTCGTGGATTAAGATATGCATGAAAATACTCAATTAGAGACACGCAAAGTTATGCTTCCCTCGAAACATAATTAGTGAATTTGTATGAACGCACAAAATTCACTGTAAATTGATTGATTACGTGTCACCACAAATTCAATCTTTCTAACATAATTTTATTAATTTACAAAAATTAGGTTTTTTGCGCCCCGCGCGATAGTTCGAACCCTATTGGTCGAAACTAAACCTAGGCAAACTAGGAAATTGATCCATCAGGTAGGAGCAAGATCCTACCAAAAGTCAGAAAACAAGAAATAAAGAGGAACTGCGGCAAGTAAGAGCAGCGGCAAAAGGAGGCATGGTCGCGCAACTTGGCCAACCGATTTGCTTCAGCAGGCGCCACCTGTGACCGGCTGGCCACGCCCCATGTTGTTGCTTGCCAGCCCATTTCCCATCGACCAATCAGATTGCTTTAAATGCGCCACACGCACTTTTAATAAAGTTAGAAATTGGCTGGTCGACACACTTAATTCCTTAAGAAATTTAATATATGCTGCCCATGTCAGTCTTAAAACGATCACGGCCGTACGTTTTGGCCACTTCTTAACACGGTCGGACAAGTACCACCACACACACCGGCGGGCCCACTAATGCATTGGCCAATCGGAGTCCTTCCAACTTGCTAACAGAGCCACTAACCGATTTCTCAAAGTTAGTTGGTCGCGCGACTTGCAAAACCCTAATTTTTATTAGGCGGCATTACATTACTACCGCATAACGATCTCGGCCGTCCAACTTCGCCAGCCGAATTGACCGGCCTAGATTCAATTCCGATCGACGGACAAGGAGCGGATACACTCACTAGCGGCAAGACAATAACGCTGGCTGGTCGAATGATCCACAGCATGCGGCCAAGACCAAAAACCGTTGGCCCAAAATGGGTTGGCCACACGGCTTTTAAAACCTAAATTAAATCAATGGCAGCCGTTAAATGCCGCAAATCATCTCGACCGCCCAACTTCTCTAGACGAATCGGCCGGCCAAACTCCTATTCTAGGCGTTCAACAAGATGTGGCCATGATCACCGGCCACCCCTCTTCCATAAGGAAATATTAGCCAAATCGCGGCCTGCCCATATGGATCCTAAACAATCGCCCAAAGATGGATGGCCGCGCTTCTTATATAAGTCTTAAATAAATTAGCGGCAACCAATAACTGCCGCAAATCATCTCAGCCATCCAATTTGGCTAGCCAATTTAACCGGTCTAGATTTAACTTGGACCGACCAATAAGATGTCAAAATGGCTACCAGCCATCACTCTCCTACAGGGACCGACCGGCCTACCTTTGGCGTGCATAAATAGCTCCCAGCAGCTTCCTGAAAGTGGTCGGTCATGCTCCTTTTAAGACACTAGGTCTCGCGACTAACCAAGACAGGCTCAATACAACGATGTTTCACATACATCGATTATTCGAGCTGCTTGCTTAAAAGCAGAATGCATACGATATTTTATGAGTATCGGTTTCACAAATAACTTAGTTATTTAACCTAGTGGCGTCACATGCTATTCTTTGCGGCAAGTCTCATGACTTGGCTCGTCACACATGACTACTCGCCACCTAGCTTGCGCGTGATTGGTCAGAATAATTTGGCAAGACCCACTCAGCAACTTGCTACATATTTTCTATAAAATACTCGAGACATCAAACATGTCACGAACTGGGGGATGTTCATCAGGGTATTCGTCTGGCGGTTTACAACGTGCGGCGTGCAACATGCCCATTATGAGAAAGTGTCAGGAAAGGCGGATAGTTAGTGGCAACAGAGAAGTAGTGGGTGTAACTGACTGTTCTTCCCCTCATAGTAGGGACGTGGTTTTCAACATTTTACACGATTCTCACTTCTCCATCACTCAACTACTTCCACTTCCTATGAGATCAGGATGCGTTCAACTATGACTTGTATAAATAGGTTTTCAACTTATTTCAAACAGAATGGTTATCAACACAAGTATCCAGAAAACACTAAAGAACTTATAGCTTACATTCCGCAAGCAAGTTCCACATTCTGATATAAGTCATAAAACAGCCACACCTTCAAAGTTAACCATTCTGATCTCAACACCTTCTTTGCTTCCCTCCCTAAGATAAACCCTTCTCCTTCATTTTGTGACCGAAGCAAGACTGGAACGGCCATTTCTTGGTTTAGGCCAGGATTGTACAGATTGATCTCTCGAATCTAAAGTACTCCCGTGCAGTGCATTTGTTTAGGGTTTAGATTCGTTTCTCGCGGCACACCCAAATTTACCATATCCATCAGAATCATTTTTTACCCCAAAACACTAGTCTTGTGGATTTTAGGCCTATTATTTTATGTAATGTGACTTACAAGGTAATATCAAAATTGTTATCTAATAGACTCAAGCCTTTACTCAACAAGATTATTTCTCCATCTCAAACTGCTTTCCTGTTAGGTAAAGTGATTTCAGATAATATTGTGATAGCTCATGAGTTAATTGATACCATGAAAAAAACTAAAAAATCTGATGGATGGATATATAGCCATAAATAGACATGTCTAAAGCTTTTGAAAAGGTAGAATGTAGTTTTCTCATTGCTTCTATGAAAAGTCTAGGTTTTTCAAGTGATTGGTGTGACCTAATTGAACAATGCATCACAATTGTTTCCACTTTTATTATGCTAAATGGATCTCCAGGTGAAATGTATAAACATCAAAGAAGCTTAAGACAATAAGACACGTTGTCTCCTTACGTATTTATTATTTGTATGGAGTGTTTATTTAGAGCATTAGTTTCTGCCGAAAGAAATGGTGAAATCCATGGTATAACAGTAACAAAAGATAGTCCATCTATTTCTCACCTGTTTTTTTGCAGATGACTGCTTGCTTTTCACAAAAGCTAGAACTAAGGAAGCTAGAACTTTAGCTAAAATCATTGATCAATTCAGTAAATTTTCAGGTCAGTCTATTAATTTTGACAAAGATAGTATAGCTTTTAGTTCTAAAATTCAGAATCACGTAAAGCAGGAGATAGCTAGTATTTTAAACATTAGTAGAATGGCTCTTCAGGACAAGTCTTGGTGTTCCATTGTTATTGCAAAGAACTAAAGTTGAATCATTTTATCCTGTCATTAACAATTTTTTTGTTAGACTAGCAGCTTAGAAATCAAAATTTGTCAACCAGCCAGCCAGGTAAGACTACTTTGATTCAATCTGCTGTGGGTACTCTTGCTAGCCATTATATGGTTGTTTTTAAAATGCCAAAACAAATTATTGACAAAATGGATGCTATCCAGAGGGATTTCCGATGGAACAAGAAAAATAATGAG
This sequence comes from Papaver armeniacum, assembly GCA_023531295.1. Lineage (NCBI taxonomy): Eukaryota > Viridiplantae > Streptophyta > Magnoliopsida > Ranunculales > Papaveraceae > Papaver > Papaver armeniacum. The sequence goes on from JAJJWW010004267.1 coordinate 324,357, forward strand.
AATGGTACTTACTTTAAAAAAATGTAAGAGCACTGCTCTTCCAAAGGATTTAGGTGGTCTGAACATCAGGCAATCTTTCATGTTAAATGAAGCTCTCCTGACTAAACTAGCATGGAGAATTATTGACCAACCTGATTCTCTTTGTTCTTCTATATTAAAATGTAATTACTTGAATACTGATCCTTTGATTGATGTTCTTGATAGACAGGGTTGCTGGGTGTGGAGGGGTATTTGTGATGGTTTTGGAATCATCAAAGAAAATTAATGTTGGGAAATAGGAGATGGAACCAAAATCTCTATCTGGAAGGATAACTAGATTCCACCTCTAAACAAACAACCTAGTTCTAATTTTAGTTCTACAGCTATGAAGACAGTCTCCCAACTTATCGATCATCATACTAAAGAGTGAAAACTTGACACTTTACAAGCTTTGTATAATAGTCATACTGTTGAAGCTATTAAGCAAATTAGAATACCTTTTATTGGTGAGGATATAATAAGATGGAAGCCATGATGAAGTGTTCTCTGTCAAAACTGCGTATAGAGCCATTTTGAATGAACAACAAGAAGCAGCTGCCTTGAGACCACCTATATGCTAGAAGTCCTTATGGAAAACAAACCTTCCTGTTAAGATTCAACATTTTCTCTGGAAATTTATTTGTAAATGTTTACCTGTTATAGATAGGATTGCCAGGCATAATAATCACATTGATAAATCATGTCATTTGTATGCTAATCCATGTGAGTATATAGAACATCTGTTCTTGGATTGCACTGGGTCTTCTAGTGTTTTCGATGATATAGAAATTAATCTGTTTCATAAGATTCAAGGTAATGATTGGTAACACTTGTTTGCTTTGTTATGTGGGAGATATGGAAGCACAGATGTTCTGTGGTGTTTGAAAATCTGCAGGTACATTGTGAGACCATTAAGAGAAATGTGAGAAATCACGTCTGATTGGCGGAGAATACAATCAAATATTCACCAAACAGTAGGGGAATGTGAATCTGTCCCATCCAACTACCTGGAAAAAACCTGTACCTAATGTGATTATTGTAAATTCAATAACAAAGCAGGCTTGGGAGTAAAATCTAGAAATGATGTATAGCATGGATCATATACTCTGTGGTAATGCATAGCATGGATCATATACGGCCAGCGAGAAACCTTTCATCGCACAGCCTTTCAAGATGCTCTACCTTTCAGGATGTTCTAGCGGGTTTGTGTTAGCATGCTTTACAAAGTATTTTGCTGCAACTATTCATGTGCTTAATTGACGTTTTTTGTTCTCGACCTACAAACACTTGCCAGAGAACTGAATAATAAACTACGGGGAAAGTCACAACTCCTACATAGGCTATATAAGCACCATGTCCCTGAGAAGATCAAACCCTGCTGTAGGTTTGTCATTTGCAGAGTGTAGAGAGTGGATTAAATACAAAAGGAACCAGCAAAAGTAAGTGCAGAAGTTTGCTACTTAAGATCACAAAATGAACTGGATATGTATCAACACAAGCAACTCATCTCTCTCTAATTACCAAAATATCATAATATATCATCTTTCGAAATGTAAAATAACTACTGCCCTACATTAATCATTGCACAAATCTTAGACAAGAACTCAGAAGATAAAAGAAGAAAGTATCAGCTGGTAAAACAATAAACGTAACATTGCTATCCTTCAAGTCTTAAAAGGAGATCATCCACCAGGCCTCCAGAAATCACCAAATTCCTACTTAAGTTCTTGAACGCTCAAACCTGCACGAGAGAAAAAAAGAAGAGTAAACGTAAAGCATAGAAAAAACAACATTAGACACTACCAGGCCATCTAGTGGAAAAGGTTAGTTTCATTGTCTGATTTTTTTTTTACGATATTCAGCTTAATCTACATTATCTTCTTCGACAACATTACAGTCTCAAAATGTTTATTGCCTACTGATCTCAAGGCAGCATACATGAAACCTAAAAGCCCCAATGAAACCGTTAAGGTTCTCCTAACCAAAAAAGCAAGTTAGCAGAAACTAGTTCACTTCCAACTATCAGACCATCAAAAAATAGGCAACTGGTATAATAAATTCTCATTCCAGTTTGTTCTCTAAAACACTTCCAAGAATCAAAACCCAATTTCAATTAGAAGTTCAAATTCTACTCTAATTTATTTAGAACGGTAAAACTTTCCCAGATATAAAAGTACGACTCGACCTTGTTAGAAGAAAGTTTAGATAAAACATAAACTAACCTGGAGGAAGTGATTGCTTCAACTTGTCTGCCTTGTCTGTGTCAAAGACGCAAAGTGTGTACAAATACTTGGAGCACCTAACCTTGAACTTAACGACATCCTTGCTCCTCTTAATTCTGACTGAACGAGCATCCTTCCTTCTTGCAGTTAGAAGGAAATCCTTGATCTCATTAATTTGCTTAGGCTACAAATCGAATAAAAATAAAATTGATCAGCAAAAGACAGCATAGCCAAAAGTTAAGAAACTTATGGACATTCATAATGCATGAAAACCCAAGGATGGATGTTTAACAAAACAAACCGGGTCCTCCTGAGAATCACATTAAATCCACTCAGGCTTCACAATTCACAAGACTATTATCAGAACATAACAATCAACTCACAGAAGTTATAATTCATCTGAAGCCTAATAGATTAGTACCGCGAACTGTAGACTCGCCACAAACATTTAGGTATACAGAACAAACATTATGTGTACACAGCATCAGTTCTACAAGATTTCTGGAGCAGCAAATCTAGAAATAATAAAAACTTACGAACAAAATGGAAACGATCTCTGTATCATAAACCAGATTCCTTCATTTCTTCCTAAGGTATCTTCCTTTCTTTGTTTACTACTAAGGATCTATACTGGCTTTTGGAAAACCCTAGAAATATAAATCTACTGAAACACATAATAAATCAGCTAAAACACTAATTAAAAGCACAAAGGTGATAACGTTTGACATGGTCATACTCCAAAAACATTAAAAACATTATATTGAGATCGCCTACACTTAAAATAGATAAATAATTGGAGTTCTGTGAAATTTAGAAGACGAATCTAACAGAACTAGAAAACCCTAGTTTGAAAAACGATACTCCAGAAAAGATCAAAACAGCATTAATCGAAGCAATAGAAGAAGATGGAGAGCAAGATCTTTACCATTGTCGCAGATATGAGAGAGGAGCCCCAAAGTACAACAAAGTTCGAAGAAGCGGAGGAAGAGATGAAATGCCGTAAATATATAACACACACCCTCTCCTTCTTCTAAAACCCTAATTTTATCGCTCACTATCCAAGTAGTTCAATGGGTGTTGGGCTTAAGGTCCATTAGTTATTCAGCCCTGCAGCCTAAGGAGTGAGTATTTGACCAAGAATCCGCCCATTTGACTCGGACCAAGCGTATTTTTGTGGAATGAGTGATTTGACTCGGACCAAGCGTACTTTTGTGGAATGAGTGCCCGGATCGTTCGCTAATGGGTTGGATGCGAATGAGATTTTTAAAATCCAACGGATTATATATTAGGTTCGGATGTAACTTTCAAAATTGTTTTCAGAAAATGGTCATTTATATTGTTTTCAGAAAATATATGGATAGTTTAGGAAATCTTAGGGTGTCTGCTTGGGGTGTTGTTATGGAACTTATATACATTTGTGATGCGTAGGTTTTATATGAATACATTCATTTTGGTTTTATTTTTATATATAAAGGGCTTGCGGCGCAGCTTGTTGCCCGCTTGCCTGCTATGTAAAAGACACTATATTAATATAACTATAAAATAAATTCATTCGATTATTTATATCCAATCGTTCATTCGTGTATTCATTGGATGCAAATACCTTGGATGTTGGATTGGTTGTCAATCCCGAATTCGAAATTCGTAATGAATTGTATTGGATGAGGATGAGGTGAAACCGCCATACCGACTGTTCATTCTTAAGCCAAACAAAGAACCGTGTTTTGGGGCATACAGATAAAATTTCATGGCATATCAAATAAAAATCGGGCCACTCTATCTTTTTTTAATTAATTTTCTATTATGTTTTATTAAAATTTTGGCTTTGTTCTTTATTATAAATTTAACTAAAAAACAAATTCATTCAATAATCCATATCCAATTCGTCCATCCGTGCGTCCATTGGACGCAAATCCGTTGGATGTTGGGTTGGATGTGGATGCAGAACTTGAAATTCGTAATGAATTGTATTGTATTGGATGAAGATGAGGTAAAAATCGTCCCATACCGATCCATGCTCATCCCTAAGCCAAATAAGGAACCGCGTTTTAGGGCATACATACAAAATTTCATGAAATTTTATTCCCACAAGTATTAAGTTCGGGCTATCTCCACTCTATAGGTTTTAGTTTGTGGTGTCTATGAAAGGCAAGATGCCTTTTGTGTTCGAAATGTTAAAGCTCAAGTTTATCTAGTAGTTAGTTTTGTTGTAGAAGTTGAAATCTCCCGATAAGAGACACAACAAGGATACCTGGACAAGTTCAAAAAATTATTTCATCAAATTATTAAAAATTGATGCACTTTTCAGAATTGATTCGCATAAAGCTAGTTTGGGCACAATTTTGCGGGTTATTGCCACATAAGTCAATGCAACCAAACAAAATCCCTAGATGAAAATACAAGGGATACCAAATACACCCAACTTTTTCAGTTGATAGGAGTATGAATGTATGTAATACGTTTAACAATCAAAAGATGCGGAAAAGTAAAAAGCGCACACACAAGAATTTTGTTAACGTGGAAACCGCAATAGCAGAAAAACCCCGGGACCTCGTCCAGATTGAACACCACATTGTACTAAGTCGCTACAGATACAAGCCTACTATCAGACTTTGAACTGGAATGTAGTTGAGACCAAATACACCCTCCAAGCGATTCCGTTACAGTCGCGCTCCTTACGTCTCTTGAACCTCGCAAGGTTCTACGCACTTGATTCCCTTAGATGACGTCCTTTAAATCCTAAGAGTTGTTTATGCCGAAGTGAAGACTTTTGATACCAATCTGCCTCTAACAGATAAGTTTATTTTGCTTAGATCAAAGATCAAGGTGTGGAAATATGTTCGCAATAGCAAGCTAGCAAACCTTAGGAATACGGGACTTATGACTCCTGAATAGCAGCCTAGATTCTTAACCACCTCCCAAAAACAATCGTCGAAAGGTCAACTAAGATCAATCTTTAGATATCTATCTTGAGGAATCACAAAGTCTGAGACGAAAATAATTTTGTGATTACTATCTATCCTGCCTGAAAAGATTACGAGAACCTCGATAATGGAAAGCAAGATCATGATTCATGAACTATCAAAGTAAAGATAGTCGGACCTGGCTTCACAAATCCACAAGCGAAGTCTTTTTGTCGTATACCTAAAAGGTCAACAAAGGCGACTCTAGAATCAACTAGGACACAAAGTGTCAGGGATTGATTTTCCCAGTTGATAAAGATGCTCTATTTATAGTTTTCAAAGACCAGGGTTAGCTTAAAATTCAAGCAAAGATAACTTGAGATTTCAAGCAAACTAAATAGGTCTTCAAACTATAATAAAAGACTATACACATAGGTTCAGATACTGAACCGTGTATAATGACTGTTCGGTTTGGCAAGTTGGCCAAAGAAATAAAAGTTACTTGATGTTCATTTAAACACCTAAGAAATTGACCATGATTTAAACACATAAGTGTTCAGTTAAGTCTTAGAAGTGTTTAAAAGAGTTCTAGCAATGTTAAACATATTAAATTAGTAAGTCTTTGAGCATCTTTGCCAGGACAGTTGGTACAACGGTCCGTGAACCGCAAGGCTTGTTCACGAGTCAAGGTGCTATGGTTCGTGAACCGGGGTCGCCAACCCTAGTAGACTCCGGAACTCGGTTGACCACAATTCGTTAACTGGGTTCGGCAAATGCTAGCAAATTACTCCAACATATAAAATCAGTTCACCACGGTTCGCCAACCAGGTTCGTGAATAGTTCCCAACTGAATTTATTGTTTACGAACTGGTTCGCCAACCTTCTTGTAATTCTGAATCTCATATATCTATGATTTTCAAACTAAGTTCGCCAACCTACCCTGTGTAGAAATTCAGTAAGTTCATATTTCTCTCTTTTGATGTTTGAAACATTCCCATGTGATATAATCCTTTATATGGGAAGTTTTAAATTGATCCACAAATTAATTCATAAAACTATATTGTTAAGGACCTTTGAACATCCAATCGCTAAATCATATTTTGAGATTTTTCACAAGACAAGCTTGGGTCGAAAAATCTTCTTTGATAATATACTATAAGTCATACAACATGGTCTCAATAGATAAATGACGGTATAGTGAGTACAATAGAATGGTTTAGTCTTCACATACATGATACAGAAGATCTTCAAATGTCTACGTCGATCTTCAGTCTTCAAGGGTGATCCCTGATACTCAACTACAATTATAACCTATCCGAAACTTGACATAGTAGACTGGAAATAAAGATATAGTTTTGATCACCTAACATTGACAACAAGCTTGAGATAGCAAAACTTGTTGATTCAACCGAGCAGTGCTCTAATGATCTCCCCCTTTGTAAATTTTAGTGACAAAACTATTCAATATATATGGATACAATAAATAAACTTTTCGGCTCAATCCACTATGCTTGATTTCCTTGGTTCTTCAACACACGTCTTGAATTCTCTGTAATTCAATTTCTTCTAATGTTCTCACGGTGTTCGTTCAACACTTTGTTGTTGAAGATCCTTAGCGATAACAACTTATGAGAATACTCGTTAGAGATTTTATAGAATGAGGTAAACACGCTCTACTCATTAGTCGTTATACAAAGACATAGTATTGTTACCTTCCCCAAAATTCAATTGCACCGCAATTTTGATGCAATACTACAGTGATATGTTCTCCCCCTTAGTCAATACATACTACTTTTGCAAAATAGGTAAAACCTATAGATAATAATTTACCCCACCTTACATGATGCTTCGTAAAAGCCATATGTATGTAGTAAGATACTACTTAATAATTCTCCCACTTTTTGTCAACAAAATTGTCAAAGGTGAAAAATCGGGATAATCATGAATTAATCAAAAGAGTTTCAAGATTAGCTAGAGAACACATACAACTTTAGTTTAGACAATTTCAACCAAAAAATATCGGTTTGCGTTAAGGAGACATAAGGCACAAACATCTTCTACAATTCCACAAATGCACTCCCCATAAAGATATTACCATTAAGCACAAGTTCAAAAAAGAACTCTCCCCCATTTATGTCATTCCCGAAAGAAAGACATGAGAAACCTTACTCTAGTCACAAGAGAAGGATTTTCTTGGATTTTAAATTTAATAGGCCAATTACGAACAAATTAATTTTGTATCCAATATTTTTGTCTCTTATCGTCAGTTACAAACAAAGAAGTTAAAAATAACGATATTAATGTTAGAGGCACTAAGATACAATATTTTCGTGAGAGAAATCATTATCACAAACTATCCTTTACGCCAGATACGACCAAGAGAACAATTAGAATGATATGACTCAACATAATAATTATAACTTCTCTAGCCATGTACGAACTTAGAGATTAAAGTTCACCACTTATTCCCTGGTGGTTACACAATCAAGGAGATAAGTCGATCCCTAAAGAACATCTTACTAACTCGTGTAGCAGCTTTCTTCACGTAAAGTGTAACCATGAAGATCAAAACATCATTCTCAAAATAATTTACTCCTCTTTTGCAAGAGTAAAAGAGCTTTAACCTATGATAGCATAAAACAAATCTCACAAAATAAGCTTTACCTTTTACTAAACTGGGAAAAAATCATCGAAAACCATGTTTCATAGAATACCTCTGGCGATGTAATTTTTTTAATCATAATCTCGTATAAACAAAATATCAAGCTCGAGTTAAATTTCCCCAAAAGTATAAGAATAAGATCATGGGCAACAACGAGCAAAAACCAATGAACTAGAGCAACACCAATAGCTTACCGAAGACTTCGAAAGGTTCGGGTATCTAAAGGTTTGTTAAGAATATTAGGCAATTGTTGTTCAGAAGGCACAAACTCGATTCTAACAATATTATTCTCAAATAATTCTCTTATAAAATGATATCTTATGTCAATGTGCTTTGTTCTTGAGTGCTCAACATGATTCTCGGTAATTTGATCTGTTATTGAGTTATCACAAAATATTTTTATAGTTTCAGAATCTGTTCCATAATCAGTGAGCATTTGTCTCATCCATAAAATTTGAATACAACACGAACCTGCAGCAATGTATGCAGCTTCACATGTTGACAAGGAATGAGAGTTTTGTTTCTTGCCATGCCACGCCACAAGATTTAAACCCACACGAAACAGTTCTCTTGTTGTATTCTTCCCTGTCTTCAACATTGTTCTGCCTAATCTGCAGACTGAATATGCATGTAAGTTTAGTGTTAGTATCAAAGGCAAAATATAAACCATAACCAATAGTATGTTTCACATATCGGATAATTCTCTTTACAACAACAAGAGAAGACTCTTTTGGTTCTCCTTGAAATCTTGCATAACACCCAACACTAAATAAAATGTCTGGTCTAGTTTCCGTAAGATATAACAGACTACCAATAATGTATCTATATAGTTTTTTATCAATTTGACATCATTCTTGTCTCGCTATAACTTCCCAAAGAGTAGCCATGAGAGTGAGCTTTGGAGGAATTTTCTAGACTAAACTTTTTAACAAGTTCCTTGGCATATTTCTCTTGAGAAATATAAATTCCATGTTATTGAATTTGTAATCCTAAGAAACACTCTAATTCACCAACATTTCTCATTTCAAATTTCTTTCCTAAGGAGGACTGAAATTCTTCAGAAAGTATCCTGGATGTTGATCCATAAATGATGTCATCTACATAGATCTGAGTTATTAAAACAACCTTTCTGGTAGGCTTGGGAATGGGATTTATTTTATGCCTACTTGTAATACTGCAAGTGCACATCGCCCGTTGGAGGCGTGGGGTCTGTGAGTCGATCCACGGGAAATGGGGGTCTTTGTAGAGTTGATCGAAGGCTTACTCTAACTGATTTCTAGTGAAGTGACAGAGTTGTATGAGCTGTGGGTGTCGAAACGACTAGTTGAAGGTTGTAACAATGATAACAAGATGAAATACAATTATAGAGATTACAGGCACTAGGATTATCAAATCCACCACTGATTCAAAGTTATGTGATTCAACTAATTTGAGTGTTCTTGTTCCCGTGACGGATAAGGAAAGTGTGTCAAAGCTATCGCTTATCTACGGAGTTTCACCAGGGGATAATTCAATTGTCACTAAAGATACTAATCCAGAGCACTAATTGTCTAGTTAAGCACAACTAGTCAAAGGGTTAGCAATGATGGTTAAAGCTTGAGCCGAACACACTAACACAAGAAAGTTATCCTAACTACAATGGATACATGGCATTCATTGTGAGAGCAATGCGCTGAAAGTGCTGGAATTGAACTTCTCTTATAACTTAAGCATGCAAAAACAACTCAAATAAAGTTGAACCACAGAACAAAGAACTAGGGTTTCATTTTAATCCTAGCAAATTAAATTAGAACATCACAAGAACAATTAAACACAAATTAACTCTAAATTGGTGCACTGGCTAGTCCAGGCATGCCCTCAAACATCCTCACCTCAACTCTATTTATACATGCAAATCAAAACCCTAGAATTCACTCAACTTCGAAATTAAACAAATACCCTCTCACCAAAAGTTGTCAATCGTTGTCGGCCTGTTCAATCGGTTCGCAACTCCCTTAATGCTCATTGGTAAAACCCTAGCTTTATCTATCTCAAACCTAGCTTCTAGGGTTTGAGAAGAAGCTATGAAGGAGATAGATCAAAGCTAGGCGGGCGGAGAAGGTGGCTGCATCGAGGTGGTCGAGATGGAGGTGTTCTCGGGCGTTGTTGGGTCAGCAGGAATAGCCTCGGGGAGAGATTGAAAGAAGGAGAGGGATGGGGAGCCTCCGGGGTTTGTCGGGGAGAAGAGAGAGGAGAAGAAGAAGAAAAATGAGGAGAGGCGTGTTTGGCTCGATGGGTGTAGGTGTAGGTGGATGTGGTGTGAAGCGGTTGCAGCCAAGGGTCGATGCGATGGGTGGAGCGACCGTTGGATGTAGATGGAGCAAATCGACGGCCGAGTAAAACGGGTCTTGGATTTGGATTATGGGTCGGTCTTGGTTTGCTCAAGCCCATGTCTTGTAAATGGGTTGCTACTTGTTGGGTTGCAACCGATGCGGTGCGGCTTTGGCTTCTGCTCCATAGACGCTTGCCTCCAATTTTCTCGCTCTTTTGGCTCCTCAATTTCTCCGAACTTTATTTACTACCTAAAAACATAAAATTAATTAGTACAAATATTTATTCTTGAAAACAAAGAAAATACAGAACTGGGATAATATCTCGATTTTCGAGCACAAAAGATGAGTTAAATGCCAATAAAAGGTGTAGAAATATGCAATATTTGGCACTCATCAAATACCCCAAACCCGAATTTTACTTGTCCTCAAGTGAAACAAATTAAGAAATCCTAACTATACCACTATCGCTGGTCTCGAATGCATTTAGCGTATGCACTAAGCCTTTAAACCGCTAGGTGTCCCTAGTGGACGAGTTGTAGTCTCGTGAGGGTTTGCAGGTGTACCCACAAAACCTTCTCCAACTTCAGAGTGTAAAAGAGTCTCAAGCATCCAAGGAGCTATGAGTATATAGAGTTTCTTGATGCTAGTAACACGAAGTTAGAACTACTAAAGAACGCATTCTCATCCTTAAGTGCTTCGAATGAGAAATAACCATACCATATGAAAGAGTTCGATTCGATTGTGATCATAAGCCCGACTTCTGCATCACCATTAGGGTTTTATGATAAATTGCACTCAAAAAGACCGCTTTTTAGTCTCTCATGTGTGCAGCGGGAATAAAGAGAGAAATCCTGCACACGTTGTAGGTAAGAAGGATAACCTTCTGAAATAATTTCCGGAGACTCCACAGAAGTGTGGACAAAAAGAATCTTTTTCTGATGATCTCTAAGAAAGGAAATCAACCATTAGCAAGGATGGGAGTACTCACTTACCTTCTCACCCGATCGGCAATTAACATTAACTCTCTCAAAGATTCATAGAAACGTCTTCAATCTTCGGTCTTCAATAGCTGATGATGAACTTCTGAACTTCACAAAAACTTGACAAACAATTTTTTTTTTTTTTTTTTTTGATTGAACATACATGAAATGAAAATAACAATAAAACAATAAAACTTGTATTGTCTTGATTTCATAAACTTCACTAATTCTCATCCTTTTTCTTTTCTTTTCTTTGTTGCACGTGAACCTTGGACTATTTCAACTTTTCTTCAAATATTCTGATGATGCTCCGCTTGCTGACGATGATGTGTTTCTATGAATCTATTGATGTTGTTGAGAGGGAGAGAGTGATGCTAACTGCAAATCAATATTTAGAAGGAGTTTTCATCTTTAAACGTCACCCTCATGATTGACAAAATTAGCACTCAAGAGATCAAAAATAGTGCTGAAAGTGGTGCGAAGTTGGGTAGCTCACCATTCCTACCCGGAATTGACGTACGGTGACACACACTCTAACAACTTTTCTAGAAAGTCACAAAAACTGAAGGTCGGTGCCTCGCTTGATGTAAAATGGGTAGTCTCCACTATGGGTGATCACAATTCTACTACCGAATATCTAAACAACACCTAATTCGCCCTCCGGTATGGTTAAATCCAACTTTAACGCTCTAATCAACTAAGAAACCCGATTGCATTCTCCAAGACTTCCAAGTTCTCGTTATTTCGGTCAGACTCTCTATGTAAACATAGCTAGAAGCATGCTAGTGACTCTAAGATCTCTAAAAGTTGGAGGTTTTTATGCAAGTATTTACAAAGAGTTTTGATTTATTTTTATTTTTTTATTTTTTTTTATTTTTTGATAAAATAAAAGACTAAAAACTCTATATGCAAATGCACCCCCAAACCTAAATCAAACATTGTCCTCAATGTGTCAACAAATGATAAAATTTTAAACAGTCACATACCAAGAGAACTATGCTGATAAGAGAAAAGGGAAGAGATTACCGGTATGTCGGCGGGAGCAAGGTTAGAGCTTCATTAGTCAAGGCTAGAATCCAACATTCTCAGTGGAGATCATATCGGATTAGCACAATATATGCTCAAGAAGACTCAACCGATTCAAGAAAGAAAATTTAACAAGTCCTACTGGATTATATACAATGAAAATTCACCATACACCAACAATCTAAAGAGTTGAGGATCAACCCAAAAGAAGATATGCAGAGACATCAACAGTCTTACACAAATATAACATGAGAGTGCAAGTAAGACTGCATATGAGAGTGATTTTCCCCCAAACCTAAACTTGTCAACATATGTGTTTGTGAGCACAAAATCTTGCAAATTTAAAGGTACATCATGCACAAGGTCTAACTCAAAATGAGTCTTGCTAAGAACAGGCAAATATACACATTCCAACTGTGGCTCTTTAAAGGTGTTATACTTTGATGCAAAATAGTCCAAGAGGACTTGGGAAGCACAAAGCTCTAGGCCTAAATTAGGCATTTTTAAAAGTTGGTTTTGCAATTTTGTTACAAACTACACCTAGGTTTGGTGGAGGAGTTTCAATCTGTGCCTTAGGAGAGAGATTAGGTACATATAAGTTGTTTTCATGAATAAGATCATTTGTACCATCACACACTTTCCTAAGGTCAGAAGAAGGTAAATCATGTTCACCTGCATAGAACAATTCATCAATCTCCATGTCATAATCATCAGAGGAGGCAACATATTGTGACATGGGCAGGGAATCAGACACAACAATAATATCATGATCCAAAAGAACATTAGTGTCAACAGAAGATTCATCTTTTCCTAAGTCACAAACAAGTTGTGTAGCATGCTCACTTTCACTAAAGAATTTCACAAACCCAAACTCAGAGTCAACATCGCATGGATGAATGTTAGAAGAAGTATCATTCATAGGGTTCACAGAAGAGACGCTTAACGTCTCTGAACCTAAAGATTCCACTACATTTTCAAAATACACATGCTCTTCATGTTCATCATCATCATCATCATAGCAAAAATTCATCTCTCCATTCAAAATTGTAGCATTTTTAGTGTACTCATCTACCTCTAGATTAGGTTCATATTCAGTGTTAGTTGCATGAGTAGGCCTAGAAACACTATTTTCAAAATCATCAGGAATAACAAACATCCTATCATAAGTTTCCTTCCAATCTTCATTTTGTAACTCAATCGGGGTTCCTTTGAAGAATCATAGTGAGTTGTTCTATTGAAGGAGAGTCTTCACTAGTGGGTATGCATTCCTCATATGGATATTCATTGTATGGTTGAGCATGAGGTTCACTAGAGAAGGGAAATTCAGACATGTTCTATATGGATGGTCATGTATTGCATTCAGGTTCAAGCCTAGCATTTTGTTCCATGAGCGTTTCCATTAGTGATTGTAAACAAGGAGTCGGGGGAGTATAAAATTGTTCAACTCCCCACTGTGGTGACTGATACATGTGCTCATGATGGTTAGGGTATGGATATTCAAGGTCAGGGCCCTGAGAAGGTTCATAGTATTCCCTAAAATCACTATGGTATGTGGGGGGTTCATACTGTGAAGCATGCCTGTAAGCAAGCTCTCTAATGGATTTGTTTGTATCCCCAGTTGCATGCAGACCAAAATCCTGACATGATCTAGCAACTTAATTTGAACTCAAAAAAAAAAGCATAGCTTAGCACATATCAAACATGTATAACCAATGATGTCTCAAAACAGGGAAGTTAAGCCCAAGTGATGCAAAGTGTTGCTGCAATTGTGCAGCCCAAGGGTTATGCAAAAGCCCAGTTGTAGTGGGCTCAGTTTGGTTTATTGAGTTTAGTTTGGTTTATGTGGGTATTTGGCTTGTGTGGGCTGGTTTGGTTTATGTGGGCTATGGGTGATACATCACAGGCTAAGGTAAGCCCAGTGGTTGCACAGCCCAGCTATGTGGGCTTCAGTTTGGTTTGTGGAGAGCCCAGGTCATGTGCAAATGCACAACTTAGTGTTTATTCAAAGCCCAACGGTTGTCAAGAGCGAGCCCAGTGATTGGGCTTGCGTTGTGTGCAACCCACTACTTATGTGCACGAGAATAACCGAGTTTTTACCTTTCAGCTCGGCCTAGGTAGAGGTTGGCAGATTAGGTTTCAGAACCAGCCTATGTTGGACTACCCTGCTCAGTCTTATGCAAGCTTCAGCTTGTGCACAGATTGGTAAGTTCACACAGCACAAGTCTAAGCTCAGCTCAGCTCATGCAAAGGCTATGTGCACAGAGCAATACAGCACAGGGGAAACTTATGCTCAGACTAGGTTATGTGCACACATCTCATGCAAAGGTGTTGGTAGGTGCACGTCTAGGCAAATGAATGACTCGGAGCAAGAAAAAAACAACAATTCGGGGTGATGTGCACGGGGCTTTACGAGAATTTAGCTGGTATGTCAATCAACTACTCATGCATTATGCTTGGTGGTTTGAAAGGGCTATGCAAAATAACTAGTTCGGCAGGCATTCATGGCAATAATCAAGGCGAGCAACAATCAACTTGATCCGGTTCAAACAACCAACCAATTCTCACCTTAGGGAAGCATTACGGGTAAGATTTCAAGATCGCATAACGCATACAAGTTATGACTATGATTCATAGATGCACAGATGCAGGCTTAATAGCACAGGTAAGCACGAATGTAAGAAAGACAATTTGGCATGAGTAAGGTGCAGGCCGAGATGAGGGTGAGTTGGCAACAACCTAGCTCAATAGGGTCCTGCAGCTTAAGCTCGGGCGAGATGCAACTAGGGTTATAGCAGGCCTTGGGTTTGCGGCCAGCCTAATCCTAGGCTAACCAGGTTGCAGTCAAGGTCAACAGCTGCAGGGGCTGGAGCTGGTGCTGTTAAAACAAAGAATTCAATGCCCAAATTACCCAAGAGCAAAAGATTTCTGCCAACACAATTTTGCTTCAAACGTCACAGGGCTATTCACAAATTTCAGAGATTCCAGGGGTGATTGTTCATGCAAGGTCACTAAATTATCATGCAGGCAGAGGCCACAGATGCACAAACAAGATACTCAGCACAATTTTGTTGGGAGATATATATATTTAAAAACATAGTTTTGTAATATTATATCAAACTTAGAGAAATAGTGTGGTGGTATAATTTTGGGCTCCCACACTATAGACTTGGGTTCAAGTCTCACCCCATGCATTTGAATAGGTATATTTATATATCTATAATATTTATTAAAAATCGAAGGGAGAGCGGGGCCTTTGGGGTCTTGGGAGGTCCGCTGATCCGAGAAACTTATTTTTGTTGTTTTTAACTCTTGATTTCCAAAACGGTTTTCAACTTAATATTCCTAATTAATTACATTAATTTTTGGTAAATTTAATGTTGCCGTTTTATGGCTGTTATGGAGGATTTTCAAGTGCGCACTTATTGGGCGAAATTTATTTTCATTAAAACCGTATTGATGTTTTTTGACTTATATAAGAAAAGTTTCTGGAGAAGATGAATATACAGTTTTTTCATCTATTTCGAGTTCTGAGCAAGTGTTAGATAGAGTATTTGTTGGTTCAATTTCTCATAGTGCAGAGAAATCGAATAAGAGAGTTATCAGCTGTTTTATCCCATAGGTGTTCGATAATTTTTTGACTGCTAGCACAATCAAGAGGCAGAGTCGCGAAATACCTTAAAGATAGCGACCTAGTCCGCGACTCGTTATTTGAGATCCGATTTCATTATTTCTTCATTGTTTCCAACAATTTTAAGGTAGTTGATTTTGCTATGGAGGTTGAAAGGAAGCGCGTTGATGATACCAACAAGCCATTCAAATTTGAAGGGCTGCATTTCAGAAGATGGAAGCTAGATGTTCTTTTATCTCAAACTCATGAAGTCGCAGATATGATTGTGTCGAGTGTTCATCCCTGGAACCATGGAACTCTCGCCGATAAAACTTCTATTGCTGATAAGACCGTTGCTGATGCTGATGCTGACGATGGTGCTGGCTGCCATCGATCCATGTCCTTCCGATGGTGCCAAAGATGTTGTTTCTCAAATCACGAGGAGAAACAAAAGGCCATTGACAAATGGATCGATGACGACTTTGATTGCAAAAACTACATTCTTAACGCATTATCCGATGATTTATATGAGTATTATTCAACTTTTGAAACTGCTAAAGATGTGTGATGCATTACATAAAAATACGACACCGAGGAAGCTGGCTCAAAGAAGTATGCCGTGAGCCGGTATTTGAGATACCAAATGGTGGATGATAGGTCAGTTGTTGCACAGGCTCATGAACTTCAAAAATTTACTACGAAATTGTGGCCGAAGGTATGAAAGGCGATGAACAATTTCAAGTTTCGTAATGATTGACAAGTTACCACCTAGCTGGAAAAATTTTCGTAATACTTTGCGTCACAAGACTAAAGAATTTTCTCTTGAAAGTTTGATTGTTAAGCCTGTGGTTGAGGAAGAAGCTCGGAAACAAGATAAGAAGGAAGAGATCCCCATTGTTTCTAATAATAAGACTCATCCTAATCTGAAACCTAAGAAAAAGGATATGAAGCCTAACCCGAACCAGAAGAAAGGAGGAAGGCCTAATCAAAACAAGAACCAACACCCATCAAAAAAATGGACATAATTCCAATTATGAGTTTCTTTGTTATGTCTGTAATAAACCAAACCATATGGCTAGGAATTGCAGGTTTAACAAGGAAAAGAATAACGCACAAGCTAATGCCGTGGGTGACGTTATAATTGCCATGGTCTCTGATCCAGAGTTCTACATGGTTGGTGGATCCGATGGGTGGTGGATAGACAGTGGTGCTTCGCGTCATTGTTGTTTTGATAGGTCCATGTTTAAGACTTATGATGAAACCAAGGATAAGAAAGTGTTGTTGGGAGACTCTCACAACACTATGGTGAAAGGTTCTGGACGGTAGAATTGAAGTTTATACGGGAAGACACTCATGCCGAAAGATGTTCTTCACACTCCGAAATGAGGAAGAACCTTGTTTCCGGCTATCTTCTCAACAAGGTCGGGTTGTATCAAACTATTGGGTCCGATGTTTACACTATAACTAAGAATAAGAATTTTGTAGGAAAAGGTTATGCTACCGATGGAATGTTTAAGCTTAATGTTGATGCTATGAATAAAATTGATTCTTCTCCGCTTATATGGTTTGCAATTTTAATGTTTGGCATGGTAGGCTTTGTCATGTGGGTAAAAAGTTAGTAAATAACATGAGCAAGTTAGGTATCCTTCTGAATTTTCTGAAAATGAATTTGAAAAATGTGAATACTGTAAGTCAAGCAAAAATAACTAAGACTTCACATAAATCATGTTGTAAGAGAATCCCAACCACTAGACTTAATACATTCTGATTTGTGTGAATATGAAGGTATCCTAACTAGAAATGGGAAGAGATATATTATGACGTTCATTGATGATTGTTCTAATTATACGTATGTTTATTTATTTGAGCCATAAGAATGAAGCTATTGAAAAGTTTAAAATTTTTATTGCTGAAATTGAAAATCAATTTGGTAGAAAAATTAAGAGGTTTCGTAGTGATAGAGGCACCGAATATGATTCGCTCTCCTTTTATCGAAATTTATCAAACTAATGGCATAATACATGAAAGAACTGCTCCATATAATCCTCAAATGAATGGAAAAGCTGAAAGAAAGAATCGTACACTGACTGAACTTACTGTTGCTTGTTTGCTTAGTTCTGGTGCTGCTTCTCATTGGTGGGGTGAATGTTTGTTGACTGTTTGCCATGTTTTGAATCGCATTCCCAATAATAAAACCATGATATCTCCTTATGAACTTTGGAGAAATAGAAAACCTAATGTATCTTATTTTAGAGTTTGGGGCTGTTTGGCTTTTGTTAGGAAACCTGATCCTAAAAGACATAAGTTAGAAAGTAGAGCTTATGAATGTGTTTTTATTGGTTATGCTCAAAACAGTAAAGCTTATAGGTTCTTTGATATTAATAATAAGGTTATTATTGAATCATGTGATGTTGACTTCTTTGAAGATAGATTTCCTTTTAAATCTAGAATTAGTGGGGGTTCAACACCTAGCACTTTACCTAGTGTTGATTCTGAGTCTATATTAGAAGAACCTAGAAGTGAAGAAACTAGGATCACTGAATTTGAACCTAGATACAGTAAAAGAGCTAGGACTGAGACAAAAGATAAAAATCCCGATTTTGAATTTTACGCTATAGAAGAAGAACCTTCTAATTTACAAGAGGCGTTTAACAGAGTCTAGTTTCGGCAAGAAGTGTAGATAATGAATGGGATTCTCACATGTCTAATGGAACTTGGAGTTATGTAGATTTACCTCCCGGTTGTAAGCCAATAGGTTGTAAATGGGTCTTGAAAAGGAAACTCAAACTCGATGGAACAATAGATAAGCATAAGGCTAGACTGGTTGCCAAAGGTTATAGGCGGCGAGAGAACGTAGACTTTTTTGATACTTATTCTCCTGTTACTAGATTAACATCTATACGTGTTTTGATTGTCATTGCTGCTACTCATAATCTTGTTATTCATCAAATGGATGTTAAAACCGCTTTTTGAATGGTGAACTAGAAGAAGAAATTTACATGGAACAACTGAAGGTTTTGTAATTCTGGACAAGAACATAAAGTATGTAAGCTAGAAAAATCTCTTTATGGTTTTGAAACAAGCTCTAAACAATGGCATGAGAAATTTGATAATTTAATGATTTCAAGTAACTTCAGAATAAATGAGGGTGACAAATGCATCTACTATAAATCCGAGAATGATGTATGTGTGATTGTTTGCTTGTATGTGGATGATTTGCTAATATTTGGTTCCAGTTTATCTCGTTGTCAATGAAACTAAAAGCATGCTTAGTTCGAATTTTGACATGAAAGATTTGGGTGAAGCTAGTGTAATCTTGGGAATCAAAATAACTAGAACTAATAGTGGTATTTGTTTGGATCAATCTCACTACATTGAAAAAAAAATCCTAAAGAAGTATGAATATTTTGATTATAAACCCGTTTGTACTCCTTTTGATCCTACTTGTGAAATTGTTAAGGAACTTGGAGAAAGTGTTAGACAATGAATATGCTAGTATAATAGGCGTGCTGCGTTATGCAGTTGATTGTACTAGACCCAGACATTGCGTATGCGATGGGAGTTACGTGCGGGGTTTACCCAAGAATCCTAGTTTGAAACACTAGGATGTTTGTTGAGAAGGGTTATGCGGTATACGAAAAGAACCACAAACCTAGGATTACACTATCAAAGGTATCCGCGGTCCTTGAAGGATTTAGCGATGCTAATTGGAATATTCTTGAGATGATTCCAAGTCCACCAAAATGGATATGTTTTTACTATTTGCTGGGGCGCTTGTATCTTGGAGATCAAAGAACAGACAATTATAGCCCAATCTACGATGGAGGCTGAATTGATAGCGAGAGAAGCAGGTAGTGAAGAGGCGGGATGGCTGAAATGTCTGTTGTCGACATTCCAAGTATGGGAAAACCAATACCAGCCACTTTGATCTACCGCGATAGTTGCCTGCTATCGGAGTAGTAGATAATTGTTATAATAACAATAAGAATCGACATATACGTCGAAAGCACGACACAGTTAGAGAATTTCTCACAAGCGGTGTTGTAAGAATAGATCATGTAAGATTCGAAGGAAATATAAGCTGACACTTTGAAGAAAGGGTTAGCTAGAGAAAAATGTATGGAAATTTTCTAGAAGTATGGGACTTAGGCCTGTGAGAAGTTGAGTCATTTGTAATGGATACCCAACCTAGATAGGTTCAAAGGGACTAGACGAAGTTACAAATGATATGATAGAGTCATGCACTCCCATAGCATGATATCCTGAAGTGGGAAACAGGTTGAGTATTTAACTCTTAATGATTCTATAGCTCTTAAGTTAGAGTGGGATACACAGGAGTATTCTTGATAGACTCACCTATACGAATGTGAAGGTATGGCCTCCTTCTATGAGAAATTGGGCATTTCTCAAGATCATTTGTTAAAAAAGGGATAAGCACATGGCCTTAATGTGCGAACTTAAGGACTTTACTCTAGAAATAGTTGTGTGTGTTAAATAATCTAATATTAGTTGGAGTTCGAGACGCAAGTCACTCTAGTCACCTGGTACTTAGAAAATTTAACACTATGCGAGGTTCAAGTTTAAAGGCACCTTTGCGGATGCACAACTATACAACACTTGCTCAATGTTTTTAAAATATAAGTGGGGGATTGTTGGGAGATATATATATTTAAAAACATAGTTTTGTAATATTATATCAAACTTAGAGAAATAGTGTGGTGGTATAATTTTGGGCTCCACACTATAGACTTGAGTTCAAGTCTCACCCCATGCATTTGAATAGGTATATTTATATATCTATAATATTTATTAAAAATCCTCAGGAGAGCGGGGCCTTGGGGGTCTTGGGAGGTCTGCTGATCCGAAACTTATTTTTGTTGTTTTTAACTCTTGATTTCCAAAACGGTTTTCAACTTAATATTCCTAATTAATTACATTAATTTTTGGTAAATTTAATGTTGCCGTTTTATGGTTGTTATGGAGGATTTTCAAGTGCGCACTTATTGCGAAATTTATTTTCATTAAAACCGTATTGATGTTTTTTGACTTATATAAGAAAAGTTTCTGGAGAAGATGAATATACAGTTTTTTTCATCTATTTCGAGTTCTGAGCAAGTGTTAGATAGAGTATTTGTTGGTTCGATTTCTCATAGAAAAGAGAAATCGAATAAGAGAGTTATCACTGTTTTATCCATAGGTGTTCGACAATTTTTTGACTGCTAGCACAATCAAGAGGCATAGTCGCGAAATGCCTTAAAGATAGCGACCTAGTCCGCGACTCAGCTGTTTGAGATCCGATTTCATTATTTCTTCATTGTTTCCAACAAATTTCAACCATTCACAGATCAGGGGAACAAGGTTCAGTAATGCTCAGGTCAGCAAGGTAGCTAGTTTGTCAGGCAAGGATAGCTCACAGATTTAACAGTTCAAACATTCAATGCTACACAGTGAGGTTTATAGTTTCATAAAGGTGATCATTTCACTCAAGCATCACAGAAGCATGTTTTTGTAAATCAGGGTGAACCAATATCAGTGCAAATCATCCCACATTCATGACAACCATTCAAGACAGAGATTGAGTTGGGGAATACAATACCACCAGTGTTAAACTGGGTTTAGGCACTCCACAGATGATGTTTTGCTGCTCCTTCTTTCTCCTCTTTGAGCTGATGCTCCAGCTTTTGTAGCACAGGTACTTGGTTCAGCTGCACCACAGGGCAATACAAGGCTAACCTCAAATCTACAGCACTGTGTTCTGCTCCTTATTGCTTTCCTTGCTTCAGCAGCAGTGTAGCATGCACCTGCTGGCTCAACTGAAATGTGGTCAGTACTCGAAATATGCAATTACCAAACAAAAATGAAGACTGGGCTAAGGTGCTCACTAAGCTACAGCTACAGATAAAAATGCAGATGATAAAAGTTACTGGCTGACTGATGTGCAATTATGATAACAAAGAAAATTTTAACTAACGGTGACTAACACTAAGGTGGTGACTAACGGTGAAGATGAAGATGCAAACAGTTAAGCTAAGTTGAAAAAATACACAACTAAGTTACTCTAAGACGGGGTAATGATGCAAGATGCAAAGGTTGTGAATGTAAGCTATGGATGATGTAAACAAGATTAAAAGAAAAACTAGCAGATGTATGATGCAATAACAGATGGAATGACAGGTGCAGAGATGTAGATATACAGCTAAGATTAACACTAGCAGAAAAAAATATGAAGAAAAAAAAAAAAAAAAGCACTAGCAGCTAAGTTATACTAACACAGGGCTAAAGATAACAATGCAATGTGAGTATATACAGGGAGAAATGGAAATTCAGTAAAGACAAGCAATAATCAATCACAGCACTCGCCAAGTCCCCGGCAACGGCGCCAAAAACTTGGTAGGTCTGTAAAAATGTATTTTCCTACGTCTTAATCTGCAAGTGCACAGTGCCTTTGGAGGCAGTGGCAAGCACAGGTCGAACCACAGAGACTTGTGGTGCTATAATTGATCAAAGGCTTCCTAAACTGACTTTCTAGTGAAGGTAACACAACTGAGGTTTTGTCGATGCGACTAAGTTTGCATTAGTGACTGAAATAGTAACTAAGATATAAGACAATGACAATGGGGATACTAGGGTCTTCAAATCCACCTTTAACCTACACTATGTCTTCAACTCATGATATTATTCTTGTCTTTATGACAGATAACGGAGAGGTGTCAACTCTGCTCTATGTCTAAGATGTTTCTCCGATTGATAGTTTAATCACAACTAAGGTATCTTTCCAAAGCATTACTTGTCTAGTTAGAGTACAACTAATCTGAGGATCAATAATAATCTAATTAAGCTTGAGTTGCAGCATAATCATCACAGAGGTATTCTAACTACAGTGCATACATGGCATACACTGTGAGAGCAAAGTGTTGACATGCTAAGATTAAATTCTATCTTAGGAAGTATTTAAGCATTCAAGAATCAACATTTAAAGTATGAGAAACACAATAGCAGGTTAGGGTTTCATCTGAACCCTAGCAATTTGATTTAGAACATGATACAAATATAAATTAACCTAAATTGGTGCTCTGGCTAGCCCAGGCATAAACTTCTAACATCTTCACCTCAGTTCTATTTATACATGCACTCCAAACCCTAATTCATTTTAAATTGAAAAGTAAATGCATACCCAATCACCCATACTCTCTTGTCTTGTCTCTGAGCTCCATGCGTCGATTGTTGGAGAAACCCTAGTTCTAGTTATCTCTAATTTAGCTTCTAGGGTTATGGAGAAGCTAAAGAGAGATAGCTCGACCTAGAGGAGAGGTGAAGGTGGCTGAGGCGGCTGCTGGAGTTGTTGGTGTTGGTGTTAATGATAAGAAGATGGTGGTGATGATGATTGCTCAAGAACGGCATGGGAGGAAGAGGAGAGGGATGGGTTTTCTCTGCTGAGGGTATGGAGAAGAAAGAGAAGATGAAGAGAGGAAATGGGTTAGGTCGAATGGGGTATAGGTGTAGGAGGTTTCGTTGTAAGCGGGCGCAATGACGGACGATGAGGAAGTCATGTGAGCGTTGGATGTGGCGAGTGAGATCCGAACGGCCGAGGAGGATTGGGGTGATTTGGTGTTGAGCGGAGGCATCGAGAAATGATGTGAGTGATGGAGCGACCGTAGGATGCAGCTGGGCGAGATCTCAACGGCTTAGAGTGGACGGGCTCGGATCCGGGTCGCGGGTCTTGGATAGCTTGGGCCCATGTCTTGTAAATGAGTTGCTACTTGTTGGGTTGCAACTGTGCCTTGTATGGCTTTGGCTTTTTGCTCCATAGACGCTTGTCTCCACTTTCTCGCTCTTTTGGCCTCAATTTCTCAGAACTTTATTTATTACCTAAAAACACAAAATTAATTAGTACAAATATTTATTCTTGAAAACAAAGAAAATACGAGTCCGGGATAATATCCGATTTTACGAGCACAAAAGATGAGTTAAATGCCAATAAAAAGGTGTATAAATATGCAATATTTGGCACTCATCACTAGGGCCAAGGCAGAGTGTGTTTGGCATGGCGCGGCTAGCTTGGGCAAGGTGTGGCTGGCATGATTTGCCATTGGCACGGAGGTGCGGCTAGCATGGTTGGCATGCTTTGGCGCGTTTGGTGTACTGGCATGATTTGTCATTGGCACAGAGGTGCGGCTAGCTTGGGCTAGGTGTGGCTGGCGTGATTTGCCATTGGCACGGAGGTGCGGCTAGCATGGTTGGCATGCTTTGGCGCGTTTGGTGTGGCTGGCATGATTTGCCATTGGCACGGAGGTGCGGCTATCTTGGGATAGGTGTGACTAGCATAGCTAGGGCCAAGGCAGAGTGCGTTTGGCATGGCGCGACTAGCTTGGGCTAGGTGTGGCTGGCATGATTTTCCATTGGCACGGAGGTGCGGTTAGCTTGGGCTAGGTGTGGCTGGCGTGATTTGCCATTGGCACAGAGGTGCGGCTAGCATGGTTGGCATGCTTTGGCGCATTTGGTGTGTCTGGCATGATTTTCCATTGGCACAGAGGTGCGGCTAGCTTAGCTAGGGCCAAGGCAGAGTGCGTTTGGCATGGCGCGGCTAGCTTGGGCTAAGTGTGGCTGGCATGATTTGCCATTGGCACGAGGGGAATTAGGGTTTTGTTCGTTGTAACCCTAATTTGAAAAAATACCCCATATTAATTACTGACTACATGCATTGAATGTTCTAATAAATGTGTCGCCGGTGACATTAGGTTATTCGGGGTTTTACGATTTTACCCTTTGTCTAAAAACCACCATCATCACTTGCATAATTAGCTTCTCTTGTATTTGGTCTTTTGGTTCCGTTGTGCCAGTGACCTCTTAGGCTTTGGTTTGTACTTTGCCTTTGGCAGTTTTTCTCTTGAATATAAAATTTCTCTTCTCGAAAAATAAAAAATACTACCATAAGTACCTTAATTTTACATATATTACCCCTATTCTCAGATCGTCTACTCCTCGTACACCATCTGACTTAATTTCTCAAAGGCTTTCGATAGAGTTAAACAACATTTGTGAGAACTTTTTAGCTTTATTTTTATTCTGAAGTGGGTGCATATATATTATCATGTAGTGCAAAACTTATACATATTTCTCCATTATTTCTGAAGTGCAAAACCACCGCATATTCTCTATTAATTTGATGTGATCCAAAAAAGTATAACTATTCTTGAGTCGGTATTTTCACTCATGTGGGGAATGTTAGAATTTTAAATCAAAATATTATTGTGTAAGCGGAAATTGATTTCAAAATTTAAACTCCTAAATATGTGTTTAGGTGATGCCCGACCTTTAAGAATTTAGTGCACAAGTGTTTCGCGGGCCGCCATATGATGTGGTGAGTCTCCAATGAATGAAAAGACATCTTGTAAAGTCAGCATTGACTTTATACAAACCATCTCTTAGTTTAGTTTTTGGACGAGAACAATTCGGTGTCAACATTTGCTACTCGAGTAACTAGATTTGCCGTGCATGCTAATTTCAACAAGGCATGTTACATTTATCTTGGAAGACGATATCCTCGCGTAAAAATGTAAACACCATATGCAACAGAATTGAATTGTCTTTTAAAAATATATTACTTTGCCTAGATAAACCAAATACGATAAATATTTTAATGCTTTATTTTATTAATATTGTGTTTTTGCATCAATATAATTTTCAAGTAACCAAGATGGGACTATTTTCGATTGTTGAAAAATCTGATTGCCTTGGATTTTTCTATTGCAAAATCAAATTACCTTCCAAATAACCTCAAGATGATGTGTTGTTGTTTTTGTCGCAAACATGTCACAGAAAATGTTTATGGAATAATGTATCTAATGGAGAAAACCGACACGAAGAAAATGATAAAAATGTATGTTATGTAAAGGCTAATTAAGCATGTAGGAGCCTTGATGAAAATATGGTGTTAAAAACCTTGGCTAGATGTCCTGAGGATCCTATTGATGATGTTAGCAGAGATACAAATATGTTTGGTTTGATCTCCAACATAACAAGTTTGGCATATTGATGTGGATATGTCTTTTGGAAGATATGAAATGGTTGTAATGTTTGGACTGGTAGGACTATTAGTCAAGAACTGGTGGAGATTCCATAACCTTGATGATTTTATTTTGATTTCTATGAATTCTGTAATGATTCCGATCTTGAATCGGTTATTTATGAATATTTAAAACTTTGCGTTGTTTTTCAAAAAACAAAAAAAAGCATGTAGGAGCCTAGGTCATTGGATCGAACTCCATGAAAGGGTATGATCTTCTAGTAAATCAGAACTTTATTGCACCTGTAGATAGTGTAAACTCTGCTGCTAACTTAATTCAGATTTAACATCTTCTTAATCCATTTGTAAAGAAAAGACTACGGATATTATCGAAAAGAAAAATAAAAGTTAAAAAGTTCATCACTTATTTGTCGAAAAAGTTCATCACTTATATTCGGCTTTCTAGTCTCCACCTCCCTATCACCTCACTACAATTTATACCCCATATCTGGGTTCAGATTTAGGTTCAGGTTCAGATGGGATTAACCATTCCCTAAATTTAGGGTTTAGATCGTAGGGAGTTAAAAATCCGGAGGCGAATAGCATTGCCGCTTATCTATGTATACCTAAATAATAAATCGTATGATTTTATATTTATTCAAATATCAATATTGACACTTTCATTCTCTTTTGAGCTAAAATTCTCGTTATCATAATAATCATGGAGTTGTTTTTTCTTGTTTTCTTTACCTTATATAATTACATCAAATAACGAAAACTTATTGCTTAAATCAATAGGAAGTATTATTACCTCTACTGTTACTGAGAGAACAATACCACACTAGTACAATATAAGCTACATGGTATTCCCATTAATAATATGCAAAATGAAATTAATTGTTAACGAAGCGGCAATGTTTACGTATTTGTCCTTGATCTCCAGTCAAGACTCCAATACTTCCCATTCTGTTCATGGACAATGCCCATGATTTTCTCCAGTCTTCGAAGCCAATTGCGAATTCCTCTGAAATCAGTTTGGTATCGGGGCCAAAGAGTAGTTGTTGATCAACCCCTAGAATGGCTTTTTTTATTTAACACCCTGGTGTAGTAATTGTTGTCGAACTTGTATTTAGTGTTTTCTGGGTTCAAAGGAATGACTTTATCGGCTTGGCCTCTCTTCCTCCTGGCCGGACATATCTTCCTCATATCTCTTACCAATGATATGTTCATGCTCGGATCTGGTTTTCTTGTATTGTTGAAATTGTATAAGCGGTCAGCGATAACACTGCACCGTGTTGAACCCATCGTGTGTGCACCTATAGGACAAAATTTAAAGAAACAAGAATGAATCACACAATGCGGAGAAATATAACTCCCTTAAACCTGTCGAGCATTAAGACGAGAAAAACTACCTAGGAGGGTGGTCATATCCAGGACATCTAAACCTTTGGACCTGAAGTAGGCGAGAGAAGCTTCCCATGAAATGGAAGGGGATGGAAGGTCCACTGCTGCTTTATCTGAAACCAGCCCATCTCTTCTTCCCGTTTTCAAAGGATACGATGGTGCTCCTGCCTGCAAACATATTCAGTGTTAAACCCAAAATGCTTAAAAGTATGTTCTGGAGCCTGGATTGATCAGATCCAGAAAAGTTCAAGAATGGAGCGGTAAGCCCGTAAAAACTTACCAGACGAACTGCATCTCTAGTGGCAAGCTGAAGGATATCAGCACAAGATACTACTCCAGGGCACCTTTGTTCTAAAACAGACTTGATCGTGTCGATAACTGCGAATCCTCCTAACGCTACATTTTGTCTTGCTTTCTTTTCAGAGTTTGCACCATCTAGGAGAACTGAACCATCGCAACCCTGTACATATATGTGCACAACAAAAAGTCAAGAATATGTATTTTTACAACAATGACACACCATCTTAAAATCTTAACTTCTGCTTAGATCAGAGTACATTAAGCCATTACAATGTGAAGTGTATATATTAGTGAAGCTCACTCATAAACATACCGAGACAAAGCAATCAGAGTAACTCAAGCGAAGGAGTTTAGCAGTGATGGAACGATCTCTAATCCAATGCTCCCTAACTTGGTGCTTAACATACTCCTCAACATCTGGACACTGACCATTTAGCTTGTAAAATTTACGCTTGAGACCTGTTGGCTGAACTGTAACTGCCCCATCAACAATAGATATTGTTGCAATAACTAATGAAACTATAACAAACAGAATATAGTAAAAATCTCTTCTCATCACCATGTCTTCTTCTTTCTCAAATCTAATAATCTTAGAGAGAGAAAGACAATGTGTGAGACAGAGAAAAAAAAAGAGCCTTTTTTCTTTTTTAGTTTTTGATTGTAGAAGGAGAGTTTGAGACTGTTTAGATAATCTGATAAATCTCCAATTTATAGTGAAAGATGACACCCATTTTTTGCTTACATTAAACAAATGACAGGTTGGTATTTTTTGAAAAGTGTAAATGAAAATGTTTGAATATAGTTTTTTCAATTCTTTCCATATCCTACGGCATGTGTAAGCTGACTTTGATGCAATTTGGTTGGCTTTTTCACATGAGCCAATGCGCCTCTCCTTCAACATTCTTCGAGACCGACCTTGCCGCGTGTTTAAGTTTTCCTCGATCCTGCACTCTATATCTAGGGTGGTGGTGCTAAAGAACGTGGCTTGGCGAGAGGAGCGGAAGGGTAGTCCTTTGTTAAACTTGGGATCTTCTTTTCCTCATAAACGAAAACCAAAGCTTTCCATTTTTCTAGTTCGATTCATATAAACAAACCACAGATCACACTGCACTAGTACTACATACTACTAATACATGGTTTAATTTAGAAACGTCCCATAGTAATTCGAGGTTTCGGAAGATACTGCCGTTTATTGCTATAATGGTGCCCTTGAGAGATGCAGGTCCAATAAACTACAAAATAGGCAGCACTCGGACTTTGTTCTAGGAGCGTGCATGGCAGTTTTTTTACTCGGCGGCAGGGCAAAGTCTTGTTCGAAAACATTTAAGGTGGGCACTAGACTCGTGTCATGAATTTATTAAGCTCGAACCAGCTATTAAGAAACTTAAATTACTCTCGACATTGATTTGTAAGTTAAGCAATGTTGTCTTAACATAGAGCGAGATCCTAGTTAAGTTTATTATGTTGTTTTGTTCATTAATTAATTTCATCAGTATCATTATGGAGCAGTATTACGTGTTAATGTAGCTAAGGAATAAGGATCAACTAGCCTCTAGCCAACTAGCTACGGCTAGATTTTTGTGGAATCTTTGTGTATACTCGAGAATCCAGAGAGTTGGATTCTTCATTCAGCAAAACTAACAGCACGTCACCGTTCGTCAAAACTCAAACCTACGCAAAAGTTTTGACTGATGAATTAATTCCTTAATGCTTAATATCAGACATGATTTAAAGAGTGTTTTTGGTGCTGATTTGTCATAATCTAGTTATTGAATCTGACTCGTTGGAGTCTGCAGATGTGTTCAGCTGTTTAGTGTATGATAAAATATTTGTTTCGGGATGGCTTGCTAACATTTGAAGGAGGTAACGTTATGATCCCGCTGTCTCACCATTCTTTATGGAGATTATACTAGACTACTATCGCATGCATGAAGTGAAGAGACACAAAGCTACTTTCTGAATCAGCAGTCGGGATGCAAAACAAACCTTTATAGTTAAAAATTCAGGTATGCCATACGTCCAGCCTCGATCACAATTCACATCTTTGTACTTTGAACTATTTAAATCCACCACCATCTAAATTACATAGCAAAATGAAACAGCGTAACGTAATTTTAGTGTGGAGTCGTCTTTGTTTCTAATAAACTCATGAGACCTTTGCTAAGACAAGTACCAACTTGCACAAGCTGGGTACCAGTTAACTATAATTAAAAGTTCTGGAGATCCCAAAAATACGTCTTTAATCAAAACGTTTAATTATTTGAAACGTTTCAAATATAAAAGGCTTTGACAAGAGGTTTAGTCAAATGTCTGTTGTTATTGCTGTTTTATGAAGAATATAAACAGATCGAGCAAAAGATTATACGTACATTCTGAAATTTGACTCAAACATGTACTTGGTGGGCATGTGTGGACTACGGAGGAGAAGAATTTTTGCCCGTATAATCCAACGCGTGAGTGGGACTTAAACTCGAAGAGAATTGAGTTTACTTAGCTAAAAGATTAGATCAAAATTGACCAAACAAAACAGCCGACCCCAAATGAAACCTAACTTGCGAATTTCACAATTTTATCAGGGGTTTATGCATATTGACTTCTCGCCTCCTCCTTTGTTTTCTTTTTCCATCTCATGAGCAAGTACCCGTCAATTGAGTTGAGAGAAAGATTACGTTAATTTCCCACCTATAATCATTCATCAAGTGGGATTAATTAACACAAAGTGGGAGCATAAGTGCATAATTAGCAATTCGAACTTAACCACTAGTGTATAAATAAATCTTTTGTCTATAAATTTTTTAATTTACGGATCAAAAAAAAAAGTATAATAAATGAATAGTTCTTGTATCGGTTACCCAATTATCGCATGAAACGAGTAGAATTTCAGGTTTTTAGTCGGATTATTGTTTTTCTCGATGAAAGTTTCACTTTTTCTTATTTTTTTGGTACATTTTGTGGAAAGTCGTTGCTAGGTTTTTCTTTTGATGGAATGGTTAACATCATTAATTTAGAAACATATTATAATTTTATGTTTGTCAAAAACATTAGATATAATGCTAGACTTTCGAACTCGTTGTTGTAAATGAATTGACATATATATGTTGAAGATTTTTTATCCTGCTTCCTTTGTCATGGAGTCCGCCGTTGTATTATGATTTTTGCTTATATATCTAAAACTGTTATAGCTTGTGTAATTGTATTTCCTGCATACCATGGAACGCATGTACTTTTTCTTTTGTTAATAATATCCACTAGTAATTCGCAGTCCGCTGTTATGGAGACACTTGATAATATGTTCTCATTTAACTAGTTACTTGCCTGCATGAACCGCCAAAGAAGCCCAATCTGAACCTACCACTGAAATATACATAAATACTTCTTGATCTACTAAATAAAGGATGAAAGCATATCCACAAGAAATCTCATTTCTTAAAAGATGCGTCAATGAATATTATCCGATTTGAGTTTAGGGAAGACCATGAAGGCTTAATTGTTTTTCCTTTACAAGTATGGGGAATCGTAGCATGTCCTTAGTAGGAGTAGACTGCATGTATCTCTTAATTTGGTCTATCAGGGTTGTCGGATACGGATTATTTTTTTTCAAAAATTACTCAGCACCTAAGTATCCAAATGAACCAAAGGATGGTAGAATTCCAAAAATCACGAGGATTTAGAGTCATAAATCCATTTTTTTTACCCATGTACTTATCTCGTATGTACAAATCTGGGAGTTAATCGCGTTCATATAACAGCCAAGCCAAATAACTCTAGCGAAAGGACAAAACCTGAAAAGATGTTATTCAGTCTCTTGAGCTTGGGAATTGCACATGAGCCATTATGGGGATATAGTCGAAATATGAGTTGCTAATCTGATGGATATAGGGAGAGCTTTCTACATCAATTTCGAAATGAATAGTTTAATCCTCGAAATAACTATAACTTTCCATATTTTTTGCCATGGTAAATCAGTAAAACCATTGTTTACGGTATCTTGATTAATCATAAAATTATAGACGATATTTTTTTGCAGAAAAAGCTCATGAAGGATGATATTTCCATCTAATTCTATGTAGATCCTTAATTTGAGGTGAGATGATAGATATTTTCCTTTTTATTTCGGGCGTAAAAAATTCATCTAACTTCAGAATGTCCCATGTTTGTTCAGAATTTATCAATTCATGTACCTTTCACATTAACGGTTCTTATTTATCCAAATACTTGGAATTATATCCGAGTTAGGTATCCACTTGTCCTCCTAAATCTTTGTATTAGCTCCATTTTTCACTTGCCATACAAAATTTCTTAAATTAGGTATAAGCTTTTTTGTGTACTTGTCCAAATCCAAGGAAGGTTAAAAGATCCAGTTGATTCCAAATGATGAGAGTGAAAAGTATTCTACTTTAATAAGTTGAGCCCATCCAAGATTAACCGTCTGGTCAGTTTTGTTATAAGAGCTATGTTGAGTTGGTGGGGATTTTTTATTCCCAGCCCTCTTTGTGATCTAGTCTTGCAAATACTGGTCCATGCTTTTATATAACCACATTTCCTTTCTGATCTATCTTTATTCCATCAGAAATATCTTTGAATACGATCAAATTGATCTAGTGTTTCTTTAAGGAAGGGAAATAACCTGCATTTGATATGTTGGGTATGCTTGAAGGATAAATTGGATAAGCGTTGCCCGACCTGCTTGAGAGAAAAGTTTTGATTCCAACTTTATAGAGTTGTATAGTATTCTTAAGAAGGGGCTCAAAATGTTCATTTCTATTTTTATCAAAGAAAAGCGAAGTGCCTACATATTTATCTTTTTCTGTCATCAGGGGACCTTTAGGATTTTCGCTATGATTTTTGTTAGAGCATTACTCGGTCAAAATCACAAGTATTGCTATCTCAAGCTTGTTGTCAAATTTAGTTTTTTTTTTTCCTTTATAAATCATGATTTTTATTACCAAAATAATGTAACAAAGTTACAACAGCCTAGAGAGGCCATAATGAAAAAACAAAAGAAAAACCAAAGGAAAAATTATTACAATAATTCGGCAAAATCTAAAATATACTACATCTTCACTTTCTAAGTGATGAATGAAATCTGGTTTCCCTTGATAAACAATCCTCTCTCCACTACTAAGAGCATCACCTTTCTTGGCAAGCTTATTTGCTGAAGTATTGATTTCCCTGTAAGAATGACAGAAAGAGATACCCCTCAAATGCAGCTTTATTCTTTTCCATATGTTAAGCACAAACCAAGGAATCTTATCTCCAATAAAGGCCATTAGTAATGCCTTTGAGTCCAAACTGAAACGAACTTCCAAGTATTGTTTCTAAATAACCCATTATCCTACAGTTATTAGAGCCATCA
Source organism: Papaver armeniacum (assembly GCA_023531295.1). Taxonomy (NCBI): domain Eukaryota; kingdom Viridiplantae; phylum Streptophyta; class Magnoliopsida; order Ranunculales; family Papaveraceae; genus Papaver; species Papaver armeniacum. The sequence goes on from JAJJWW010004267.1 coordinate 357,153, forward strand.
CTTCAGCAATATAATTAGTGGCCACTCCTAACCCTCCAGAAACTGCTCCAACACAGCCACCATCACTGCTCTACATGAGTTATTAGCAAACCCGTTTAAAATAAGAAAAAGAGGATGAAATATATGCGGCTACACATGTGTGTGTGCGCGCGCGTGAATATCCCTACATGGGCTATCAGCTAAAAAACAATTGATGTTGATGTGATGAGTTGTCAAATTTAGTTGATCAAAACTATATCTTCATTTCTAGTCTACATTTAGTCAAGTCTCTGATTAGGATTGGAAGTGTGTATCTGAGTATCAGACATCACTGCGTTCTACCGTTTGAAGGCGAAGATCAGCGAAGACATTTGGAGAACTTCATCGATAAAAGGTATGTAAATATTTGAACCAACCTATTACTCAAGTATTCACCTTTCTATTTATGAGACTAAGTCGCATGACTAAGTGAACTTTAAAGTATTGGTACAATATAAATTTCGAGTCAAGTTTATCTTGTTAATTATTCTCGAAATATGAATGACTAAGCTTAAGAACATTTGTTCAAAACTTGATGAATTTGGTTAAGAAAAATTTATTGTTTATGACCTAAATCATGATTCAAGTTAATCATTTGAAAATTGCATGAAATAGTGATACGTGCCATTGATGTTATTTGGGAATATTTCAAATCGATTATTAGAGAGATATAGAACTACTATAAATCTGGATACAAGACAGTACAATACCAATTCACCTACTTGCGTAATTGTTATATGTCCGGAGTCGTAGTACACGTACCGGCGTAGCTATAATTCGGCAAAGTTCTTTGGTACACATTCTCGATATGGATACCAAAAAGTTCTGTTGACTCGTGAACTCAGGAAGGTACACATACCTAGTATGGATACCAAAAGTTCCTGAAGTGTTTTTGTCTTAAGGGTACACATACCCGGTATACATATTGCGACAAAAATAACTCACGAACTGGAAGCAAGTAAATGTACCAGTACACATACTTACCCAGTCGAATATTTTCAGATGCGTCAGAATTATTTATATGACTCTTTCAATATCTGTTTAATTCGTAGGGTCAGTCCTTGACCTCCCAGAAAAAAATGAATATGTTCCTGGTTCTTTCCGCCATCCCACCTAATGAATCATTAAGATTCGTTTTCAATGGAATCTTCTGCAGTCATAGGTTCCATCGTTCCCAACCCTTTTTGGAGAATGTTAATAAATTCCAAAACCCATTTCGTCGTATAGTAGCTACAACTGTCTTTTTGATTGGGATCGAGGCATCGTTATGTCTTTCTATGGGATCGCGGGTCTATTCATTAGCTCCTATTTATGGTGCACAATTTTCGTGGAACGTAGGTAGTGGTTATGAAAACATTTGAAAAACTCTCTAAAAACACCTCTAGACATATTTGATCACATTGTAACCCATGGTTGTGACTCAAGATTAAGGTTTAAAAGTGTTATATGAAAATGGTTAAGCTTAACCATCTGGGGGTTAGCCTTGATTGGCTAGAGTCTGATTCTCAAGTAAAAGGTTAGCGTTCGAGTCTCCGCTCAAACATTGGAGATCTCGTGTAATTATTACTAACTTACTGCGGGGAAGGGGGCCGAGTTTGCTGAGGATCAGGACGGGCCTATGCCTAGCTTCAAATAAAAAATATTTAAGCTTATAGTTCGTTTGGCTAGTTTCGGCTAACCTTTGATGAACAAGTCATTAAACACAGTTCTATTACGGTTCATCATAACCAGAGTGTATATCTTGTTGTGTTTATCTCAAGTCGATTTTTCATCTAACGGTGGAAAAATATTGCTTGATTCCAAAGTTACCTTAGCTTAAATCTAAAGCAACCTTCGATCTTGATAGTCTATAAAATGATAACCTCAAGCAACTGGGATCTTTGAATCCCTGGCACTCTTCTTATGTGTCCTAGTTGTAAACTAGAGTCGACCTCTCCTTTAAACTTTTTTAGGTTTATCGACTAAAAAGACTCTGCTTAGGGATTTGTGAAGCCAGGTCCGACTATCTTTATCTTGATAGTTCGTGTATCCTGATCTTGCTACTGATTATTGAGTCTCACTCCGATTAGGTAAGATTGATAGAAATCGCAAAGTCCTTCGTACCAGACTTTGTTATTCCACAAGTTAATACCTTTATAACGATTCTTTGTTGAAATCGAAGTAGGTTTTACTTGTGAGGTGAATAATAATCTAGGCTGCTCTTCGGGAGTCATAAGTTAGGATTTTGAGGTTTTCTACACCTAGTCTATTGCAAACGATTTCCTATCTCACCTTGATCTAACGATCAGAATGAAAATCACATAGGCAGATTGGTTTAAAGTCTTCACTTAGGTTGAAGAAACTCTTACGATGTAAAAGAACTCAGTTAAGGGTATCAATTGCGCAGAGTCTTGCGACATTCAATAGGCGTAAGGAGCACAACTGTAACTGAATTACTGTGACAGTGGATTCCGTCTCAACTACATTTCAGTCTGAAGTATTGATAGTGGGCTAGAGTCTGTAGCGGTCAAGTCTGGACTAGGTCCCGGGTTTTTTTTTCTTCTGCATTTGCGATTTCCTCGTTAACAAAATATCTAGTGTATGTGTTATTATTTTTCCGCATTATATTGTTTATTCATATAATTGAAATATCACAGGTTGTACTCAAAATAAATCAAAGTAGATACGTCCATCCTAATTGTTGAATACGACTTGATTGATCTTGGATACTGCTCTGTGGAATCGTCCAAGTACTCTCACGGTATAATCAAGTTCACGGATTTGTTTCCGTGATACATGTGTATCTTCCTTTCCCTGGGGACCAATGATCCTCCAGACGAATTAAGGATAAAATCCTATATTAGGAAGGATTCCTAGTTTAGGATAAATTCCTAGTTTAGGAAGGAGTATTGTTTTGAGCAGTATTCTTAGTTTAGGTAATATACCTAGAAAGGGAATTAGTCCTACAAAAGGAAATAGATTCCTAAGACGTTTTGGAAACCAAACCAAGCCTATAAATAGGGATGTTTAGCTCATAACTAAACACATCTAGTTAGTGTGTTCTTGATATAGACGCACACATAAATCTAGGCACAGAAAACCTAGAGAAAGCTTGGGACAAAACTTGTGCAAGCTAGCAAACAGTTTAAGGTTAATCTACTGTTTAGAGAAGATTGTGAGCGTAACAAGAGAGAGAATTGTAATCGTTTTCTTGTTCATAATCTAGAGAAGATATTTTCTTCGAATTACTACTTGTGTTATGTTTTCTAAGTTTCTCGTCTATTATTATTATGAATTCCGCCTTTATAGTAATAGCTACCAAGTTACAGAGATCAATACGTATCAAGTTGGCATCACGAGCAAGGTTAGTTTTTAGGGTAAATACCTGTGGTTTATGGTTTTCACTAGATCTACATAAAGCTTGGTGAGGTACTCGAGAAGTTGGAAGACGTTAAAAAAAACAAGGGGATCAAGGATGACAAAGTCAGATGGTGATCCTAAGGAAGGCGAACCACAAACTATGGAAGAAAAGGTGGATACGTTGTCCCTTCGGGAGCTGAGTGAATGTATTCGTTCTCACACAACCAAGCCGAAGACGAAGAAAAAGATTATACCTTCACCTAAAGCTTCGGAAAAAGATGATTCGGAAGAATACGATTCGGAAGAAGAAGAAGAAGAAGAAGAAGAAGAAGAGGAAGAAGATAAGGAGGAAGAAAAGAAGAAAGAGTTTCTTAAAAGTCATGCATCAACTAAACCTCATGGTAAGAATCTGAAAATTGATTTTCGTGTTGATATTCCACTTTACGATGGAAGTGTCGATGTAGAAAAATTGGATGATTGGATTGAACGTCTAGAGACGTATTTTTCTTTCTTTGAATATGGTTCAAAGGAAAAGATTGCTTTCACGGCATTGAAGCTACAAAAGCGTGCTCTAACCTGGTGGAAAGCTTATCAAAGACAAAACCTAGGTAAGGGAGTATTGTCGTGGAAAAGATTCAAGGCAGTTGTTAGGAAACAGTTTTATCTGGTTGGCTACCTTGAGGACAGATGGTTCAAGTGGTACAACTTAAAGAAAACCTACAACCAAACCGTGCAAGAATATACTACGGAATTTCAGAATCAAGCTATGATTTTGGATTTAGACTTGGGAGATTATGTTATCTATATGAAATATATTTCAGGGTTCCATGAGTATATACGGAAGGAGTTGAAGATGTTTTCGGTGGATACTATCTCCGAAGCAAGTATAAAATCTAATGCCATCGAAGGCAGGCTGAAGAAAACTGATGTTGAGGGAAACGTCAAGGGAAAGTCTGGAAGTTTCGTCGCTAAAGGAGATGAAAGGAGCAAAGATAAAGGAAAGTCTAACGACCAAGAAGGTTTAGTTTGTAAACATTGCAAACAATGTTTAAAAACTAAACAGGGCATGTTGTTGATAAGTGTTGGATGAAGTATCCTAATCTAAAACCAAAAGGGTTGCAGAAGAAAGAAGCCATGATGGCAACACTAGTCGCACAAGTTCCGAAAGAAGTCAAAGGACTAACAGAACCTAATCAAAAGCTCTCTCTAATGGAAGGAGACGTAGAAGAACTTATGGAGGACGATCCTAGGGAACGACTCTTCACGGTTAAGATGCAGGTTAAGACAACACTAATAGATGTTGTTATTGACCCGGGAAGTCAAAAGAATTTACTTTCACATTCTTTGGTACATAATTTGGGTTTGAAGACTTTCAAACATCCGAAACCCTATCCTTTAGGGTGGCTTCAAAAGGAAGGTGGGCTACAGGTTACAGAACTGTGCACGTTCAAGTTTGCTTTTGATGAGTCATACATTGACGAGGTGACATACGACGTGGTTCCATTGGATGTTTGTCAAGTTGTACTTGGTAGTCCTTACTTGTGGGATCAAGATGCGGTTTTACATAGGAGGGAGAAAAAGTATACCTTTACCAAAGATGGGAAAGCTTTTGTAATAGGAGTTATTAACTCTCCTCTTGAGGGAGCAAGCTTGATTACATCCACTCAGGCTAAATGGTTGGTGAATGCTAGTACAAAGTTCATTCTCCTTGTGATCCATTCTCTTGACGAGAAGTTTATAGAGTAGAGTTTGTTTGGAAGTTCTAACCAAACGAAAATAAGAAGACCTAGGAAGGTTGAAGATGTTTGAACCACCATTACTAGATGATGATGGAGATGACAAGATGATCTTGCCACATGTGGAAGACTTGTGGTTTGATAGAGAAGAATAACTCGAAGAAGATTGCATTATGGAGCAAAGAGCGACAAAGACACGCCAGGAAGAGAATGAGACTTTCCTAAATAGATGTCAAGGTCAAGTTCCCGGCAAGGAGAGATGGTTCAGCAGGGTGAAAGGAACTCACAAGTTCCCTAACCTACAAATATAACTTTCACAGGAGTTCAAGTTCTTGAGGGGGCGCATGATACATGTGTATCTTCCTTTCCCGGGGACCAGTGATCCTCAAGACGAATTAAGGATAGAATCCTATATTAGGAAGGAAGGATAAATTCCTTGTTTAGGAAGGAGTATTGTTTTGAGAAGTATTCTTAGTTTAGGTAATATACCTAGAAAGGGAATTAGTCCTACAAAAGGAAATAGATTCCTAAGACGTTTGGGAAACCAAACCAAGCCTATAAATAGGGATGTTTAGCTCATAACTAAACACATCTAGTTAGTGTGTTCTTGATATAGACGCACACATAAATCTAGGCACAGAAAATCTAGAGAAAGCTTGGGACAAAACTTGTGCAAGCTAGCAAACAGTTTAACAAAGAGAAGATTGTGAGCGTAACAAAGAGAGAATTGTAATCGTTTTCTTGTTCATAATCTAGAGAAGATATTTTCTTAGAATTACTACTTGTGTTCTGTTTTCTAAGTTTCTCGTCTATTATTATTCTGAATTCCGCCTTTATAGTAATAGCTACCAAGGTACAGAGATCAATACGTATCATTTCGTGTATATATTGATTGTGAGAGAAAGAGGTATAAACTCTTCTTATAATTTCTTATTGAGTTTTATTAAGTTGTTACTCTCGAAATTGTATTAAGGTTTAGTCTATACAGGTTGCCTATGAAAAAGTTGGTGGTGTATTTTGGTACCCCGGCGTTTTCAAATTTTCCTCATTCTAGTTTGTTATAGCGTAGCTCGGTTGAACCCACCAAGCGTTGGTATGTCAAGTTTGGTTGTCATATTTTAGTGAATCAAAACTCATTTTAAGAGTCGCTTTATTATGTACTAGAGTCAACTTCGTATAGGTTAGCTTGAAAGTATTAGGATATGAGACATTACAAGTATTGTGAAGACTTGAACAAGTGAAGAAGTAAGAAGCTACAACGACAACATCATCCTTCCACTTGAGGTTAGTGATATTTTACTTGAACTGTTTCATTCCCTAACGTATCTTTCAAGTCGTGCATATTGAAAACAAAACTGTGAAGTATGAACACTCTAGATAAACATAGTATTAAGGAATAAAATATGAGGTTTATTGCTTAACCATTAAACTTTGTAGATAAGACATCGACATAATCGTTTAAATGCTATTGTGATTATGTATGGGTATGAGGTGAGGATTTCATCCTAGGAAACAATTTTTTACATGTGTTTTAAGGAAGTAAGTTCATAAACTTGTTTATGAATCGAAAAGGAAATCGCCAGGCGTTATTGGTATTGTTATTCATTGCATATCTTGTGAATAACCAATATGTGTGATTTAGTATAACCGCTCATGACTTGTTTATTTTCTTGGTAAAACTATTCACAAAGGCATGACAAGTTTATGAATCGAAAAGGAAATCGCCAGGCGTTATTGGTATTGTTATTCATTGCATATCTTGTGAACAACCAATATGTGTGATTTAGTATAACCGCTCATGACTTGTTTATTTTCTTGGTAAAACTATTCACAAAGGCATGACTTATGTATTGGTATGACTTTTATTAGTGAAACCGATCTTAAGTAATCACCTGAGATGGTATGATCGAGTTTGTGATTTGTGTATGACCGACTCTGGGTAAAGGGGAACCGATCCTAGTAAGAGGTGCAACACATCACAAAGGGGAATCGATCCTTGTATGAGGTGCATCAAGTTTTTAGCAGAAAGGGGAACCGATCCTATGGACATGTGCAACACGTTTTTAGGCAAAGGGGAACCGATCCTATGGACATGTGCAACACATATAAGTTAGATACCATATATATGTGGGGAACCGATCCTAGTACCTAGTCAACCGAATTTTGGAAAGCTAGTGTGACTATGCACATTACTCACATGGAGGTAGAACCGAAACTTGTTTTGGTAGAACCGTTAAACCCATGATTTGTGATTGAGTGTTCTTGATCAATCACATAGTTCTTGAAAGTCAGATGAACCAATTCTAAACTTGTTTGGAAGTGTGGCAAATCAGTTTCAAGGTTGTAAGTATGAAAGAGGACTTACAAAGTAAAGATGTCAACATACTTTGAACATGTGCTGTAATGTTTATCTTTTATTGTTCAAAGTTATTCCTTAATAGCTAAAGGAAGAAAATCCCAGGATCGAAAGATTAAGAATCTTTTAATTAAGGTTTTTAATTTTATTTTAGGAAAACGAGAATTAGTAATGTGCATTTACTAGTTAAAGATTTTCCAAAGAGATTTTCGGTCAATATTTTGGACAGAGCATTTCCAGGATTATGGAAACCGAATTTGGAATATATTGCATATCTTGAGAATATTTTCGGTTTTGGAAATTCCTTGGTGTCCAAACTTCCTTGTCTATAAATACTTGAAATTTGCATTTCTAGCAAACTAATCCTTCGTGACAACAAACTTCCTCGGTTGTGTTGTTACTGGTGTAGCCGCCTATTCAGAGAGGAGAGTAACCTAATTAGGCGAAATCTCTTTCTGCCGCTCGGTTTAAAGTATTCTTTGGGATTGAGAAGCTCTATTAGTAACGTTGGTGGGAAACTAGATAATTGCGGTTTATCTTGTGTTTTTGATTGATTTGATTGACTAACGGTGGTTGAACTTTGATTGCACCTAGTTTGTTTATGCTTGAGAATCTTCTCTTCTGATATAAGATTCACTCAAACTAGATCGAAGTTTCGACAGGGATCTTTAGACTGTTTTTAGTTTTAAAGACGATCTTATGATAATCCATTGTTAACAGACTCCGTTCTGTGTGTGATTAATCACAAGAGATTCAAGTTGTTGTGTGCAGGTGTTTATTGAAGATCTAAGAAGATTTGAAGACAAAGAAGATATTGAAGATTTTTTATTTGGGGTTCATAATCTTTGGTGTGCACAATACTTGTTTCGGTATAAGAGGATCCAACTATAATCGGTTTATCCTTGTGGTAGATTGGATTGATTAGTTGTGTAGATCGTCTCAATACAATTCTTTATGATTAAAAGTATTAATTGCAAAATCTTAACAATTACCTTTGGTAGTTGAACATAAGATAGATCTAAGAACCAGACGAAGGAGTTTATTGAGATAAACAGAAGAGCCTTTGTTGAACTCACATCACTTGGTTGAAGAGAGTTGCTACCAAACAGATTTGTTGTTCCTTTACTATTTGGAATACGAACCAAAGGAATTGTTCCAAGTACGTGACTTATTCATAAGTTGGAGGCGTGGGAATACAGACGAAACTAGGTGAACTATATAGGTTTATTTGCTTGGTCTCAACTATACGAAGTTGGTTTAATTTTGTGTAGCGGCTTAATCCTGAGAGTATTCAATTATGGACAAGGTCCCGGGGTTTTTCTGCATTTGCGGTTTCCTCGTTAATAAAATCTTGACGTGTCATTTACTTTTATTTTCCGCAATTATAATTGTTTGTTATTATAATTTAAAAGTAAATTACACAAACGTTAATTCCTATTTTACTTGATAGTAATCCTATTGTGTTTGGTTAAGTCCGAACCTCTTATCATGTAAACATACTTTGTTGTTGTATTGTCTCGATCTCGTATCCATAGACGATCATACAAAGTGTGAACCGATTAGTTGCATTGTCTCGACTCAGTCCATAGACAATCATTTTCGGAGAAATGACTTATAGGTAGGAAAAGTTTTAGCTTGTGGTATATTTGGGTACCCTCGCCTTTTCATAGTTGAATCCTAAGGCTAAAGTGAATTATTGATTTTTGGAGATTAACCATATTTGTCTTGTGGTCTCCCAAAAATGGATAAAATATCCATTAATTTTTTTGTTTCTCTCGAATATGCTCTTGTGAAAAGGAAACAATCATCGACAAAAAAAGGTGATATATTTTGGGAATGTTTATTGATTTTTAGCCCCAAGATTTTTTTTCCTCAACAATAGAGTTTCTAGGAAACTCGAAAGGATATCGATGCAGATAAGAAAAGGGTATGGGGAAAGAGAAACGTCTTTCGAATTCTCTTTGAAATAGTGAAAATTGGACCTGGAGAACCATTTAGGAGAACGGAGAAAAAGGTAGTAGATATTACACTATAGGATAAGATTTACCCATGTAACACTGAAACCAAAAGAAGTTAGGGCCTTTAAATAAAAAGTCATTCAATTTGATCAAAGGCTTTTGAAAGATCATGTTTTAAGGCTAAAAGTTTCTTTTTTGTTTTTAAGATTTTCATAGAATGAAGGAGCTCATGAGCAACGATGATGTTATCAGTAATTTTTCTTCCGGTAGGAATGCCAATTGTTTAGGGGACACCATTCTATTTAATATAGGTTTTAACCTATTGTCAAGGATTTTGGAGGTAAGCTTATAAATTGTGTTGCTTATACCAATCGAAATGAAATAAGCGTGGGTTTGTGGGGTAGTGGTTTTGGGATGAGAGTTTGATAGGAATAATTGAACTCGGGATCCGTAATCCCTATTTTAGAGAATTTTTGAATTGATAAGACAATATCTCGGTCCCAGGATTTCCAAATTAGATTTGAAAGATCATGGTTGGAATCCATCTGGTCCGAGTGCCCTCATTGATTCTTTTTTTTTGAACCGTATGCATCTAAAGGTGCGTGTACGGTCCCTAAGGGATACAATTTTGTCATAATCAACCGACTTCATCGAGAAAAAATAATTTTTTTAGGCTAACAAGTTGATAGCGAGATCGCAAATAAACTTATGGATTCGATAGATGGCTCATTGGGATATATGTAGATGAACAACGCCCCTAGAAATGTATAGGAGGTTTTCTCCTCGTACGGCTCGAGAAAGAATGATTTGAATTTATGTATATAGTTCCAAATAGATTGAGAAAATCAGCAAATCCATCAGACTTTTTTTTGCATTCCTTTTTTTCTTCCTTCTCGCAGAAAAGAAAAAACCATTCGTACTCATAACTCAAGTTGTATAATTATCAAAGAGCTCAAAGGAAAATCCTTAAGCTTAGGCATTTTATTTTTTGAGCTGTCTCTAACCCCCTTGCTTTGTCTTGTTTAGAGTCCATTTTTTATTCCTCGCCCTGACCGAACCTATTGTTGAGACAACAGAAAATGGTGTTTTCTTGTTCCGGGATCCTTTATCGTTGCTTTGAATCATTGGGTTTAGACATTACTTCGGTGATCTTTAATCTTTCAAAACGGCAGCAACATACCTTTTGTGATTTCTTTCTATCGAAGAATCCGATGAAGAATTGATTCCCATGTGATACACTTTTGTTTTGATCAAAATAGTTTTTTGACAATTCCAAGAAAAGAATTTCCTTTTTTTTGAAACGTTTGCCCGAATTGGATCCTTTCGATTTCTATATTGAAGATATACTTACGAAGTTGTTCCGACTTATTGATTGACACTAACCCTAGACCCTTGCCCCTGAGAAATGAATCAAGACTTTCTACTCGAGCTCCATCATGTACTATTTACAACCCAACAAAAAGGGATTGTTCTAGTGAAACAGAACAAACTATGTTGAGCCAAGAACACCTTCATTCCTTTATAAAATGGTGGATGTAAGAATCCACAACCGATCATGTCCTTCAAGTCGCACGTTGCTTTCTACCACATCGTTTTAAACGAAGTTTTACCATAACTTTCCTCTAGTTTGGAGCCGGTATGGAATTGATTCAATATGGAATCATGAATAGTCATTGGTTCAATCGGCACATAGTAATCTATACTTTCATACTTTCTTTTTCTATATGGAAAGGTCCTTTTTTCTGGAGAAGTCTTCGCAAAGGATTCAATTTAATTAACCCCATCTTTTATTCTATGAGCAAAAGAATTTATACAGAAAATGAAGAAAAAAACGCTTTTCTTTAATCTGCATCTTCAACAGAACAGATTGTTCAAGACGATCAATCATGAAAGATTCAACCTTTCTCGACCAACTAAGCTAAAAACACCTAACTAAAAAAAGGGAGGGTCTTTAATTAAATTTCTAATACCGGAACAAAATGAATATTAAGTATTAACCAAAGAAATGGGTCCAATGAACTGGAAAGGCCAGAAATGAGTCGATAGAATTAAAATTAACAAATCTCACATCTCTTCGAGAACCAAAGATCGATAAAACATCATTAAAAGCGTTTCGTTTTTAAAATTTGATATTTAAATATTAAATATCAAAAGAATCTTTCTTATTTGATCGTGAAAGAAATTAAAAGATTTCGCAATCAGATCATAGCCAGTAGTTAAAAAAGTTTCATAGATATCTCATTTCCGACTCAATCGCCCATAGATTTTGAATGAATCATTATCTCGGTGATGGAATGAAAATTTAATTAGTCCCAAGAGCCCCTTCTTGTTTAGTTTAGACTTCCAAGATCCCCAGAGAATTAATAACTGGACTCCCCTGTTTACTTTAGATATAGGGGAAGTAAGGTAGAGTTTTTTTCGCATTTTAACTTTGAATGCGTTATTTTTTTTATTCAAAGACCATAAAGTCTTTCTAAGCAACTAGGAATATCGACGGAATAGGCAGACACGGAAGAGCCCATCTAATTTTTGAATTCAACTATTGCTATTTCCTAGTCAGGTAGGATAGGAAATAGATTTTGCTCTATCGACATGTCATTTGCCCTGGGTTGTTTTGCGAGAAAAAAGGGAAAGATATGATTCAGAAAAGAATCAGTAGAACTAAGCTAAGAAAAAAGGATTCGATTTTATTCAACATTACACTTTGAACCTAATTGGACTGCTCTGGGACGGAAGGATTCGAACCTCCGAGTCGCGGGACCAAAACCCGTTGCCTTACCGCTTGGCCACGCCCCATTTATATTTATATTTGACACCAATAAACACTAATATCCGTATTGTTTATTCGTCAATTCCCACCCAAATCTCTATGGAATAGAGTAGATTGTTGCTAGGATTTCATGCATATAGTTGTAGAATTTCACTTAATTTATTGATCATTACATAGAATTAAATTAAGATATTGTATGAAAGTATGACTCCTTCTGTTCTCGGTTGAGAAGTGAAGGATTTGTGATTGAGCAAGTAAAAAAAAAAAAGAATTTTGATCTACCTTACTTTCTTCGTTTTTTTCCTTAATATCAATAACTCAATCAAAATACAATTATCTCCAAGAAGGAAATGTTTGTTATGCTTAATATCTTTAGTTTGATCTGTATCTGTCTTAATTCTGCCCTTCATTCGAGTAGTTTTTTCTTCGCCAAATTGCCCGAGGCTTATGCTGTTTTTAATCCAATTGTAGATGTTATGCCAGTAATACCTGTGCTCTTTCTTCTCTTAGCCCTTGTTTGGCAAGCTGCTGTAAGTTTTCGATGATATTTTTTTCCTACTGTTCTACCAACATGTATGATTTTTTCGATAAAAAAAGATTATAACAATTAAAAAGATCAGCTAAGTCTTACATTCTGAACCCTCGATCCAAACATTTTTATTCTTGGATAATTGCGAGAAATCTGGATCACCTCCCCAACTTGACCTTCTACTTCAAGGGCCCTATTAAATTTAGGGTCCCCCACAATATAGAATTGTGTCATAAAAAAGCCTTTCCGTAACGAAAGAATCTTATTACAAAAGAATTTCTTAAAATTACTTTCTTTTTGAGAAACTACTTCGTTTCTTGGTGTAAAAAGAGGATATGTGGTATAAAAAAGGATAGTCTATTCCCCTTTTTTACAAAAATGATCTTGGAGATTGTGTAATGCTTACTCTCAAACTCTTCGTTTACACAGTAGTGATATTCTTTGTTTCTCTTTTTATCTTCGGATTCCTATCTAATGATCCAGGACGTAATCCTGGACGTGAGGAATAAAAAAGAGGAAGAGGAAAAAACCTTTTCTTGCTTGTTGGTTTATTCATTTTCTTCTTTTTTTTATTGCAGACATTTAACTATGAGAAAATAAGATAAAATGAAAGGGTCTCGGTCTTTTTTGAATGCAAAAAAAAGCAAGTCATCGAAGGAAACGGAAAGAGAGGGATTCGAACCCTCGGTACAAATAAATCGTACAACGGATTAGCAATCCGCCGCTTTAGTCCACTCAGCCATCTCTCCAAATTGAAAAAATTACTATGTTACGCTTGAAGCCAAAAAGTCTTTATTTCTTCTTTCACTTTATTCTATAGATAGATAAGATAGATACAAATTGGATTAGCAATCCAACTCGAATTTCATTTCGATAATGGATGGGTATATCTTCCATAGAAAGAAAAACGGAATCTCCCCCCTTTTTTAGCCGAAAGCTCCTTTTATTCCCCGGCCTGGTCAGTACCTAGCCGGGCCATTTCTTACTTTATTCCAACGCAATGAATGATAGATCATGATTTGAAAACAAAAATACTTGTTATTGAAACAACAACGACAGGAACACAGAAGACTATTTCCAATCTTATGGTATAGGATAGAAGTTTCTTTGCATTTTTTCTCAATTTTGAAAAAGAGGGACCTATCCTATTTCTTAATATTATAACTATAATTTCGTTATTTCTTCAAGGGCAGTCTTTATTTGAAGACTTGAGTTGAGTCCATAAAAAAGACTCCGGGTTTTTATACTAGATCCAGTTGATTGGCTCGAATTCCTAAAATTTACCAGCGGAATATGAATAAAATAAAGAGGGAAAGGGTATCTTCAAAAAATGAAAGAGTCAAACTTTCTCTCTTTTTTGATAAAATTTTGTATTTGCTTGTAAAGTATTGGAGGGTTGAAAAAACGGAGCTACGGATTCTGACACAATTTTTTGTGACTTCAGTGGCTCTTTAAAGAACTCCCAGCAAAAAAAAAAAAGATAGAATCTTTTTTTTTTTTTTTTAACTTATTTTCCTACCTCATCAAGTTCTACCGACAAAAAGCGTCAAGGCTCCAATTTAATAATTATATTCTGATCCTATCTTTATTATGTAGGATTCCCTTGTTCGACAAAGATTCCATTCATATACAATAATCAATTGTAGCGGGTATAGTTTAGTGGTAAAAGTGTGATTCGTTCTATTAATCCCTTAAATAGTTAAGGGGTCTTTCGGTTAATTTGTATTCCGATCAAAAACTTTCTTTCTTAAAAGGATTTTATCCTTTACCTCTCAATGAAAGATTTGAGGAAGAATATACATTCTCGTGATTTGTATCCAAGGGTCAATTCAAAATGGAAAATTGGATTATGGAATTGCGAAGCATAATTTTTTTTAGTTGGATCAAAACTTCCAATTGAATGAGTATGAATAAAGGGTCCATGGATAAAGAAAAAAGTGTATTTCAATCGTAACTAGATCTTCCATTTTTTCTTTGTAGAAGGGAAATTGAAGCGAAATAGCTATTAAATGATGACTTTGTTTTACTAGGGCCATCAACATATTGTTTCAGCTCGGTGGAAACACAACTCTTTTCCTCAGGATTCGCACAGTAGAAATAGAGAACGAAATAACTAGAAGTATTTGTTAGAATTACCCCCTTCTAGAGGGATCATCTATAAAGCGAGTTGTTTTGAATGTATTCAGACAAAAAAGCTAACATAGGTGTTATGGGTCGAAATTTTTTTTTACAACTTAGATTTGGGAATCTATCCATTTTCCATAAAGGAGCCGAATGAAACCAAAGTTTCATGTTCGGTTTTGAATTAGAGACGTCAAAAAGAAAGGCTGAATCGACGTCGACTATAACCCCTAGCCTTCCAAGCTAACGATGCGGGTTCGATTCCCGCTACCCGCTCCATTTTAATTCTGATATACGCAGCATTAATGTAAATACGCATCTTTCTTTCCTAAATTATTTCACAAAAGAATCTGGTTCCTTTTTTACAAACAGTAAGATAGTAAAGGAAAAATAAAAAGATAAAATACGGAATGAAAAGGCGTCCATTGTCTAATGGATAGGACAGAGGTCTTCTAAACCTTTGGTATAGGTTCAAATCCTATTGGACGCAATTTATTTCCATCTATTTTTTTATCTTTTTATGTCAAGACAGATATTTTGAATGATTTAAATAAGAAACGTTTCTCGACGATTTACTAAGAGTAATCAACTTCTTTATGCTTGTTCCTGAAGTAGAAACCGTTCCATCTGTTCCTTAATAGCTTCCTTCAAAAGAACTTCTGCTTCCTCCGGAAATTTCTTGGTAGAAGATATGATTTCTTGCAATTGAGGTTTATTCGTTTTTAAGTAAGTACGTAATTGAACGAGGAATTTCTTTACCTGATCTATTTCTAACGAATCAAGATACCCATTCGTTCCAGTATAAATAGTCATTACCTGTTCTTCCACGGTGAGAGGAGCCGATTGGGCTTGTTTGAGCAATTCACGTAATCGTTGACCTCTTGCCAATTGATTCTGAGTTGCTTTATCGAGATCAGAAGCAAATTGTGCAAAGGCTTCTAACTCTGCGAATTGAGCCAGCTCCAATTTTAATTTGCCAGCTACTTGTTTCATGGCTTTAATTTGCGCCGCAGATCCTACTCTGGAAACAGAAATCCCCACATTTATAGCAGGTCGGATTCCGGCATTGAATAGATCGGCGGATAAGAATATTTGTCCATCTGTAATGGAAATTACGTTGGTAGGGATATAAGCCGAAACATCCCCAGATTGAGTCTCTACTATTGGTAAAGCAGTCATACTTCCTTCACCTAAAAGAGTACTTAATTTAGCGGCTCTTTCCAAAAGGCGTGAATGCAAATAAAAAACATCTCCTGGATAAGCTTCGCGGCCTGGGGGTCTCCGTAATAGAAGAGACATTTGACGATAAGCTTGTGCTTGTTTGGAGGGATCATCATAAATGATTTAGCAGGTGAGTCTGCCATTTCGGCTACCACAATAGTATAATCCATTGCCCCCCGTTCCTGGAAAGTAGTCACTACCTGAGCTACAGAAGACGCTTTTTGACCAATAGCTACATAAACACATACTACATTTTGCCCATTTTGATTGAGAACAGTATCCGTGGCTACTGCTGTTTTACCGGTCTGCCTGTCCCCAATAATTAATTCTCGCTGGCCGCGCCCTACAGGGATCATCGAATCAATAGCAATAAGTCCCGTTTGAAGAGGCTCATATACAGAACGTCTTGAAATAATACCTGGAGCGGGAGATTCAATTAACCGGGATTCAGAAGATGAAATTTCACCCCTACCATCAATAGGTTTAGCCAGAGCATTTACAACACGACCCAAATAAGCTTCGCTCACAGGGATCTGAGCAATTCGTCCCGTTGCTTTTACAGAACTTCCCTCTTGTATCATTAAACCTTCACCCATTAATACAACACCAAAGCAATGCCTATTGTACCTTCTTCAAATTCTACTAATTCTCCTGCCATTACTTCATCAAGACCATGAATACGAGCTATACCGTCGCCTACTTGAAGTACGGTGCCGGTATTCACAACCTTTACTTCTCTATTATATTGTTCAATACGTTCACGGATAATAGTACTAATTTCGTCGGCTCTAATAGTTGCCACGAGTCTTTCTTAATTCTTTTTAGAAGCAAAGGAAAAAAATAATGCCTGCAGAACAAAGGACTAATCGGTTATTTCTTTCATCGCCCCAAACATGCCAATATTAGCATAGATAGTGCGTAAATGTAACTCGCTGTTCAAACAACTATTCAGAGTTCAAACTGAATGGTTTCGTTTTTGTAATTTTCTAATTGTACCAAATTATTATAAGTTGAATTAATCAAATTTGATTTTTCTCATTCTATCTCAGAATATCCATTCACTCGAAATTGATCGGCTTCCATTTCCACTTTTCGTAAGCGGGCCCTGGCTTTTTACAGCTGCTCAATGGCCCCTTCACGTAATTCTTCTGAAATTCGAATAGTACTCAAGATCCTCTGTTTTCGATTATCTAATAAATCACTTAATGAAAGTAGATTATCTTCCCATTCATTTCAAAACTTCCACGATCTCTTCACGAACCAAACATGAATCTTTCGATTCATTTGGCTCTCACGTTCAATTACTTATAAGGGATTCCATTTTTTTTTATGTAATGAGCCTATCCTCTCTTCTCTGTTCGTATTCCAAAATATCAAAACGGATCATTGATCCACGACCATAATATTTGGAGGACTCTTCTGACCAGACAAAAATCTGTAATTATCGGCAAAGTTGTTTTAGCAAATTAAGCCAAGAGAGGAGAAGAAGAAAAAAATAAGCTAAGAGAGTGGATATTATAAGCTCAACATGGATGGCGCATCGTCTAACTCCTTTTTTGCAGGAATTGGCGGAGTGGTTAGAAATGATGTTGGCTCTTTCGTGGCAGCCTTTGCTAAACATATTTACCAGAATGGGAGCAATATGGCAGAAGTTTAGGCGGTCAGAGACGGTCTACAAATTCCAATCCAACGGGGAATCAGGAAATTGGAAGTTGAATGTGATTCCACTTATGTTATTCAACTATGCAAAGGAGAGGTCTCTATCCCGTGGCATCTCATGGGTCTAATGCAAGATATTAAAGAAATGAAGTTGAAGTTTAAAGATATTGTCTTTCAACAACACTATAAAGAGGCAAATTTTGTGGCTGACACTTTGTCGAAGAAGGCGTCAGAAAGGAATTTGGAAAGTGTCTGGTTCGATAAACCACCGAAGTTATAGTCAATAAAATTGTTAATGATATTCAGGGTGTCTCCTACCCTAGAATAGTTAGAGCCAGTTGGTCTGCTTTGGTTTTACTTTTTGTTATCAAAAAAGAAAAAACAATAATCAATTAAATGGGTAGTTTTAGAAATATCCCCTTGATTAGTGAGATAGCTCATTTATTTGTGGGACAAATATTAAAACCAATTAGCTCAACTAATTTGGGACGGAGGGAGTATTTACATAGGAAAGCTTATCGTAGGGATTAAAGGAACTAATCTAACATCATGTTTGCGTGTTTTTTTTCTTGTGGATCTGATTCGTCTAGATTTGACTGAAATCACCTAATAAATGTGTTTGTTTTTTTGGTCAGATCTAATTCAACTGATTCAAAAAATATGTGAGTTAGTGGCTTGGTCCCATGAGTCAGGGTTATTTTATTTCATGACTCAAACGGGTTTGAGTAGGGTACCGTGACAGATCTGATTCAAATTAAAAAATAAAAAATCTGACATGTGATTTGTGCCGAGTCAGATCTAGATGACAAGTCATCAGAAAACAAACATGTTGCAAGATTAGCCATATCAAAAAACATAAGTTTCTCTACATTTGACATAGATTCAATAGTAAAGAACTTCAGATCCTTAACTCTAGTTTCCTTTGCTAACTTCTCTTCTACACTTATATTGTTTATACTTTTAAACTTAAACATAAAAGAAACAAAAACATTTAAAACTAGACTGACAACTTTTGATGTTTATTTGAGCCATCCATTGTTGAGAGTTGGGAATTGGAGAACCATTATAACAATATTCACTAAGTTTTGAAAATTGTTGATGATGCAACAGTTGTTTATATTCGGGTACTTTGCCTAATATAAAGCCTCCTGATAGTTTTATCTTCAGCATTTAAGAGAGTGGAAGCCCATCCATACCCTACACTGCACGTTTCATCCTGTAATTATCGACCAGACATCCATTGTTTTATCAAAACGGATCATTGATCGAAATTCAACCGCTGCATGCGTCTCTTGGGAATAGGTCTCAAAAAAAAAAAAAAAGATAATTAATGTGAAAGAGAGAAAATTAAGCCAAGAGAGGAGAAGAAGAAAAAAAGTCTCAGAGATAACAATGGCTCCGAATAACCCAGAAAAAGGGAGTGGTTCCAAACCATCAAAAGGCAAGACCCCAATGACAGCGGAAGAAGTTGATAAGGAGGAGTGCTTGAAGAGAAAGGAAGTGATGATGAGGTTCAAATTAGCAGTATGTGAAATGAATTTGGAGCAACTAGAGAAATCTAAGTACCATATATCGAAAGAAATAAGATTGAATAAGAAGAAAGAAGAGGCAAGGAATATGAGAGAAGAGGAAGAAGTAGGTTTGCAGAACAATAACCAAGATGATGATATGGATATGTTGTGGAATGAGTTTGATCATGCAAATTCAGTATGCGCAGAAAATGAAGAGACAAAGAAGAGAAGCATAGAGAAAGTAAAAGATGAAGAATACCCAGAAGAATTTTTGCAATTGTTGCAGAAAAGGGAAAGGAGACAAGGTGTGTTTTTAATGAGAAGGATTAGGGCTAGAAGAGCATCAATTTATGCTGGAAGATATAAGGATTATAAAGACCACCCTGTGAATGAAATGAGTGTAGAGGATGAGTATCAGGCGTACCTATCACGAACAACACATGAAAATGAGGTCATACTCAACATAGTGGCGATTAAACGATATGCGATCGGATAGGGAAAAGTCGGATTACGACTCGAGTGATGGCCGGCAACAGGTAAGGCTCTGCGATTTCAATTTTCTTATATTTGGTGAATTTTTTGGGTTAAGTTGCTTTAATGGAAATGATGATACAGATTTTGCAAATGGTTATACAAGTTACTATTTTGAAGAAATAGGTATCATCAAAGTACATAGAAAAATTGGAATTAAGAGTGGTCTAATGGGAAATTGTGGACCGTGGACGACTGAATCTTGTTCTGTTTTTGGAATTTATATTTTGGATTTAGGATTTATTTTCATGTTTTTTGTAATGTTAATGACTGAATGGTGTTGGAGTTGCTTAATTAATGACTGTCTAATGGATTAATCTTCTTGTTTAATGACTGTTTTCTTGTGTATGATTGAATGGTGTTGGAGTTGTTGGTTGCATTGTCAAACTCAATCTATGACCAAAGAACTGGATAGGAGTATATAGAAAGCACAAGTACTGTGTTGAAAACTCGGAAAAATCACGCCTAATTTTATTACACAATATTACACAAATTTGACATTGTATTGAAATCACAAAGGATTGCTTTGAAATTACATGGATTCTATAAGACTAGGTCCATCAAGGGAAGGGGTCTTCTGGCTTTCGTCTACAAAAAGAATCCCGATTAGTCACGTAATCAACATTTTTTTTGTTCGACTTCTCAAAAATCTTTTTCATTCGTGTGCATTTTCAAGAATATCATCATTGATTTGTCTATCAATCACTTATACCTTTTGCATCTCAAATTCTCACTTCTTTTTACATTTTTATTTTTCTCTCTCGGATTTACTTTAATGAACACATAAAAGTCTCCCTATAGATTCGCATAATTTATAACCATAAATACAACTGGAATACAAAAATGCCTCCCTATTTTTCCGTATTTAGATAAATCATATATATATATATATTAAATCAATGTGGTGTTGTTCGCGTATATGATGACCATATATTTATCGATATGGGCGCTTATTTTGCAACACGAGTACCAGATGCGATGGTTTTAGTTGAGCAGATAATCAAAGAAACTTTCGAATAATGTGGTTTTTGTTTTTAGAAATTGTTTAGTTTGATTATTATTATTTATTTTTTTAAATGTTGAGGATGTTGGTATTATTTTGCTTCGTTTAGTTTTATAAAAATATTGGTTCTTTAAATTCTTTGCTTGATATTTGTTTGTTAATTAACTTGTTGAGTTGATAGGGTGTAGAATACATCCTATTTACTATCTATTGTTTATGCTTTCTTTGCTATTTTTCTTGTAAATTATGTATTTTACGCTTGTTTTGAGTTTTATAGCTACTACGGAGTCGCACGGAGAAAAAGAAGAAGAAATTACTCTATTGAGCGAAAAGGGCAAGATTGTCATTTTATGGGCGATCACTATCTGGAGCCGGTTAATGTTAAGGGACAAGTCTTTTGGAGGAACACTATAGACAAACCAGCGAGAGGTTAAGGGGGCAGCAAACTTGGTTACCCCTTATCGGGCAGCCATGAGTACCAATATCCATGATTATAACCCTAAAATCGAGAAGATTTATCTTCTCAATCATTTCACATCGAAATAGTGAGAAGCAGCCATGGTCTGCTGTTATTGAGATCGAGAATAGAGTGAACTGAGAGATGAAATTAAAGGGGAAAGAAAGAATCTATGTTGTGAGGGAATCAGTGAAGTCTCATAAATGAATCTGTTGAAAATCAAGGTCTCGATTTGAAGAGGAATCAGTGATAAAGATGGGTTGCTGATGAATTGAAAGAAGAGATCGAGAGTAAGTTTCTGCAGGGGAAATTGTAATGATTAAGGGTTATGAAGAACACTGAGAAGATATGGAGGAGCTGCTGTTGATTGAAGAAGGAGAGGGTCAGATCGAGAAATTGGAGATGGATTTTGTAGCTGTGACTGAAATTAGGAAATGGGGTTTGTTTGATTCATGGCTGTGAACGAGTAGGATTTGCAGAGGATGATTTCAGAGATGATAGAAGAAGAAGCCATAGGAGATGGGTTGGATCCGTTTAAGGTTGAGCTTGAAGAGATGTAGTGTTGTTGTTGTCTTGAGAGATTCGAACTGAAAGAATTGTTAGTGGATTGAGCAGAAATTGAATGGGTTTGCCTCTGTTGATTCGAGCAAGATATGGAGATGGAATTTGAAGAGGAGAATTAGGGCTTGAGGAATTCACTGAGATGGAGGAATCGTCCAGTGGTATTCAGTTTGTGGTTGATGGTCAAGGGACTGTAATGGGTTGATATTGGAGATGCAGTTGCAATTGGTGGTTACAGGGATGGATGAATTGGATAATGGGTTTCTGCAATTGATACAGGGAAGAAGGTGATGGCAGTGATTGAAACTATGGACGTGTTTGAGTCCTGAAGCTGGAATAATATGTTGGGGGGTTGGTCATGTTGAAGGTGAATGGGTGATAGAGAAATGGGTCTCAGTAAATGGGTTCTGGTGCAACAGGGGTTGCAGTGGCTCAAGTTCAGGGGTTGATTGCTCCATTGAGTGGTCGGTGAAGCCATTGGATTGAGAGTCTTGTGATCTTTCTTTGTTCATTCCAGTGAAGAGTTCGTCTTTGCAGATGAATTGAAGAGAATAGGCTTTGAAGTTGGCCTGGAAATGAAGGCATTATTTGAGTTGTTTTGGAATCTAGAGGAATTTGAGAAAGTGAGACAGCTGAACTAGTGTTGTTGGATGGTGAAACTAATGGAGATAGTGCAGTATATGTTGATGGTGGTTTAAGCAGCTGTTGGTGAGAGGTGGTACCAAATTCAATGTTTGAGGGTTTGGTGAGAGGCTTGTGAACTAATTTGGTGGTTGCTTTGGGCAGATGGCAGCTGTGATTGAGTTTACATGAACGAAGCGTGGCTTGTTATGCGGTGGTGCTAAAATGGGATCTTGAATTGGAGTGAACTGAAGAATGGTGATTGAATTGGTGGATGGCAGAGAAAGAGATTAAGGAGTTTGCAAGATAGCCATTATGGCTGGGAAGAGTGATGGCCATCTTGGCCGTGACCACTACACAACTGCAACAGCTTTGGCTTAGATCAACTCGGCCCGATCGGTGAAGGTTATCTAGCCGATTCGGTTCGACTCATTGATTTCCTTTGACCTTGACTTATCGACTAACGAGGAGTTATCTTGACCGTCATCTCTAACGGTGGACCGACGGAATATTCCGTCGAATATTCTCCCGACGACAGATTTCCAGGTGGTCGACGGCGACAATTTCCGGCGATTGGCGGTCGGATTCCGGCCATAATACCAGTTTTCCGGCGAGCAAAAATTCCAGAATTTTCTATGGACTTCTCTCATGGGTGTGAAGACTTGGACTAGGAGTTGGATGGAGAATTTGGCTCAAATTTGGAAAGAGAAGATGGAAGATGAGAAAGACTTGAATTTGGAAATTGAATTGCTAAAGGAAAAGGATTCTATTCCTTAGAAGATTTGGAGAATATTGAAGCCTATAAATAGAGAAGTTTTCTACATCTTTTACACACCTCTCTACACACACAACACTTGTGTTTTTGCTAGCTTTTGAAAATTCTTCTTTTTAATTATTTGTGTGAACTCTTGAAAATTCTCCTTTTAATTATTATTTGTGTGAATTTCAAAAACATGAGTAGCTAATTTTCTTATTGATTGAGGATGAATTCCTAGTTCTTAATATATGATTTGAGTTTTGTTTCAATTCTATCTTGAAGTTTTTCACATGATTATCGTTTTTTTTTTACTAATAGGAATGATCTTAATGACATTCATGATTGATTGATAGATTGTTTAGAGTGCACGTTAAATTGATTTGTTAATTTGATCTAAAGCTAGTGAAAGTTAGGGGATAAGTAATCGTTTCTTGACTCTTTACATAAGTAGCAAACACGAGACCTTGCGGAGGGATTCCGTGGAGCAATTGTGTGTGAAAACAACGTTAGCAAGTAGACCTTGATCTAAGAGTCTAACTACTAATATCAACCTAATAAATTCATAAATCTTAATGCGTTTATTTAAATTACATCTAGAGTGATCTACTACTAGGTGGTTTGGTAAATAGAATCCGGTAGTCGAGAACTTCCGTGTACGGTGATATAAGGGATTTAGGGGTTTAGCACTGATCTAGCTGCTTTACCTACGGTTGGTGATAATTTGTGACTAATAACAAGTAGAAAAGAACATAACTTGATTCATTATTTCGTAACGAAGAAGGATTCCTTGGTCTTGTCTCTCTTATTGCTTTCAACTTTCGATTTTAATTGCTTTGTTTATTTTCTTTTGCTTTTTACACCCCCCTTTTGTGACAATTTTTACAACTAGAATCTCTTGCTCCTCGTGGGAAGAACTTGACTTCCATTATATTATTTTTAATTGAGTGGAAATATTAATTAATTTGATTGCACCTACGACACGCATCAAATTTTAGCGCCGTTGCCGGGGAGCAACGGGCGATTTTTAGTTGTTTTTATTTTTTCTTTTTGGTTTATTCTTGCTTTGTTAGATTCTTTACCGTATCTAACTTAGATTTTCGAGAATCTTATTTCAGGTGCTATACCTTTGGTGAATGCTTAAAGAGGGCAGACCGAGTCCAATACGTCTTCGATCCGGCACTCAACTAAAGGATTTCATTCGAGCGGTTAACACTCCACTTCCTCCTTCTTCATCAAGTGATTCGGAAAAAGAGGAAGAAACAATGGCTGAACGCAGTCAAGGACCTAGCTTCTCACAAGCTTGATACACAACAATGGTGTATCCAAACTAACTCAACCTTCGAGATCAAGCAGGGGTTGATTAGAGAGTTACCAAAGTTCCATG